>CM059206.1:41594737-41607237 GCA_030347435.1 Clarias fuscus
CATATAAGACGGGAAGTGAGCTCCCGCTGTATAATAATATAGATGCAGAACTCTGAGCGATGGTCAGGACTGGTGTTTTGCCCTGCAGTTATTTGATCGGAATTATCGTGCAGTCTTAAAGTAAATTCAAGGTAAAACTTTACAGATTCATTTAAGTAAAAGTCATTTGATGAATGTTTTCATTTTTTATATCAAGTATCAAATGCCTGACGATTTCAGAGCACTAGCCTCAAGAGAAGGAAAGCTATGTACAAAAAGCCTAAAGTGGGTAAAATCTGATTTTTTTTCTCTAATAGGGCAGATTGGTTGATTGATTTTCGTATCAGACCGGAGTCACTTTTGTATGCGATCCTAGAACAGATGCATATCCGATACACAGTCATGTGACTTGAACTTTTCGAACTGAATAAATGTGATATGGATAGGGCGTGATGTCATTCCATTTGCTAAAACAGCTATTTTCATATCTTCGCGTCTTCACTAATTGTTTTTCATCCATCAAAGCGACAACCTCTGAGCTCTGCGAAAGACATAGAAGAAGAAAAGCATGTTTTGCCTTCATTATAGTTCTGCTTGTCTTTAGATGTACTTATAATTTTTTTATGTATCTGTTAGCTTATATCAGGTTAAAATACATCAGTTATACTTCAAATTATTTCAACAGACGAGTCCCGCCTTCTCTGTTATGATTGGTTACAAGAGTTCTGTCTTATCTGTGATTGGTTAGAGCTTCACTGAGAGTGGAGTGTGAGCCAATCCGAGAGCATGAATGTGGGGCTCCAAACATGGCGTGTTTTAGCACAGTTTTGCTAACATTGGTTCTTGAATATTTATTCATTTTTATATATCTGGATCAAAGTACAAAGTCTTATAAATGTTTCCGTATCGTTTTAAGTAACTTTTAAATAATGATGAGGATTATTTTGCTAGTGAAGCTACTTGTATAGCAATTCAAGTGTTGCTGTTGTTAGTCTTTCAGCTGCTGCCGTCGAGGGTCGCGACAGCAGACCAACTGAGCCGCACAACAACTTGGGATGCTCTTCCTGACGCAACCCTCCCATTTTTTCCCGGCTTGGGTCTGGCACTGCATCTAGTGCCTGGGATATGGGAAGGCTGGGAATAGAACCCGGGCCGTACAGTACTAATCATTTTGATCCATACACATTCACATCTCATACCAACGTAAATAATTCTTTTGATTGTGTAAAGCTGCTTTGCGACGATGTCAATTGTTAAAAGCGCTATACAAATAAAATTGAATTGAATTGAATTGAACTTATGGTAGGAGAGAAACCTACCGCTGAGCTCTCAATGCCCAAAGAATGAACCTGAAGTGTAAGTGAACCGGAACCTGAATCTGAAGTCGTTTTTCTTTTTTTTTTTTCAGAAATAGAGATTAGAGATAGAGATTTCAGAAATAAAATGACATTACAAAAACAAATTTGTCTTTTAAGTGATTAGTACAGATTAATTTAAATCAAGAAATTAAGACAAATTAAGCTGCTAAGCGTACATTACGAGACACAGCTTTTAAAACAAAGTATGCAAAGTGCTTTATTAATTCCAAAGATTTAAAAGTTGATGGAAGAGAAAATAATAAAATGCGTAAAAGTGCCGTGTTCCTGTAGCAGGCGTGACAGGATGGAGCCGGAACCTGAACAAGAGACCGTTATCTACATTTCAAACACACACACTTCATACGTAAGAGATTTCCGCCATGAGCTGAATTGTCCTTCTCCCAGAATCCATTAACCCTCATCGTTAATGAGATGTTATAAATGATGCTCGTGTGATGGCAGCAGTGAGTGATTAGCCAAAAGGAAATCCGGCGCAGGATATCAGAAGAATCTCAGTCTGGCTAATAACGTCATCACGTCATCAATCACGGGTCAGTTATCAGACGGAGAGAGAGAAAAAAAAACGGGGATTTGGATCTGATCGACTCGTCGTCCGAAATTCGAGGTGGGAAATCCGTGCACTAATTAATCCACCGTTAGAGTGATTAAGTCTGACTCAAACTACTGACAAGTCGTTACACCATGATGCTGCTGAGTCCTGTAAGAAGGTGTTGATTAATTCTCTCTCAGCAGTTTTATGATTCAGGATTATATTAACCCACGCACTCTCATAAGACTACGCTATAGTTTCTATAGCAACGGCTCATTCAGCATCAGAGCCATAATTTTATTTTTATGACATGTTCAGGACAGAAGCAATTACGCTTTTTTTTTTTTTTTGGTGAAAAGCTGCGTTTTATACTTTTAAGGAACTAAAAGATGCAGGAGAAAGAGTGAGTGTTTTTTAGATTCTGTAACATAAGAGAGAACAGGAACTACAGTAGGTTGTTCCTTAAACAGATAGAAATTACGACATCATACTTTAATTAATAAAGCTTTATAAGTGGTGACGATCTGATGTCGTGTAAGAGGAGTAAAGCACTCGGGGCTTTAACATGGTGTTATGGGAAAATAATCAACTCTGCGGTGGTAGCCATGATGTTGCGCAGGTGAAGTTAATCTCAGGAGCCGAAGCGTCCTCAGACACGCTGCTCTCGAGGATCACAAACACACACAAATCTTCTCTGTTCACTTAGTAAGCGCGCACTGAGACAATTAACCTCGTCACAGGGTCCATGAAACAGGTAAATACAAACCAACATGTAACACTCGACTATAATTACCCATAATTCATCATCACACTCGTCTCAAACCCCCCCCCCCCCCCTCCCCTCCCCTGTGGAGCGCTTTAATTAGCCGAGCATTAAATTAAAGCCAGTAGGTGCTCACTAACGGGTTTATCTCCACACGCCATAATTACAGCGCCTGTGTGTATGTGTGTGTGCGAGTGTACTGTATGTAGGTGTGTGTGCATGCATGTGTGTAGGAACGGATCCATTAGAGCTCTCAAACATACACTGACATATGAGTCACGCTGGACCATTTAGCTCTGTGTGTGTCTTTGTGAGTGTTTTGTGTGTGTGTGTGTGTGTGTGTCTCAGTCACTTTATTACTTAGATAATTAAAACACACACATATGCACAGTCATACATTTACATACACACACACACACACACACACACACACACACACACACACTATAATGACACTGTACTAAAGCTCAATTACAGCTGTGTTAGTGTGTGTGATTGCTAATTTAACACATTATGACGTGTGTGTGTGTGTGTGCGTGTGTGTAGGTGTGTGTGCGTGCTTGTTCGTGTGTTTTTCCTGTACCTGTTTCAATGCCCCTTGTCTGCTTCCCATACATTGAGGCATCTTGATTGTCATTGGGGGCGTTTAATTATTACGTTGGAGGAACAAAATGCTTCAATGCTTCGAATCTCTTAACATTTAACAAGTTCGAACACTGTTGCTAGGAAACTAGGCTGTTGAAGCTAACATGTAGCTATATATTTTTTATTATTATAATGTGTTATAGACAAAATTAAAAGTGCAAATGACACAGAACCATCTAGAATATTAAGTTTTACCTTGAATATTTTTAAGATTAACAAAAAAAATACAGAATTAGTTAGCTAATATTTAAGTATGTTATACAGTAAAGATTTAAATAGCAAAGTGAGAACATCTGGAACATCAAGATTTATTATGAAATAATATGAAAGTTATGAAAAACAAAACAGTCTATCACTCAAATTTGGAATACTCTAGCTAATATTTAGCTGTTAAGACTGTTCAAGAAAAAACTGAGAGTTTGTCAAAGAGATCGAGATTAACCTCAAATATTTCGATAAATTACTGAACAAAGGTCTTTGACTAAAATACTAGCTGAAGTAGCTAGCTGTGTAGTTGTTTAGTAAGTTGTAAACAGCTTAAGGACAGTGTGGCAGTAAAAACCATGACAGAATTACACAGAGCATCAACATTTACCTCAGATATTTAGACAAATTATGAAAAAATACAGTCTATGACTAAAATTAAGACTTTGTTATCTAATATATATGTGTTAAGCTAAATTATAGACAGTTTAAGAATGCAATGAGAATGAAAACCTGGCACATTAACATTTACCTTATTTTAACAACTGCAGGGGTGGCAATAGTTTAAACACTGCGATAGGACAAACACTTTTGTGTGAAAACCTTGTGTAAAAAGACAGCAAAAACAAAATAAGTCACAATTGAAATAATTCAGTGCAGTAAAGCATGTATACCGCTATTAAAGTGTATGTAGCAAGCCGTATGCAGTGTTCAAATATAGAGAATAAAATATAACTTAGCTTGAAATGGTGGATATATATGGATATTATGATTTTTATTGATTTGACATGACGTTTGCATTTTTAAAAAAAATGGCTGTGTGCATAAATTAATAAATAAATAAATAAATAAATAAATAAATAGATAAATAAATAAATAAGAATGCATAAAATCACATCTGATATGCCAATTATTTGAGGATTGCAGCTAATACCTGGAGAACTTGAATTTTCATAGCCTGTCTAGGTTGTTAATTTAGTGATTAACAGATGTTAGCAATGAGGTAATGCTGGTTGTCATGTTAATGTTGCTAATATGACACGTTTGGATGGAAATCTAAGCTCTGGTACTGAAAACACACTCATGTTATGAAATTGACAACACTAGGGTTATAATTTAACTAACGTTAGTGAAGGCAAGGGGTCGTGGGGGCGTTTCAGAATTTGCATATTCATGTATATTCATTGCTATTGGGCAGAATCAGTGAACGGTAGCTTGACCCGCACGCCCACGTTCGTTTCTATTGTTACGCGGCGCTGTAAAAATGTGCTTTAACAGCCACACACTGTTACAGAGAGAATGACACTCACACACACACACACACACACACACACACACACACACACACACACACACACACACACACACACACACACACTCTCTCTCTCTTCCCCCTGGAGAGTGTAACTCCTCCTCCACCAATCAGAGCTGACAATTTAAGAGTGATATCCTGTTACGATAATAAATGACTTATCAAAGCCACCCTGCTCATTAGAGGAGGGTTCATCGGCTCTGAGTGTCACTCGGGGTCCAGGACGGCCACGGTTACCACGGTGATGGCGAAAAATGTCAATTAGCGCAGATATGCAGATAAGGAGCTGAGTGTAGGTGTGTGAGACGGAGGGGTGAAAGGATGAAGGACGGATTGTGTCTGGATGGATGACAGGAAACGTCTGGCAAATTTTATTGTGCTTCCTCCTCTTAAGCATGCACACACGTACACACACACACACACACACACACACATGCACAGCCTCCTTTGTTAGATTTGTGCTTACACAAAATATTCACATCATTACAAACATTATATTGTAATTTAGAATATTAACGTATTTTAGATGCTCAGTCTGATTTTAAAGAATAAAAAATGTTATTATTTTTTCCAAGTTTACAAGAGAGAAGAATTCCTGCTGTAGAAAACAACCTTAGGGGCGGTGCTTCGTATAAGTGATGTAAAATAAAATTTGTGATGTCACTAAATAAGTTTCATGGCTGTGAAGGAACCACATCTGATATGTAAATTGTTTGATATTTAATGCAAAATGGCGATTCCACCTAAATATGTTGCCACAGGATATGCATGCTAGGCTAGCTAAGGGGCTAAATTAGCAGTGAAACACATTCTGATAGGGTTGTTGAGGAAATGAGGATGTTGCTTTAAAAAAAAATCAGTTTGAGCTAGCATGCTAGCAGCTAACCAGCTAGCAAATGGTAGCAATGTGAAGATAACGGTTGTCATGGTAACATTTCAATCAGGTTTGGATACAAATCCAAACACTGCATTAGTGTTAAACTAGTTCAAAAGATAGCTAATTAAAGTTACAGTTAATGGTAGTGGGGGTGTGTCCTAATTTGCATTTTATAAGTATGTGTGTTTGTGCGTGTAAAGAGAGACAACATTTTTTTGCAATGTGTGTGTGTGTGTGTGTGTGTGCATAATGGATTTAAAAATAAATGTGTTTTTTTGCAAAGCTTCTTTTCAGTTCCTGCTGTTAATTTGGATTTGGGCGTGCACACACACACATACACACACACAAACACACACACACACACACACACACACACACACACACACACACACACACACACACACAGACAGACACACACATACACATACTGTACACACATACTATAACAGGTTTAGTTTCACTTTAAATGAGAACCTGAAGTGTGATGTAGAGTCTGGCAGAATCCTGGCATGTGTGTGCGTGCGTGTTAAAAATAAGGTGTCAAGGTGGGAATCGGTGTTCCAACACACACACACACACACAGAGGTCTGATGATGTGTGTCACAGGTGATGGACATGAGCTGCAGTTATTTCATAACTCCGATAATGGAATCTTTTTTGCATTTAGAAATGATGTGCTCTTGTTAGATAGATGGTGTAGGTGGTTGTGTGTGTGTGAGGAAAGATATTTGAGACCTCTTTTATTTCTCTAAATACTACTACTACTACTACTACTAATAATAATAATAATAACATATGCATGTTTTATTCCTCTTGCACCAGATCAATGAGTCGTTACTATGGAATCCTACCTTATTAGAGCGAGCGCATTAATATAAACCTGTTACAGAGAATTAATCAACACGTTCTGACCAATCAGGAGACAGAACAGTACAGTGCATTGAAGAAGCACTGAATGCCTCATTTAAAGATACTGTAATACTGACAAAAATTCTGTGTGTGTGTGTGTGTGTGTGTGTGTGTGTGTGTGGGATGTCATTTCTATGCAAATCAGCTTGAAATGGACCAAAAAATGAGATAAACAGGGTGTCGAGTCCCAGTCAGTAGAATGCAGAAGAGAGATGGAGGGACGGAAGCGGGGAAGAAAAAAAGTGATGACAGGAGGGTTTGTGAAGATGAAAAGAAAAGAAGGAAAGGAAAAAGAAAAAAAGGAGTGTTTGAGCCATGCAGTAAATAAATCATCCTGTCAAAATGTGTGTGTGTGTGTGTGTGTACGTGAGGGCACACAGAAGGTCAAGGACAGAAGAAAGAAAAACACATTAGGAAAAGGTCAGTCACCATTAGAAAAAAAATAACAACGGGAAAGCCTCCTGAAAGAAAAATCTTTCGTTTCTTTTTTGTTATATATATATATATATATATATATATAAGCAATATCAGAGAGCAACCAAAAGCTTAGAGTTCTGAGAAAGCTTTATCACCAAACAGAAAAAGAGGGCAAGAAACAAACAGTAAGCCTCCTGAGAAATCATGCTTTCATTAGACCATTTATTTTTTCACTCATCCATTTAGGTATTTATTCTTTTATTAGAGAAACAATCCACACACCCCATGATCTAGAGACTGCCTAGATTAATTAATTAATTAATTAATTTATTTATTTATTCAATCATTCATTATTTTTAACATAAAAATAATGAATTATTTGTTAACATAAATTTATCATCATTCTTTGCTTATTGACGAAATTAAGCAAGACACCAAACTGAGTTATGGATCTCTAATGATTCATTCATCACTAATTCATTTTTCAGCTTTCATCATGTATTCAGTTACACAAGTTATACAATATACTATTCTAATAAACTATTTGTTTATGCATCAATTCATCCAACATATTTAAACATATTACTCTTGATGAACAGTTAATTTGCTCTTACATTATTCCACTAATTAATTATACATTCATACAACCATATTCATGTCTTTAATTATTCATTCTTTTTTTTTTTGGTTGCTCTTCTTTCAAACAAAGTCATGCAAATAACAAATATAGCGCTCTGAGAATTGATTTACTAATCCTTAAATTCATTCATTCATTCATTCGATACAATATCATAAAAACAAAAACTTCTTTCCTAAGAAATCACTTACTCATTCACTTATTCATTCATGTTCTCATTAATTTATTCATTAATTCATCATTCATTTATTTATTCATACTCAATCTTTTTTAATGCGTACAACTGATACAATAATACTCTGAGAAACTGGTGTATATCATAATGAGCTAGCTAATATTTGGCCGTTAAGTTAGTTATAGACATTTCAAGAACAAACTGAAAGTGAAAAGCCAGCTAAAACATTAATATTTATCTCAGATATTTTGATAAATTAACAAAAAAGAGTATTTGTAGTTTAAGTATTTGACTAAAATTATGAACTAGCTAGCTAAGATGTATCTGTTCAGTAGGTTATAGAGAATGAGTTAAAGTTAAAGTGAGAGTGAGAACCTGATCAAACCATCTGGAACATCAAGATTTACCTCAGGTAGTTTGAAAAATTATGAAAAACAACACTAAATCACTAAACAAAAACAAAACTATCACTAAAATTGGGAATACTCTTGCTAATATTTAGCTGTTAAGACAGTTCAAGAACAAACAGAGAGTTTAACATTGAGATTTACCTCATATATTTAGATACTGTAAATTACTGAACAAAGCCTAAAATACAAAGAAGTAGCTAGCTGTGTAGTTGTTTAGTAAGTTGTAAACAGCTTAAGGACAGTGTGGCAGTAAAAACCATGACAGAATTATACAGTGCATCAACATTTACCTCAGATATTTTGACAAATTATGAAAGAAGACAGTATATGACTAAAATTAAGAATTTGCGAGCTAATATATATATATATATATATATATATATATATATATATATATATATATATATATATATATATATATATATATGTATATATATATAAGTTATAGACAGTTTAAGAATGCAATGAGAATGGAAACCTGGCACATTAACATTTACCTCAAATGTGTTTAATCAAATACTTCCTATGGCTGTGATTACAGTTACCATCAACGCAACAATCACTGTTCCACCACAGTCCACCCAACATCCATTTTAACCACAGCAGGGGTAACAACAGTTTAAACACTGTGAAAGGAAAAACACTTTTGTGTGATAATAAAAATAATTACAAAATTATACAAAACAGAAACTCTTCCTGAGAAATCACTTACTCATTCACTTATTCATTCATGTTCTCACTCATTTATTCTTTAATTCATCACTCATTTATTCATTCATATTCAATCTTTTTTCATGCATACAACAATCAGCCCTGTGTTCATTTATGAAACAGAAAAGGTGACAAAGCACTAAGATTCCTGAGATATAATTAGTCAATTAATTTGACTTTATTAATCAACAAATCAATGATTTATTCATTCAAAATAGTAATTTAGAGAAAGAAAGGAAAACATCTGGAGAAAAAACGAAAGACATTTTCTAGAGAAATCACTCACTCGACCCCGTCGATAATCCGTCTGTCACTTCTAACCACAAACAAATTAACTGGTTCAAACCATCATATCACAATAATGTGATGCTAATTAGGGCTAAAAGTGATGCTAATGGAGAAGCAACATGTTCATTAGATAAACGAGTCAAAGTGGGCGCACCTCCTCATTGACACGAAACAACAGCACTAACATCAGGCGTGATTAACGAGAGATGAAATGAACAGCGCTGGAGGTGAAGATGAAGAATGCTTAATTAGTGCATGTTATTAGCATCATTTATTTATTCATTTCATTCATGACATGGTTTTTAAACCACCTCAATTTATTTAGAATTTGCATATTGTCTCAATCAAAGCCTTCTTTTATTAACTCTATATTAATTATTTATATTGATTTGAAAATCTTTGATTCATTCTAACATTAGATGACGGTTATTGTTCGAGTCTGTATTCTCTTTTGTGTTTAACTATTATCCTAGAATAAAAAAAAAATCGTTTCTAAAACACGCTAATGAGAATGAGAACAAAATTATCAGATCATGCATGAAAAAACACAAAAGTTATTTGTTAATTGTGTTAGAGGTTGATGGTAAATGTAAAATACATAACATTCCTGTGCTAGATTTTCCTAGCACGTCTGAGGTAAATGTTTTTCCGGAAGTTTATTTAAAAAAATTTAATATGATGATATAATGAAATAATGAGTTAAAGAGTTTAATAAAAAAAATTTAATTCCATTCATACATGATCTAATGTTTATTAATTTACCATCAGATCTGAGGTAAGTGTCAATGATTTTTCTCATTTTAACTAACACTGTGTTTATATGCTGCCTATGAACTTAACTAGCTTGATAAAGCACAATACTATAGGCATCCTGTGACTTTGTCAGAATCTCTGAGGTAAATGTTGATGATCTGGATGGTTCTGTCTCCTTTTCAGTCTCATTGTGTTTATAAAAAACTTAACAGCATTGTACTAGCTTTCTACAGCATCATATTAGGCACCCTGGCTCTTTGTTTTAGTACTTTGTAAAAATATCTGAGGTCAAATGTGATATTCTGGATGGTTCTGTCACATTTCCCCGATTACTCGATTGTCTTCATAATGTACATAATACACATACACAATAAAATTGTAATTTTAATACATGATCTCATTTTTATTAACTTACCAACAAACATGTGGTAAACGTTGATGTTCCGGATGGTTCCGTCAAATTTTAACAGCTATAGACTAGCTTGTTAAAACATAAGGTAAAATATCTGAGGCAAAGTTGATGTTTTGGATTAATGTGTCACATTTCCACGATTTCTATGTCTTCATAGCTGACTAGTAATGACAAGCTGCATCATGTTAACTAGCTAAATTAAATTAAATGAGTAATTTCAGCCATACTGTGTAGTAATTTATCAACATATCCGACGGTGATGTTCCATCATTTCTACCATCCCTATCTTTATATTGTGCATATAAGAGATTTCTAAAAGCAAAGTTTCTTTTTCTTGTATCTGTAAATAGCTAGCTCACAGAATGTCTTATGTTCATTCTTCCTTGTTGTGGGGAGGTAAAGGTCTTCATGGTGAGTGATTTTTACTGTGTGTTGGATTCACTGTACCATTAAACGCAAAATAAAAGACTGACATTGAACACAGATGTGTTACAGATGTGTGCTGATTAGCGGCATCTGGGCATGCAGATGGCTAACGTTCGCTAACATCATACATGAGCATGTGACATATGCTAGCAACGTGTGTATGCTCAGCTCATTTCATTAACTTCAGGGAATCAATGAATCAACGAATCAGCGATTCAGCGAATCAGTGTGTGAGAAAATGCAACATCAATAAATAAGTGTTTAAATCATTAATAAAGCAAGAACTGAAGTCTGTGTGTTGCCTCTCCATCACTCACTGTGTCGCCTCGAGCATCTCTCTCTCTCACACACACACACACACACACACACACATAGTTATATTTTTAGCTACAAAGAGTGGGGAGAATAGAGACCAATGAAGGTCTCAATGGATTTGTGTTTGTGTGTGTGTGTGTGTGTGTGTGTGTGTGTGTTAATGCTGAAGCAGCTATAGGGTCTGAATTAATATTAGGGTATATTTAATCATGTCAGGGTATATTTAGTATCCTCAACATGCTAACTGCTAATTGATCCTCATAAATGAAGTCATCAACAACACAATGAAGAGCTGAAAGAGGCTTTGTGCTCTCTCTCTCTCTCACACACACACACACACACACACACACACACACACACACACACACACACACACACACACACACACGGCTTCTTAATTAACATCTGACTGTATCATGGCAACACACTCCCACATTTCTCTGTTTGTTAGCGCAGCGCTAATTATCACAGAGGAGCAGATGGATTACAACTTATGCACACACACACACACACACACACAGTATTTGATATAGCCTTGTCCATCCAATCTTCCTTCTATCGTTCTTTTTTCTCTATACTTTGCCTTTCTGTTTCTTTTACTCAATTCTTTTTCTGGTCTTCCTTTCTTTCTTACGTTCATTTATTTATCCTTTTACATGCTTTCATTTTTCTTTTTTTTATTTCCTATTTTTTCCTTCCTGGCCATCGACACACAGTCCATTCTCACTCTTCCTCCCTCGCTCCTGTTGTCTGTAACCTGCTGCAGTTTCTCTGTATATTTGAAATTGCTGCATGCTTCCATCTCACACACACACACACACACACACACCTCGATTCTTCACACAGCTGCGAGATTGATGTGGTCGGTGAGCTTGTTGCCATGGCAATACCTGAGAATAAAAGACCCGAGGAAAAAGAGGGAAAAGAGCAAATGAGAGGAAATGAGAATGAAAGATGAAAGGACAAGAGGCGGAGAGACCGAACGATTGAAGAGGAAAGGAAAGAAGCTGAAAGTCAAGAGAAAGGAGTAAATGAGAAAAAGAGAAAGATGTGTTCAGGGTAGCGTCACCTCAGTCAGCTAAGGTGTAACGAGGAAGAGCCTCAGTTGGCTAGTTAATGTTGATGCGTTAATGTTTCTCAGCTAACTAGCGCCAAAAAGCGTAACATATATTTCTTGCTAGCATTACCTCACTTAGATACTGCTAACTTTTGTCAGCTTGTTAGCATCAGTTCACATAGCTATCAGTTAACGTTTATCAGCTCACTAGTATCACTTCAGTTTGACGTTGCTTAACGTGTCTGTTAGCTGGATTCTGGTCAGTACGCCAGCATTTATCATTTCTCAACAAGCTAGCATCA
>CM059206.1:41609737-41612237 GCA_030347435.1 Clarias fuscus
CCTGATCTAAAGCTATTAAATCATGCATCTGATAAAGATGAAAAACATATTTCCATATGTTCATGTCTCTGAGTGTGTGTGTGTGTGTGTGTGTGTGTGTGTGTTAAAACCCGAGATAACCCCCCCCCCAGATACCCTAACCGTGCTCCGTTTCCTTCCTTTTCCGACCTTGCCATTTCAGTGTCTATATAAATGAACTGCTGTAAAGCCACGCCCCCTGAGGGAGGAGGAAACATGAGTAAACAGTGAGAGCCGCTTTAAGAGACAAAGTCGAACTCTGACACAGAGGAACATTGACGGCTATCAGAAGGGATCGAGAGCCAAAGTCCTGGAGCAACACTGGAGTGCGCTCTAGCACCTTCTGTGGTCTCGAGAGGAACCGTGCTGAGGAGGATGGCTCTGAGCAAGCAGGGGTGAAGCTACATGTGGAGGAGATCTGATGAATAAACAGGGCCAGGGTAATGAACGCGTTCATAAACTAAAGCAGTGATATTTTGAATCGAAGGATTTAAAGATGATGTAATGTGATACTATACATTGTTACGGGAAACAATGTGATACTATGTGATGTGTTACGATACAATGTGATACACTATGATATGATACGATGTGATATGATAGAATGTGATACGACACAAAACGTTGCGATACGACGTGAAGTGATACAATGCAATACAATGTGATACGATAAGCTGTGATACAATATGATACGATGTAACGCGCATACAGTGTGATATGGTACAAAGCGATACGATGTGATGTGATACAATGTGTTACACTTTAATTTAATAATATATGATACAATGTGAAAAATAACAATGTGATGTGATACGGTACGATGCAATATGATCATTTAGACTGTGGAATAAACCCAACTGCTGAATTCTGTACAATCTGAAGCTGATGTAAAAGTTTCTTTTAGATGCCAAACGAGAGCACAGGACATTTCAGACTGAAATTAAACAAACTCACAAAAGTGATGCTAAATATTCATGTATTTTGTATTAGCTCGGACACACTGATAGATTTTGATTCATGTTACAAGGACAAAGACAAGAGCAGTGACAAGAGAAAAGACCTGCGCACAGAGCCAGAGAAAACAAGGAGAAGGGAAAGATGAAGGGATAGAGTGCAGAGACAGGAGCAGATAAAAGGACGGAGAGAAACACAGGGAAGTCTGACAACCAAGAAATGAAAGACAAGGACAAACCCAGAAGGAAGGACAAGATAAAGGAAAGAGCAGAAGACTGAGGCATGAATAAAGAAGGGAGAGATAGAGAAGAAGACAGGAGGGTGAGACAGGTGGCAGGGAGAGGAACGGAAGGAGACAGGAAACGATTCGGGGAATTAATGTCAGGATGAAGCAGAGGCAGGAAATGAGAAAGGGATAACATTATTTTTTCTTTTTAAAATAATACTATAAAGATTAAAATAGAGAAGAAAGAGCAAAGCCTTCTGGGTAGTATGTTTGAGGTTTATGGGAATATCATGAGACGACTTTCTTTCACTTTTTGGTGACGTTTGGTGACTTGTGGAATTCTTTAAATACTTAATAATTTAGAGTTAATGTGAGACACGTTAACACGGGAAATAATTAGACTTTTATTGATTATGGGAATGAGATTGTATTTATTTGTATTTATGTTTCATTAATGTGATTAATCTTATGTACACAAAGGGACAAAATGTCACCTCTAACACCTCACTTTATTCCCAATATGAACTTTACCCCCTGAACATGTCCAGCTTAGATCCGTGTCCTGTTTAATCATCATCATCATCATCATCATCATCATCCTTGAGGTTTCGTTGCTCGAGCTCGGACCCTCGGTTCCTCTACTCCGGCGCGTCACCGCCTCTGACAGGAAAGGGCACATTTACATAGCCAGCTGAAAATCTGATCATATAAATGTAAATAAGGTGGAATTTCAGCCTTGCAGCTGATAACACACACACAAAACACACACACACACACACACACACTGAAGGAGTGATGGAGAGGGACATGCAGAGAGGGAAGAAGATGGAGTGGGAGCAGGAATCATTTTTAATCTCTACCTCGCTCTGGCACGCAATAATACACCAGTGATGGATGGAGGAGGAAGAAAGAAAGATAGAGGTGACGTGAGACAAATGAAGAGATGGAGAGACTGTCAGATGGAGGGACTGGAAAAAATCTGCTGTGTAGTAACGCACAGGGCCACGAGGGGGCAGCAGCAGTAAGGCTTAATTAAATTACAATAAAATGATGGGGAAAAGATTTTTTAATAAAATGTGATGTAAGGAGTGTGTGTCTCTCCATCACTGTCCAGACACACAAATGCAGTCCCTGATCACTATGCTGAGCATTGGAAGAGCAAGCACTCTGGAATAAGGAAGTACGGAAAAGGGAATGTAGAGTGTGGAGTAAGACGTCGGGAACAGATAATAAGTTCCTCTGAATATTCCTTACACTATATACATGTACAGCCGTCTATCCATCCAGGAAGCTCCGTAGTCC
>CM059206.1:41617237-41624737 GCA_030347435.1 Clarias fuscus
GTCTGCTTTCTGCATATTCAGTAGAGACAGATAAATAGGTGGGTGATGAATACATATAAATTAATAGGTAGACAGACAGACGGATAGAGAGACAGGCAACAAGGAAGACAAATAAGTATACAGATAGGCAGACAGACAGAAAAACAGACAGATGGATAGACTGACACACACAGAGACAGAAAAATAAATAGACAACAGAGAGACAAATAAATAATAAACAGACAGACAGATAGGTAGGCAGACAGATCGATAGATGAAATTTATGTTTATTTATGTTCAAGGGGAAGTTTGTGGTTATGTAGTGTGAGCATAGGCAAATGTTTGTGTGTGTGTGTGTGTGTGTGCGTGTGTGTGTGTGCGTGTACTGCGTCTCTCACCATGGCTGACGGATTTGATCTCGATGGTTTGGGGAATTCTCTCCTCATCGCTCGGCATCACTGACCTGCGGCTCACCTTAGACTTGAACAGAGTGTTAATGAGAGTGGATTTACCGAGACCGCTCTGACCTGGAACACACACACACACACACACACACACGGCCTGAATATTCACATGACTCACATTACTGTAACTTCAGGATGCTGTGATGAAGTGAAGTTACTGATGCTGAAGCCCTGAAGCTGATTATTTTCCCGGAGCTGCACATTCCCAAGTGTTTTATTCCTCTTCTTCCTCCTATACAATAAACCCAGCTTGTGTAACACGCACTCCAGTGACACTAGAGACTCCTTACATATAGGTTAAATAAACACCTCCTTACTTGTACGTGTCACTGTGATTGAGCGTGTTGTTTCTATAGAAACCCGCTCTACTGTCAGAGCTGCTGGGTTAGAAGATGAATTAACACTCACCCACTACCATGATGTTGAGCTCGAAGCCCTGCTTCATCGCTTTCCTCCTCATCTGCTCCAAAATGGCGTCAATGCCCACATAGGCAAGGTCTGCCGCCTTGTCTGCACCCTTGTCCGCCCCTTTGTCTGCCATGTTGCCGTGGAAACCGGTGCTGATCTCTGATCCTGATGAACGACGAAATGTACGATTAAAACTTTAAAGCTCGGAAAACTTTAACATACCGTTTTTTTTTTTTTTTTTTTAATAACATACTGTATTGCACTATTACTAGCGTGTCACAGTACCAGTTACGCTATCGGTTACACTAACACACACACACACACACACACACACACACACACAAACAATGAGCAAAACAGATTCTGTATTCATCACTACAGTAAATTCAGCTCTTCCAGTAACGATGCTAGAGACAGAGAGAGCGAAAGTAGACACAAAAACACGAAGAAAAATGTCTACCACGTGCCAATCTGACAGACGTGTACAAACACAGATGATTGATTGCGACTTAAAGTGTGATGCAATTCAAAAGAACAACTCACGACATAAATTAGAGCGGATAGAAACCAGGAATTTCACACTGAGTATTCGAGACCTGTTTTCACCTGTAACATCTAAAAGAAAAACTACTGCACATGCAACTGTGTAACTGCTGTCTCGGCACAGTCTGCTCTCCTCATGGGCTGCGTGGGGATCAGGAACCATCTGAAACCATCAAACCAGGCTACTCTGGCCCATTACCGTGAATTGGTTTGAGAAGAAGTTGAATGATATGACCCCACTGCCGGGTACAAGTGGTCACCCAGTGTGGAGAATGTGCAGGTTCTCACGGCTGCCAGGAGCACGGCGTCGACCAGGCAACTCCCAAACAACTACTAAGTGTTGATATGCAGATGTTTGCCATAATGGACAATCACTGGTGGATGTAGGTAAGACATGTCTTCTCAAATCCTCCACTGAGAATGCTATCACAGACACAAAGCCAGCAAATGGAATGATGGGGGAAACACTATTCCAACCTCTGCTCAAAGAGAGAGACTATGAAAAAGGTTCTCTACAACTCTCCATAGCTAAAAGCTCTCAGTGGAATCTGGTCAATCACTGCATGAAGTCCTGAACCAATGCTGGCAAGAAGGATCGGTACCAAGGACCAGAGGGATGCAAAGACTTTCACCATCTACTGTACAAGAACAAAGGCAAGAGAATCAACTGAAACGGCTGCATCACCATCGACCTCGTCAGCATCACCGGCTATTTGCTCAGGTCTTTTGCACCCACCTTCATAAGCTGGCAGAACATTTCTACCCCAATCTCAGTGGAGCTTTCAAGCCAAAGGTTCTACAGTCCTGTTGCTCTGACAAAACAGAGACTTGTCCACATGTGAGGATAGAAATATCACCAAAGACACCCTCTGTGGAGAGCTGAGAGCTGGGACAAGAACTACTGGTGACCCACAACTGTGTGAGAGAGGTATGAAGCCACGCAACACTGGCACCAAGTCCGCTTTGTGTAACTAACAGCTCTTATTAGGAAAGCTAAAGTTTTACATTATATATAAACATTACTAGCATCGCGCTAACTCACAATTAGCCTTTCATCTTTAACAGAATCCCATGAACATGAACCTTATTAGCTAACAGCTAACTGTCCTAATAGTACTGATGAGCATAAGGGTTTATTAGCCTTAGAGGACCAAGTTGTTAGCCGGCTAACTCAGTGACATTAATCGGACAAAGATGGAGATGTTGACTGCATCAATTACACTTATAAGTGTTAGCAACTTAGCAAACCTAACTTAGCAAGATTAGCTAACATGATTGCCGCTATATCAGCGCACTTGCCTTGATTAGTTTTTACACAGAAATGAATACAACATTCCCTCTATGACAAACAGCATGAATTATGCATGTGTGCTTATGAATATTTATTATTATTTCAAATACTTCCGTATAAAAAAGGGAGGAAAACTGAAGACAGGAAATCAGAGAAAGATTTAGGCTGAAACACTGAGAGCAACTGTGACTGAACCCAAGTGACACACACACACACACACACACACACACCTGCTGCAGCCATCTGTTTGCATACCCTCTCTCGCTCTCTCTCGCTCTCTCCTTCTCTCATATACGCACACACACACACACACACACACACACACCATAGATGATAGTGTGATTCAAAGAGCTGATTCAGACTCAGACCGTTAAATCGGTTTAAATGCAAATACACACAGACACACACACA
This sequence comes from Clarias fuscus, assembly GCA_030347435.1. Classification (NCBI taxonomy): domain Eukaryota; kingdom Metazoa; phylum Chordata; class Actinopteri; order Siluriformes; family Clariidae; genus Clarias; species Clarias fuscus. The sequence goes on from CM059206.1 coordinate 41,620,334, forward strand.
AAAGTGTGCGCATGCTGAAACCACAACACATGCCCAAAGCATCACAAACCTCTCTGACAAACATGCATGCTGAAACACACACTGTAACATCTGACACTGAAACACACACACACACACACACACACACACACGCACACTTCAAGATCATCTCAAACTTCTCTCTCTCTCTCTCTCTCTCTCTCTCTCTCACACACACACACACACACACACACTCACACACGTCAGAGTGAAAACAGACTCGGGATGAGTATTTAACGGTCCTGTGCTTTCTCTTTCAGCTCCGAGATAAACACACACACACACACACACACACACACACAGGGATCACTTAGTGTCTCTTCAGTCTTGTTACATTCAGTAAAGTTTATTCAATGTTATAAAGCAGATCTGCTTTAGTTTAGCTCACACGTTGATAATTAAGTCAGCTATTAGGGTAGTAAGAGTGACTTTTACCCTGTTTACCATCATGCTAATTTGTGAGGTGTTCAGTTTACAGAAATGCTAGTTATAATTAGTATATAATTAGTTTTTTTATAAAAAGTTATAATTTTCTTAGTTGTTAGAATATTGCTATTTTGCGATAAGGCTAATTAGACTTAGTTAGCCTTAGTAGACTTAGATAATTTGTACGTTAGTAAGTTTACTATATAACTGGTTTTATTGTATTGCTAATTTATGAGAATGTTGACCACAATGCTTGGTTACTATAATGTTGAGGTGTAAGTAAACAGTTTATTATACTGCGATGCTACTTTACTACAACGCTGATTTATTATAATGCTAATATTTGAGTACGTTGACTGTGATGCTAGTTTATGCTAGTTTATGTTAGTTAAATATAATGCTAATATACTCTAGTTCATTATAATACTGCTATATCGCTCATTTAATGCTAGTTTTTTTTATCACTATATCGCTAGTTTATGCTGCAGTTAACAATATTGCTTCTTTCCTATTATGCAAATTTGTAAGTTAACTATATTGCTATTTTACTACATGCTAGGTTACTACAGTGTCGGTTTGCTAAATTGATAGTTTATTCTAAAGGTAGCTATATCGCCATTTTTGGTACATTTTTAAATGCGATATCAAACAAATCAGGTCTGCGAATTAACGAAACCAACTGCTTGGTTAAAGTCAACTTCAAGCTCCACACACACACACACACACACACACAGAGGAGGAAGTGGTAATAATGTTTTACGGGGTGCACTTTCTTCAAGTTGATATATGAGGCTCTGAATGAGAGTAAACGCTTCAGTAAAGCAGACAGGAAGTGCAGCAGGATGGAGACGATTTTACCTCAACGTTTCTCCTCACGCCACGTCTTGGCATTAATTAAATGCTATTGCGTGAGCTTAAAGACTTCTCTTGGATCCTGACTCTGAGGGTTTTCTGACATACATGTTAAATATATTCATTAATTTTACATTTTAAAACCTTTTTTCTGTTGAAGATTTCGGTACTAAATGATTTGGCAGGGGGGCTTGTTCAGTTTGTGATGTCACAAGATAATCTCCATGGCTTTGGAGCAAGCATATTCCATATGCAAATTTACACAGGGTGATGATTTGGTAACTCGGTTTTCAGAGCTAGAATTTACATGCTACGCTAGCTAGGAATTTTATAAAATATTAGCAATAAACAGATTGGTTGGTTGTCACAGTAAAATGAATATATATTTAATCATAAAAATATAAATCAGTGACAATAGCTGGACAAACTTAGCTAATATTTGGCCTAATTTCCTAATTTGCATAATCATGCATATTAGTTTTATCAATTTCTTTTGGCATTGATTGGGTTGATTTTAGGGGTCAGACGCGAGGGTTGACTAGAGAAGGAATGTCACTAAACCACTTCATCTGTCACCTCCTGCTTCTCCAAAACCCCCCACTAAATGTGACCTTTGACCCCTTGCACTACTAGAGCAGATGTTGAGGGAGTGTTTATGTTCCTCTGTGGGTTTGTGGGATTTTTGAGAAGTTCACAAAGGCACAAAGAACTACACGGTTCCTGAATGAGTTCCTGATTTACCTTTGCACCACACTGCACACAAATGCTAACATTTCCACATTGTGTGCAGTGTTTCTGGAACATTGCAGAAACATCATCCGCTAAACAATAAACAACATTTCATACATAAACCCACAAATCAAATATGTAGCGGTTTACGGAAAAGTGCTAATGCTACAGCAGGAAAGAAAATAGTCCCGGAGCTAAAAGCATCCCTGGTTCCTCCTGTGGGAATATAAAGTTTGTGGAGTCATAACAAAAGGTTTGTGAGGTAAAGTCATGACCTAATTAGTTTAAAGAATTGCAGGCTTTTAATACTCAGTCTTGACATAAAGCTAATATCTCTCATTATGGCTTTATCAATACCCATGTTACTCAAGTTAGCAATCGATACGAAGTGTAATTATGGTGTAATTTTATCCTTTAAAGTATGTTTTAACTAATTTAGCAGCACAACTGAGGTACTGTAAATGTTCATGTTCAGAATGGTAATGCCATGTTTTCAAGGTTACCGTGTCTATGCTAGCTAGCTAAATCATTAGCCTCAGTCTTCAGTTAGCTTATAATCTGTGAGTATATTTACCCTATGTTTGCAAACGACGACACAGAAAGAATTTCTGAAACCTCAACTTGTTGAAGAAGCCATACAGGAGGACGGAAACTGAAGCGAAACCACAGTCTAAACCATAACGACTTCCTCTCGTTACAAACACAAGGAAAAAACTGAACAGAAAACCTATACACTAATGCACACCTGATATTATCTCTCTCGCTCTCTCTCTCTCACACACACACACACACACCCATTTTGTACCGTAACATATGTAAATGAAAGAATAAGTGATGTGAGTGAAGGTAAACCAACAGCTGTATTCGGGTTAATTTCTCATGGAGGGTTTAATACTGAACTTCAACTTATTAGAAGTAACTGCAAACCTAAACTCAGAAGTTTTGACCAGACGTTACCTGAGAGTTACACACGAGTGGGCGGCTCTACAATGCTAATACTATAAGGCTAATGTCCGAGCTAATTCACTAAAATGCTAATATACTAATAATATGTTAGACAGCTCAAATATTAGCATTAAAGCAAACTACCATTACGAGTTATCAGTATATTTAACTAACTTATAAACTAGCATTAGAGTAAACCAAAGCAAGATATCTAAAAAATAAAGTGTAAATGAAGACAGAGGGATATTGCTATTTTGCGATAAGGCTAATTTGTAAGTTAGTAAATTTACTATATAACTGGTTTTATTGTATTGCTAATTAATGAGAATGTTTACCACAATGCTTGGTTACTATAATGTTGAGGTGTAAAGTAAACAGTTTATTATACTGCGATGCTACTTTACTATAATGCATAAGAAAATTAAGTGTAAATGAAGACAGAGGGCAGGAGAGAGTGTTGGATGGAATAGTCGTCGATGGAGGGTTGTAGTGTTGGATGAGTGCTAGATAGTGTGGTGGATAAAGTGGTATAGATGGAATGCTGGATGGAGTAGTGGATGGATTGCCGGATTGGTGTTGGATGGAGTGTTTGTTGGAGTGCAGGACAGAGGGGTGGATGAAGAGCTGGATAAGTGGTGGATAGGGTTGTGAATGAAGAGCCGGATGGATTGATGGATAAAGTGGTATACTGGTAAGATGGATTGCTGGATTGGTTCTGGATGAAGCGTGATGAGTGTTGGATGGATAGAGTGGTGGATGAAGAGCTGGATGAGTAGCGGATGGAGTGATGGATAGAATGATGGATGGATAGAGTGGTAGAATAAAGTTGGACGTTGTTGTGGATAGAGTCCTGGATGGAGTGATTTATGGAGTGCTGTTGTCTGAGTTTGGAAGTGACTGTGTTCAGTTAAACCTGGGATTAATCTGATTTTCATACAGTAACGTATCGCTGATATCCCAGACTACTGTTAGAGTTACAACACTCGCAAAACCCACTCTTTCAGATCTCAGCGCATTCGTCTTTTATTGTTCATTTTTAATCAGAATAAAAAGTAAAACACTATTTTCTTCCTCAATCTGTAATTTCTATCCCTCATTATTTTCAGACATTTTTAAAAACTTCGCCTCGTACTTTTCTGCTCAGTATAAATCTCCTTGGAGGTGTGAACTCCACACACGCTATTTAATCTGGACGTGGAGCTGAGAGATCATCTGCGTAACCCGACCCTGAACACCAGCAACTTTCCCCAGAGTGAACACCAGCACCAACTCACGACTCGGAACAAGAGCAAGAAAAAAAGAGAAGATTTCAGCAAGTGTAGAGAGAGAAAGAATGACGATGAAAGAGAAAGCAGAAGAGAAACAAAAAAGGGAAAATTAAAGGAAAACTAGAATGTCAGAAAAGGATAAAAAAAGAAGAAGAAACTAAACCAG
>CM059206.1:41627237-41644737 GCA_030347435.1 Clarias fuscus
TAATTAGTGCTGTAATAACACTAAATTGATCTTTAATTAGTGATAGTAAATCAGTTCTAAAAGTGAAGATGACTTCAGAGCCGGCCTTAGTTTACTGACTGTAACTAAATACAGATACTGAATTGAGTTCCTCTTCCTGCAGGGCTCCATGAGAACCGAGTGTGTGGGAGTTTGGGATAATACAGTCATCATGGATTGGTCAAAAGCAGTTTTGTTGCTCAAATCAAACTAGCAAAAATATCAGTAGCATCAGGGCTGCATTCCAAATCACACACTGCTGCCATAATTAGTGTCAAAATTACACATTGTTACAATTTGTTACTCCTTCTAATTGTGAAAATTGAAATTATAGTATGTGATCTAATTGGGCAATAAAGGATCAATACTTTGCTCATTTTAATTCAGTGATTCTAGTCAATCCTTTTTTGTCACAAACACATTCATGACCCGCCCCCTTTCACAGCAAGCTGTTTGACTGACGCCGCTCAACCACAGACTCTTCCTCCAGCGTATCAGCAAACCTGAGAGATTATCTCGTTTAAACTTTTAAAGATGTGACGCCTTGACCTACTTTTAATTCAGAGAAAGTATCTTGTACAAAACATGTTTTTCATTGCGCTTACAGGGTTTCAGATTGCAGCCTTCAAGAGTCTGAAGCTCACGGCCAGAAAAGTGTACCACGTATCTCGTGAGCTGTGGGCGGATCAGCGTGATGGTAAGCAGGCTGGCCAAGTAGATTCAATTCAAATAAAATCTAGTGATCTAGACTATATGTGTGTCGATAAGATTAAAATGCAGTGGCGGCTGCTGCAAAACATTTTTTGGGGGGCGCAAACAAAATGAAAATTAAACTTTTAATAATTGCCTGTGAATAGGCATTTATCAGGTGATTGCGCGTCATTACTGCTAGTATAAAATAAAGTCCTGACCCACATCGCATCCAGTCAGCAGCTCCGCTTGCCGTAAGAAGTGCTGGAGAAGCAGTGAGTGTGAGCTCGGCCGTGATCACCTGACTGCTGCTTAATTAGAAGATCAGGTTGATCTGGTCCAAGCTCTTGAACTTTTTTACTTTCTTCATCTGATCGCCTTGCGAAGGGGTATTTTAGCAAAGAAATGACAGAATTTTCTCTCATATTTAGCTGCTTCCACGTCAATCATTATTCAATACATTAACTAACAATCTGCTGACCGTTAATAAGACTCGTTGAGAATGGTCCAATCACATGAGCCCAAATATAAAAAAATTTTTTTTCATTCGCTAAGAACAAAAGTGGGAGGGTTCAGTATGATTTGAAAAGATCCAATCAGAGCTCAGCCTCAGGTCACATGCTTTTCAAAAATGTACGTGCTACATGGACACTCGTTTGTCCGGCGCCCCGCGTACACCAACACAAATGAACGTAATACAGTTTAGATTTTTTTTAAATTGTAAATAGATTTTATTAAGAGATACAGTGGAATATTGTGACTAAATGACTTTATTTCATTATTAAAATAAATAATTATTATGTTAAATAATTACATGCTAAAGTAGCGTTCTTCTCTGCCTAACTTTAAGGGGGGGGGGGGGGGCGACGCCCATGCTTTAAAAAATTGACTTAAAAATAGAAGTCTTTATAATACATTACCAAAAATATCTTTAGTGTTGATGCACAGACGCTGTGAAACGAAGCGTTAAATCCAGGTTAGCTAAACTTCAGGTTGACCTGTAGGGCAAATCCCAAATAACTTCCTGTTGGCTACAGAGTGAGCTACACAGGACGCAGAATCATCTGCTTTCCGGAAATAAAGTTAGCACTGTAAGAATTGTTGTGGACCGACCTAATGCCTGATTAGATTCTTGAATCTTCCCTTAAAACATTAGCTTGCTAATGTATTATATGTTTATAGCACCTCCACTCACGCAGATAAGAACCTGATCGTCGGTGCCAAGATGGCTGCTGAGTGGACTGACATCACTCAGAAGGAATCGTGTGGAGCGCAGGATGTCGCCACGTTCTTGGTATTAAATGTTGTAGCACCAGGCCTAATGGCTGGTAATCGATAGCGTATGTTCACTACGTAGTGTCCAGACAGCTAGTTTGTTAGTTAGTGCCAGTGAGATGTTTGGCTTGGCAGTAGCTAGACATATCTATAGATAGTTAGTTAGCATGGTAGCTAGCAACACAAAGAAACACTCATTATACTCAGTGTGCTGTGTAACGAAGAATGTTCGGACTAAAATGTTTCACGAATTTGTGGTGGTAAATAAATAAGCTGCAGGCAACAAGATGCGTGAAATCATTGCACACTAATCAAAATCGCATAAAAGAGCAGCAGCGAGTAGTTAGCGTGATGACTCGGCAAAAAAGAAATCCCATTTACTGTGTTTTTACCCTTTAAAAACAAATGCGTGTCGTCTCTCTCTCACTCTCCATCTCTCTCATTCCACGTGTCTCTCTCTTTGATCATCTTTCTCACCATCACTGTCTGTCTGTTTTGCTCTACTTCCGTCTTTCTCTCTCTTTCCAGCTGTGTCTCGCTTTCTTTCTTCATCTCTCCATTTGGCTTCTTGAAGAAAAACACATACAGTGTGATTTCATGTTTGTTCCTAATTAAATCCTTCTTTCTTAAGTTTAGGGAGTCTCTCTCTCTCTCTCTCTCTCTCTCTCTCTCACACACACACACACACACACACACACACACACACACACACACACACACACACACACACACACACACACAGATGACTCATCCAGCGCTTCCAAGAAAAACTTAAATGATGGAAAGATGAAAAAGATGGACGCTGACCAGAGGCATTTTTCTGGACTGAGATCAGATGACGGAGTGATGTAAACGACAGTGTGAAGATAACGGAGGAGTGTAAAGAGAGAAGACGAGAGAAGGGGCTTCCTTGATGGTGGGAAACTTGTGTGGCCTTTGACCTTTTCCCTACTGCACCACATAAACACACACACTTCCTGAAAGCTGATATGGAGAACACACACACATAGCTTTAACACAGACATTAATACTCATTTGGTATGTGCGTGCGTGCATGCATGTGTGTGTGTGTGTGTGTGTGAAGTCGAGAGAGAGAGATGAGCCGGATGTCTTACAGCCCACATGGACAGAACACATCTCTACAGGATATAACCCAACCACACACACATACACATGCACATGCGCGCACACACACACACACACACACACACACACGCACACACAGACACACACACACACACACACACACACACACACTCTCTCTCTCTCTCTCTTTTACATTTGTGGCTGAGTCAGAGTGCCCTCTACTGGTAATACATCCCTCCACATACAGTATCAAAATTATTTTAATATAAGTAAAGCTTAATTATTTAATTATTATTTATTTAAAAAGAGAGAACATTAATTGATTATTTACATAATTAATTTACTTCATACTACTACTACTATTACTACTACTATTAATACTAATAATTATTACTTCATACAGTTGCATTACAGCAGTAGCATGTATCTATATTTTTACAGGGAAAAAAAAAGAAATATTTGTTCCATGACAATAATTTTCTTTTTTCAGCTGCTCCCATTAGTAGTCATCACAGTGGACCATTTGTCTCCATCTAACTCTGTCTTCCTTTGTCACTCCTGCCTGGCAGATCCATCTCTAACATTCCATCCATGCATCTAGGAACCTCTGTAGTCCATCCAGGGACCGTGGAGACCAATGGTGATTACCACTGCGTTTATTCCCATTCTTATCACTGTGATAAACATCCACACACATATTCACTCACTACGGGTAATGTGGGAGCGACAGTTAGCCTAATCTGCATGTCATTGGATTGTGGGAGGAAACCAAGTACCCTGAGGAAACCCCACCGAGCACGGGGAGAACATGCAAGCTCACACCCGGAGGTGGGAATCACACCCGGATCCTGGAGGTGCAGGGCAGCAATGGTAACCACTACGGCACTGTGCCGCCATCTCTAACATCCTTCTCCTGATATACCCCTCATCCCACCTCCGTACATGTCCAAACCAACTTAATCTGGCCTTTCTAACCTTGTCCCCAACCCGCACTGTCCCTCAAATATACTCATTCCTGAACCTGTCCATTCTTGTCACAAAGCAAATCGCAGCAATTTCAGCTCTGCCACCTCCAGTCTCCAGACCGTACTTTTAATTTATGATCAAAGAATTTTCAAGAATTTCTGACTATAAATATAAATCTGCAACATTATTCTGATCAACCTGAAGCCAGTTCAGACTGGACGAAGTGTTTCACAGGGAAACTACTGTAATGTGTCATTATCACCGCACTGTCACACCGTATTCCATGTGACCTGCGTAGTATTCTGTATTTTCACTTTATAAATCCTGTGTGAACTGACACGTTAAAGATTCTGTCATATCCTGTGGGAAAATAAACAGTATCCTGGCTAAACGTGTGTACCCTCGGCCTGCGTGATGGTGTTATATACTGCTTAATGTCCGAGGAAACAGCTGACAGGAAGGAAATGGCCCTTCCTGCTGTGTGTGCGTGTGTGTGTGTGTGTGTGTGTGAGGTCATTTCCTGTGTGTTTGGGACACAAAGCAACCTTATCAAACATTCAACTTAAAATTAAACTGAACAGCAAATATTCAAAATGTATGGGAAAAATAAATAAATAAATAAACAAATAAATAAATAAATAAAACATGTGATTAGATTAAGTGCATGCTAATGTAAAGGTGAAAAAAAATATTCACACACATCCGCTGTAATAAAGACTTGAAATTAAATTGAATAGGTCAGACCTTCATCCTTAAACTTAGCTCTTGTGTGTTTAAAACATATACTGTACAGTAAAGATCTAATAACAGTCCAAATGTGATAGGAACATCAACATTAAACTTAAATATGTTGACTTAATAGTAATAAAAAGAAATTCTATGTCCAAAAAAAAAAATATTTAGCTAGCTAGCATGTAGCTATTACATAATTTATAGCCAGAATAAAATGCAGTGAGAGTATAAACCATACGTAACCATCCAGAATATCAAAGTTTACCTCAGGTATTTTTGACAAATCACTAAAACTAAGACAGTGTGAGGATAAAACTTTGATTTAGCAAGCCAGTAAGTAGCTGTTAAGCTTTTAAAGAACATACAGTAAATCTAAACAACACAATCATCCATCAGCGTTTCCAACAGATGCGGTAAATTACAGACATTAAAACACAGACAATGTCTGACTAAAATTCTGATTGCTAGCTAGCATTTAGCTGTAAAGTGTTTTACAGACTGTGGAGAGACACACCAGGAGTGGAAAAGAGATCATCAATAGTCACCTCATATTTGTTGGTAAACTTCAATAAAAGAACAGACTTGTAATTACACTTAGCATCAAATGCTAAGGTTTCTGCCATACTGACAAAAACATCAACAATTACTAATTTAAAATGTGATTGTAATTTACAAGTGTGTTTTGTGTTTTACCTCAAGTATGGTTTACTGTATAATGATGAGTTTTTACCAGTACTTGTGACAGGATAGTGGTTAAAATATCACAGTTACTTTTTAAAATATTTTGAATCTTGTTTAATTCAACTTAGTATTCTGTATACTGTAATATGCTATATACTATCTAATATTTACTATCCCTTTAATCTCAGTATTAGGCAAACCAGAGAACAAAAACAACATGCAGTTTTTTTTTTTTTTACCACGCCATTATTTATTTAACAAAAATGAATAAAAACAAACAAATTGCCAAAGTGCCCAAATACTGCTTCCATAGGACCATAGAAAGTAAGTTGCATCCAGGTGCTGCTAATCACCTGGATGCAGCACCTGGATGCAGCACCTGGATGCAGGTGCTGCTAATCATCAGCCCTTGATTAAGTCAGCAGGTTTGCAGGCCTCTATAAAAGCAAAAGCTGGAGCATTCAGGTGTGTGTTAACAAAATGCCAAGAGAGAAAAGCACAAGTAATGGACTTGGAGAAGCAATTGTTGCAGCACATCAATCTGGAAAAGGTTATATGCTCATTTCCAAGCAATTTGGAGTTCAACGTCCAATCTTCAAACAAGTGGCAACACATTCACACCAAGATCAGAAAAAAAACAAGAGCTATATCTTACACCCTACATGCCTCACTGAGCATGTTAAATGTTAAAGTCCATGACAGCACAATTAGAAGAAGACTGAACAAGTGCAAGGTTTGTTTGGAATGGTTGCCAGGAGAAAGCTATCCTGTCTAAGAAGAACACAGAAGCACAACTTATGTCTGCTCTGCAAATCTGCATCAAAGTCTCCTGGAGCAAAGTTCTATGGACAGATGAGACCAATGTTGAGACTAGACACCGGACTTGGGCACCTTGTCGTCATTGAGTCAATCATGAGTATTCTAGAAGCAAATGTCCGGCCATCTGTCCGACAGATAAAGCTTGTGTGAAATTGAGTCATGCAACAGGACAATGATCTGAAGCACACCAGGAAATCTCCTTCAGAATAGCTAAGAAATAAAAGAATCAAGGCTTTGGGATAGCCTAGTCAGTCCAGAAGTCCAGACCTGTGTATAAGTAAATGCTCAAAAACGGCAATGAACGTTATAACGAAAAATGGACCAAAATTCACAAAGATGTGAGAGACTGATAAAGTCATACATTAAATGATTAAGTTATTGCTGCTAAAGGTGGATGTACAGTACAAGCTACTGAATCACAAGTATGAGATAATATATAATCATTAGTAATACTTAGTATTGCCCGCATGATTTTCTTCTTTTTGACTTCATTTTTGTTAAATAAATAAGGGCACAGTGAAAAAATGTTACATGTTGTTTTTGCCAAAAATTGAGACCTGCTATAATAATATTTTTATTATATTTCTGCACAAAAACAAGTACTGAAGATTTAAAATAGTACTTACTTTTACACATGACTGTACATTGATTTAATATCTTTTATAACGAAACACACACACACACATATAAAAGCATTATGTCATTCTTGGTTGCTTTCTGTTTTCCCTCCATTATTCCTCTCTGACATTTTCAGGAATTTTGCAGACTTGCGTGTGTGTGTGTGTGTGTGTGTGTGTGTGTGTGTGTGTGTGTGTGTGTGTGTGTGTGTCTGTTTGGGGTCTTCAAACACATCAAGAGCTTCCATCTGCTCACACAAACCCTCTTTGTATGTGTTTATAAATGTTCTGTAGTGAGTCAAAGCCTTCTAACAATTCTGTAGTTTGTTTTCTTACTCTTTCCCTGTGTATACGTGTGTGTTAAATCAATTCCAACCAAGAGCACACTCTGTATTTCCCACATGCCTTGAAGTCTTCTCTGTTTTCTAAAGTGAGCTGAGAATGTGCACTGTGAAAAACCCTGTGACCTAATAATCACATGGAGTGTTGACAGAAACAACACACACACACACACACACACACACATACACACACGCACACACACGCGTACGCGCACACTCACACACACACACATTCTGTTGTTGCCTCGGGTCACTATTAGCCATATGTGGATGCTATTTCTACAGGTATTTGGTAAAACAATAGGTAAAACTATGTAGCTCTTACGAGAACGCAGAAAGACATAGTGAGAGTTAAAACACAATATAAACATTTAAATGTGTTGATAAATGATTAAAAAAGACATTCCATGAGCCAACTATTCAGTTTGTTAGCACATAGCTCTTAAGTCTTTTATAGACAGTATAAATTCAAACAGAAGCATTTACCTCAGATTTTTTGGTAAATTAGTAACCATAATAAAAAAAGACCATGTATAATTAATTTATGAATTTATATAGGTATCACAAAGCTTTCAAGTCTTTTATAGCCAGATTTATCCAAAACATCAACATTGACCTCAGATGTGTTCAGAAATTATTTATAAAAAAACCCAATCTATGGATACACATGCAATATGACACGTTAACTTTTCGGTCTACAAAATCTTTGACCGACAGGAAAACATTAACGTTTACCTCAGACACGTTAGTAAATCAACAGAAAACACACTGACTAAAAGGATGTCCTCTTTAGCTAAGATGCAGCATTTAAGTGTTTTATAGACAGTCTAAAGACCTAGTGAGAAGGGAAATCGACAAATTCATCTGGAATATCAAAATTGTTTGTCAGACTTTTAGTTAATTAGTACTATACAGTATAAACATTTTTATTTTATTTAACTGGCACGAAGCTCTTAAGTCTTTTATAGCCAATGTAATGTCCCATTGCGAATGGAAATGAAACAGAATTATCCAGAACATTAACATTTACATCAGATGCGATGGGAAATGAATTTGAAAAAAAAAAAAAAAAAAAGGCACTGTTGATAAACATATGATTTAACAAGTTATTACATAATTGTTAGATGGTGTTAAGACAAACTGTAGTGACAATGGAAACCACATAGTACCAGCAGGATAATCAACATTTACCTCAGATGTGTTAGTAAATCAATAAAAAGGACACTGTCTGACTAAAAGGATTATTCCTTTAACAAATATGCAGCATTCAAGTGTTTACTAGACAGTATAAAGATTTACAGATTTTTTGGTAAATTACTATTATTAATTTAAACTTTATTAAAAAATGATAGTATATGGCTAAAATTATGATTTATGTAAGAGGCATGTAGCTTTTAAGTCAGACTGAGGGTGGAAATGTGATGGATCCAATAGGAATATCAACATTTATCTAATTTTTTTTGTTTGTTGATAAAGTAGTGCTATTAATAAAAAATACACTGTATAGCTACAATTGTATGTTACATACAGTAGCTAACACATGGCTTTTTTTTTTTTTTTTGTATTAATATTTTATAAATTAATAAAACAAACCTGTATAGCTGAAATTTGTATAGCGGGCACACTGCTTTTTAAATCTTTCATAGGCAATTTAATGTCCCTGTGAGAATGGAAACGACACAAAAGTATCCAGAACAATTACCTCAGATACGATGGTAAATTAAAAAAAAAAAGCCACTGCAGATAAATATATAATTTAACAAGTTAACACATAATTTAAAAAAGTTAGCAAAGTTGTTTAGACAGTGTAAGGACATAGTGACAGTGGAAACCACACAGAAACATCTGGAACCTCTACATTTACCTTAGATATGTTAATAAATCAAGTCTTTATAAACAGTGTAAAGACAGTGAGCGTGGAAATGCGAGAACCATCTGGAATAAGAAATTTTACCTCAGATACTGTATAGCTAAAATTGTTATTTATATACAGTAGCTAGCATGCAGCTAGCATGTGGAGCATCCATTTTTACTTTAGATGTGTTGGTATTACAAATGAATAATAACAAAAAACCACTGGTCACAATCTGAAACACAAGCTGAATAAAATTATAAAGAAATTACACCATGTTTCCATGATTTGCACCCGTCTGGAAAAACATGGTTTAAAGCATGTTTAAACACTACTTCTGATTACACAAATTTCTGACTTTCAACTCGATACTAGCGTTGGATTTAAGTGTGTGAGCTAAAAGACATTATTCCATTGTGAAAACCGCAAAGAAACACACACTTTATAGCATGATTGTAGGTTTACACACCTGACTTTATGACCTTTGTTTCAAAACGTCCATTTAAGTGCATGTTATTTCTGTAGTTACACTTTTAATACACCATACAGGAAGCAGATCCTCCCTGCTAAGTTAAAATGACATACACAGCTAGCTATAAATACCCTTACACACATCCCTTCAAATAAATATCAAATAAAAGGCACAGACAAAATCACACCATAAACATGCAGTTAGAGCTTTAGACATAACAGCTCGACTTAAATACTGGGAAACGTTTCATCACCACAACAGCGTGTGGTAGTCAAATCGGCTACTTCCCAATCAAGGATTGTGAATCAAGGATTGACTAAGGATCAGGTCAGAGAAATGCTAAGGCTTTAACAGGTTTTACAGATACATGTGTAAAGTTAGAGACCAAAAATGTAAAGTTAGCTACATTGTCAGGTAACTACTGCTAATAAGGTTACAAATTGCCCATGGACAATCTTAGATAGCTTTCTAGATCTACTTAAGAAATAGCATTATTCAGTATGACTTGCAAAATATGAGTGTTAGCTCACAGTTTTGAGAATAATAGCTAATTAAGAAAAGCTGTGCACTTACTTCCTTCGTTGATGGGTGATTTGTGTCCAGCCTGATTGGGCGACGAACACCTCACTGTGATTGTAGATGAGTGCTGATGATTCTCCTGACCTTTGCCCTCATTTGGCTTGCTGACACTGATCTCTGGTGGGTCGTTCCTCCTGAAAGTAGCCTCTGGAAACTGTCTCGTGCCTGCATTGGACGGTGTCCTGACAATTGAAGGTGTGGTCTCAAGGCTCTTGCTGAATGTAACTGAATGCTTTTGTGGTTCTGGCATCTTGTTGTGGCCCAACACTTCAGGCTTCCTCAAGCTGAAGCGGGAGATACCAGCACTGGAAGGGGCAGGATAGATTACGGTTATGAGGGAAGGTGTAAGTAAAACCTTGCATGGTAAGTGAAAGCTGTGGAGCAAGGATCTGGAGTGGCCTAACTTTTTTTAGCGTCAACTATGCATCAACTGGAGTGCCAACTATGTTGGGGAAGTGTTGGTTAAATGGTTAAGGCTTTGGGTTACTTTGTGGAAGGCTGTTCAAATCCTGACACAACCAAGATGCCACCCTTGAGTACTTGAGTCTTGGATCTCAATTATAAGACATCATCTCAATATGTTAATGTATATCCATGCTTCTCCTTATGGTTCCTTTTATCATCTTGACCACTTATGATCCCACTGCTGACCAAAATTGTCATTGTACACAGTTATTTTCACTCTCAGTGCTATTTTGAATCATGGGACATGCTGATCTCATGTGGTGATCTTCATATCTCCCACTGAAACCACCCTTCTTGCAGACATTGACCCTCCACAAAAAGCCTGAGAAAATGGTCACCAGTTTGTAAGTTTCTTGGCATGTCAGCAGCCTTCAATCCTGTGACTCATGAGATACTCATCGGTCCTTTTGCTGAGTAAGGAATGAGGAACCTAAGCCTGGTTTTCATTATGGTATCTGCTTAACCAGTCCCGCCCCACAGCATGGAAAATTCAG
Organism: Clarias fuscus; assembly: GCA_030347435.1. Lineage (NCBI taxonomy): Eukaryota > Metazoa > Chordata > Actinopteri > Siluriformes > Clariidae > Clarias > Clarias fuscus. The sequence continues at coordinate 41,638,325 of CM059206.1, forward strand.
ATTTTTCACTTCAGATGATCACAATGGGAGTACCCCAGGGGTTAATACGTGTTCCACTGTTGAGTACCTTAAACAGCAAATCTCTGTGTTCTGTAATCAGATCTTTCTATGCAGATGATACACAACGTTACTTCTCATTTGTTTCCATACTTTCCTCTCGTCGCCAGAAAACATCAAACCCTTAAACTATAATTTTAACCAGACGTGTCTGATTTTCCTAAAAGCTGATAATGTTTCTGTGTTGGAGCATCAACACCCATACAGTCCCTCACTTAAGAATTTGTGTGTGATTCACGCAGTCAATCCTGCAGATTTTAGCTTTTCAACATCAGAAAAATGCAGTCTATCCTGACTAGATTATCTGTTCAGACCTTCATACAAGCCCTGGTTATTTCTAGATAATTGTGGCTTTGCCGCGACGGAACACAAAAGTGTTTGTCCTCTTGCCAGGAGACAAAATTTAAAATAGAAAATGATGACGATTCTACAACCATTGGTTGCCAATCAGGGGTCAGTACTTGGTCCACTCATGACTCCAGCTTGGTATCTTGGTGAAAGAGGCATATTTGAAAATTTTCTTTGGAATCAATAGATTATCTATCTATCTATCTATCTATCCATCTATTCATCTTATTTTTTCTGTCTCTATCAGCGTAAGATCAAATACGTGCAAGAGGGCAGATGGTAGTTTCCTCTGAACATGTTATGCTGCCTCAGCAGTAGCAGCAGCAGTTCAAAAAGATGCAGAAATTGACTTCACATGTCTGAAAATCTGGACCTTATAGTCCTCACTTTACCCCCTGTAACTAAAGGTCACTAAAGGATTTAAAACACTTAATATATTTCTGTTCCTCAAACCGTTCTGCACCACTCAACCTGAGCTGCTCGGAAACTGCTATGCTGCTTCAACATCATGGCTTCGGATTGCTAGAATGAGCACCGCTTACCACTTCAAAGTTTTCACTATCAGTTTAAAACATTTCCCGATTGTTGTTTTCTAACAGTAATCAAGTAGGTTTAGAGTCGGGGAGTTAATCATCATCGGCATACCTGGACGAGTCTGCGGCTTTGGCATTGATGCCGATGCTGAGCTCAGAGCGGCGTGGTGCAGGTTCAGGGATCTGTGGTTTGGATTTGACGGCACCGTTGGCCCCGAGCTCATGGCGGCGGCTAATGGACGGAGAGATACCGCTACGCTGGATGATTGGAGAGCGACGCATGTGAGGAGAGGAAGATTGCGAAGATGAATCCGCGTTCTCAACCTCGAATGACCTCTTCAGTGCTGCAAAGAACAGAAAAATGATTTTAATCAACAGTGTAATGATAAGTTCTGTGTGTGTGTGTGTGTGTGTGTGTGTGTGTGTTTGAGAGTTTGTCTTGCCTGTTTGTGCTGATAAAAGCTTTTGTTTATTCCATGTCTTTCTGTGTGTTTGTCTTCTAAATGTGTTTATGTGTGGAGATGTTTATGTTGTTAATTCTGTGGGATCTAATGTTATTTCTGTATGTAGAGTGACAGCAACGACCACAACACACACACACACACACACACACACACACACACACACACACAGAAACCTCAAACACTAAGAATAAGAGCATATGAACAGTCCAACTGCTACAAAACTGCAGTGTGTGTGTTTGTGCGTGTTTGTGTGTGTTTGTGTGTGTTTGTGTGTGCTGCACGGAAAAGAAATAATGAAACCAGTCTTAATGCGAGCAACATCACAGGACGTTCACACTAGAAGTAAAGGACAAAGAAAAATGTGTGTGTGTGTGTGTGTGTGTGTGTTGGGGGTGGGCTTAAGGGCACACACACTCCTGAACGCCGCGGCCTGAGTTTGTTGCCACAGCGATGGAAGTAAACACCAATAGCGGAGCAGAAACGGGAAGCAGCTCTGCCCATGACTTCCTGGATGGAAACTTCTGAATCTGGCACAGTCCAGGACAACACACACATACACACACTGCAGTATGATATACACACTCCTTGTGGCTGCAGATTGCACAGATACACCAGCCATTTTTATACACCAGACATGCAAGACATCACCATAGGGTGTGTGTGTGTCTAACAGGTGATAAGTTAAGATTTGAGCACTGCCTGGAAAGCAACCGATCCCACTGCAGCTGCTCACACACACTTTCTATAGGACAGAAACAGCTGAGCAAGTACACACACCCTCTCCCTGTCTGTCTATACTGTATATCTGTCTCTTTAAATACATGTCTGCCTGTCTCTCCATGAACTTGTGTGTCTACGTTAATATTATCACCATCAGGTAAACGAAATAATACTGATTATCAGGTCGACCCCAGTAAACTGTTGACAAGTTCATAAACACCCAACGCTCCCCGGTGCCCGCAGGGACCACGCGGGGCGCAGAGACTTTAACTCCGCTAAACTCCACAGATCCCAATCCAATCCAGCAGCATGCGTTGTACCAGCCAAAAAAGTCTGACCCCATCCCAAACCTATAGCACCCAAAGGGTCCGCAGTTCTGGTTCCAGACACATTACTGCACGCGCACACGTGGGTGATCGCTGCACTGGAGCTGTTATTACAGGATCGTCCACATCGACACGTAATAATAAACGGATCCGCCCCAACTGAGTGCATATGCCAAAGTATTCGAGACTACATTAAAACACAAGAATGTCTGGAGCTTTGGAAGCAAAATATGAAGAAATGAGGGGGTAAATACTTTTGCACAGGACCGTATATATATATATTAACATGTACGGCATGATGTCATTGCTATTATTTCCATTTTGTCATAAAGTTCTCCGTTGGTTAAAAGTTCTTCCTCACTGCATTATAAAAGTCCATTAATTAATTAAATTATTGATCAGATCATTAGTCAGATTTAACTTCATCAATTAATTAACAAAGTTTGAGAGTCGTTGATATGTTCGAGGATTCAAAAACATTCAAAATCTCCTACATACAGACATTCCTGTTAAATACACACACACACACACGCACACGCACACACAAACACACACACACACACACACACACACACGCACACACACACACAAACACACACACACACACACACAATCCTCTATTATAGTTTATACGGAAGTTACTCATCAACAACAAAACTGACAAACACAGGACTTGTCAAACAAGAATAGATAACCATCTCTCCCTCTCCATCTTACACACACACCCACACACACACACACACACACACACACACACACGCACGCTTACAAAAGCACAAAGCTCCAGAATAGAACACAAAAGAGAGGCAGAAGACAAAACATTCATAGACACCGAACATCCTGAAAGGTGTGTGTTCCTGTCCAGGTGATGTCTTTCAATTATTTCATAATAAAAAGCACACACACATACACACTCAGGCATACAACCATACACACATGCATACATGCACACACACACATACACTTGTGCGCTTGTGAAAGTCACAGGAAGCCAGAGCTAAACATATAGACAGACTTGTTGCCTAATTACGTATGAGCAGCCTGACCTGTCTGTCTGTCTGTCTGTCTGTCTGACCTGTCTGTCTGCACAATCTGTATCAGACACATCTGTCTAAACTCTGTCTAAAATAAATAAAGCCAGCAATGAGCCTATAGTGTTTTCATAAATGCAAATGGGCAGCAGATCCGTCCATCTCTCTCTCTGTCGTCACTTCTTTCTTGAAAAGAACAGATTTTAGGTTTCTCTTCCTCACACTCTCTGGGAAATTGCTGATTTTCAGTCACGCGTCTGTTCTTCCTCAAACTCAATCAAAACCCCAGAAAGTCGCAGTGACTGACCACAAAAACCCACCTCACACTCGTCTTTTATCTCTTTTAAACACCAAAAACTTTCTACTGGGCAACACAGTGAGACGGTGCTGGAAAGTCTGGATCGTCAGCTCAACACACACACACACACACACACACCCACACACACACACACACACACTGAGATTTTAAAACTGACTCTGTTCCTTACACTTCATTCTGCTCTGATGATAATTTCAATATGCAAATAACAGATTTAAAAGTTAAGTGTTCTGATTGGCCGAGAGAGCGACGCCGAGACAGCTGTGTGTGTGTGTGTGTGTGTGTGTGTGTGTGTGTGTGTGTGTGTGTGTGTGTCTTACCTGAGATTCTGTCTCTCTCCATTCCAGCATTACTGATCCACATGGAGCTCTGAGTGTCTCACTGTGCTCTCTCTCTCTCTCTCTCTCTCTCTCTCTCTCTCTCTCACACACACACACTCACACACACACACACACACTTCCTTTTTCACCCTGGTCCACTGAGTCACTCCGTCTCTTTCCTTTATTTACACACTTCCTCTATTCAGCAGTCCAGTAAGTCACTCTCTTCCCCTCCTCCCTCCGTTTCTCCTCCTTTTTCTTTGTATCTCTCTCTTTCTCTTACTTTTCTGTTCCTGTTACTGTTCTCTAAAATATTTTCTCCTTACAGACCAACTTTTCTTTCTTCTCTCAGTCTCTCCTTGTCTTCCCCCCTTGCTGTCCCTCTCTCTCTTTTTCCTTCAGCTAATTTCAGAGTAGTAACCCCCCCTTCTCTCTCTCTCTCTCTCTCTCACTCTGTCTCTCTCTCTCTCTCTCTCTCTCTCTCTGTCTCTCTCTCTCTCTCTCTCTCTCTCTCTCTCTCTGTGTCTCTCTCACTCTGTCTCTCTCTCTGTCTCTGGGTTACTGCGTGGCCGTGTGCTGCTCAGACGGACGTCCTGCCGTTTTTTTCCTCTCCACACTTCCTCCTCCTCTCTGCTCATGCTGCTGTGTTCAGAAAGAGCCTCATATGAGCTGAAAATAAACGCCCTCCCGGCTCAGAGCTGGACAGGAGGAGCACACGTGTCTGTCTCACAGGCTGTTTGGAGTCCATCTGTTTCTCAGCACAAAGTATTGACACCCGTCTGGTCAGTGGTGATTTCTTTCCATCGACGTTTCTGAACGAAGGTTCTTGAGATACTTTTCATTGTTTGCTTTTTTGTTTTTTCTCCGAAAATTCCTTAATTAAAGTTTCCAGACTAAAGTTTTCTCTCTTTTTTTTTTTTTTTTTTCTAAACTCAAACTCACAGGCTAAAGGAAACGGAATTGCCTAACAATCCTGAGTTAAAGTTTCTGCTCTGAACGTTTTGGACGAATGAATCAGAGACAGAAGGACAGAACGACTTTATGAGCTAATAGTTATGAGCTATAGTCTAATCTTCTGGGGTTGAATATTTTTGGTTTAGATTCATGACTGAGCTAAACATCTGGGCTGGCATCCTTAAAGTTCCTGCATTTAAAGCTGATGGTTAAAGTCGCTGAGATAAATGCTCCTGGAAAAAAATCCTGAACTAAAGAGCCTCCGCTAAACATTAGCGTTAGCATTCCTGGAGTAAATTTCCGCATTCGTTCATCCTGACGTAAAGTTACTGAAATGTCTGGAGTAAGTTTAATACGCCAAGGTTTCTGAATTAAAGCCTGTAAGATAAAGTTCGGGTTACTACAGTATTTAATAATCATCAGGTCCACTCCAGATTGTCGAATAAAGTTCCTGCGCTGATGTAGCGGTGATTATTACTAACAAGTTGACATGAATCAGAAAGGTTTTTAAAATGTGTCTGTTACTGTTCCAGCTGTTCCATGAGTTCAGGAATCCTGGACATTTTTTTCGCTCTTCTTTCAAAACTGCGAATGAGCTAAACACACACACACACACACACACACACACACACTAACACACACACACACACACACACACACACACACACACACACACATTAACACACACACATACATTAACACACACACACACACACACACACACACACACACACACACACACACACACACACACACACACATTAACACACACATACATTAACACACACACACACACATACATTAACACACACATGCACACACACATACATTAACACACACACACACATTAACACACACACACACACACACACATACATTAACACACACACACACACACACATACACACACACACGCATACATTAACACACACACACACATTAGCACACACACACACACACACACACACATACATTAACACACACACACACACATACATTAACACACACATACATTAACACACACACAAACACATTAACACACACACATACATTAACACACACACACACATACATTAACACACACACACACACATACATTAACACAGACACAAACATTAACACACACACAAACATTAACACACGCACACACACACGCACACACACACACACACACACACGCACACACACACACACACACACACATTAACACACACACACACACACACACGCACACACACACACACACACACACACACATTAACACACACACGCACACACACACACACACACACACACATTAACACACACACACACACACACACACGCACACACACACACACA
>CM059206.1:41647237-42024737 GCA_030347435.1 Clarias fuscus
TGTGTGTGTGTGCGAGTGTGTGTGTGTGTGTGTGTGTGTGGGAGTGTGTGTTGGAGTGTGTTAACCTTTCTGAGAAAAGTGTTTCCTGTGTCTTTATGTTCCCCTGAAGGCAGTCGTGACCTGCGCTAACGAGATGCAGCTCTATTTAGCTTCTCGTTATTCAGCTATTCAGAGGAGATTAGGCGCGTTAGCGTCAGGAGAAGGTCAGCGTGACGACCTCGGGCTCGCGACACACCCTCGCTAGCCTGCACTTTAGCTTTTAAAAGCTTACCTGTTGTTGAAAGCTCATTTTGCTAAGGCTAAGAGTGTAACGCCGGTCGTGAGGGTACCTGGACCGTCGGGATGAACCTGCTGTCACTGCAGAAATGAAACGCATCAACTCCAAATGTTTTTCAAAAATTATTATTGTTTTATTTTAATGTTCAAATGCTGAATTGTGTGAAGTCGTGTTCTCTATACTGATGATTGGCGTAATGTTCAGGGTGCACCTGCAGTACACCAGCACGACCTCTACAACCTGCAACATCTTACATCAGGTAACACCCGTACAACCTGTAACACCAGTAAACAATTTAACACCCGTGCAACACTTACAGCAGAACGACTTATGTCTGGACAACTTGTTACCCCAGTACAAGATACACACATACACCATGTACATATACGTAACACCTGCACAACACACAACACCTGCACTGCTTAATACAACTGCAGATCAGTTACTTCATCATCCGACTTTCACTACAGTGTTGTTTTGAATGTTGTTATGGATCTAGTTAACACAAAATAATCAGAAAATAAAGTCTACTGTTCATTAACAAACTCCTGGTACACTTACACACTCCACAACCACACAACATATAATCTGCACATCTAAACTATGTTGTACTATGTTGAACCGACTCAGTGTGAGCGGAGTGTGTAATAAATGATGTATATAAATAACAGAAAAAAAATGAAGAAAAACACAATGTAGAAAATTTTTTAGTAAATATTACAAAAATGAAGATAAACATAACATCAAAAAAGTTTAATATAAATCTGAAATTGTACTAAAAAAAAAAAAAAAATTTTAATTTTAAAGTTTAATATAAATCTGAAATTCCTACCATAACTGAGGCGACACTTTCTTCGTTTTACAGTGATGCTGAGGAAGATGCTTCAGGGAGCTGTGTGTTCTATAAATGCAGGAGAGAGAGAGAAAGATGGTAGATGAGCTGGTAGAATTATTATTATTATTATTATTATTATTATTATTATTATTATATACCTAATATAATAATAATATACCTATAACTATGCCATAATTTCCATTTAAAAATCATCAGCCACTCGCCTCGCTGACTAATCAGTAATATGTAGTAGTATTCTTATGTTTCACTTAAGAATTTAAGTGAAAGTTAGTATTTAAATGAATGATTGATGTGAAAATGAAATGATTGTTGATTCAAAATGGCTGTCGCTTATTATATACTTTATATAATAATAATGATAATTATAATTATAATAATAATAATTATTATTATATAAAGTCATTACATTTAATGTTTTGATTTATCAAATATGAATCCAACAGCATTGTGTCTTTTTATTTCATCTGGAGCAAAAAGCTTCAACCTCACCTCACTCACTCATCGTCTGAGCTTTATTATTTTTTTATACGGCTTTAACCTGTATACAGGGTCGAGGGGGGAGGAGCCTATCCCAGGAGAGTCAGGGCGCGAGTGTGTGTGTCCAGTGATGATTCGGCACCCCATCCAGAGGTGTATATATACATGGCTTTTTTGAGCCCACATTAAGTCTAAGACATATTTTGACATGATATATGTATTTTTTTTTTGTTTAATAAATCTGACTAACCAGTTTCAGTATCCACATAACACAAAAAAGTGGAGCAGCAAATAAAAGCTTTACATAACATTATATATATATATATATATATATATATATATATATATATATATATATATATATATATATATATATATATATATAATGTTATGTAAAGCTTTTATTTGCTGCTCCACTTTTTTGTGTTATGTGGATACTGAAACTGGTTAGTCAGATTTATTAAACAAAAAAAAAATACATATATCATGTCAAAATATGTCTTAGACTTAATGTGGGCTCAATTAATGTTTGAATTAATAATTGACTGTTTTCAGTTAATTATTTTTAACTACACATAATAAAACAATTATTTTACAACAACAAAATGAATCTGTTCTGTTTTGAGATTTTTACAGAAAGTGTATAAACAGTGCTCTGGTGACCTCTGGTGGTACTTATGGGTAATACTGGTTATAGGTTTGTGTTTATATTGTCATTCCCCCAAAAAATGTGTATTTCACATTTAAACCGGTATTTCACATTTTACTCCGGTTATCTCCCACAGTACAAAGACATGCAGATTAGACTAATTACCGTTTCCAAATTCTACATAGTGAGCAAGTGAGTGAGTGTGTCTTTGTGAGTGTGCAAGGGTGAGGGTGTACCCTGCCCTGACCTCCTGCCAAGAGTACCCTGGAATAGAGGTCAGACCTCCTGCGACCCTGTACAGGATAAACAATATAGGGAATTAGTGAGTGAGGGAGAGAGAGAGAAAGAGAGGGAGAGAGAGAGATACCATACTCACATGATATGAATATGTTTTGGTCGTTAGTTTACACACCAAGTATGCAATGTTAAAAAAAGAACAGCAGAAAGAGCGAACACCCCAAGCAAACCCCCTGTTGTTGACCTTTGTGGTGATGTTGACCTTTGTGGTTCTGCTCTGGCCTTGTTTCACATAGATGTCCTGCAGATATGTAGAGAAGTTTCCTGTTAGTGATGTGCCTCACCGATCTCTTCTCGCTCTGCAGGTTCTTGTGGTCAGCAGCAGAAAAACTGTGTTAACCCACTGAGAAACACTCGCCATGAGAACAACGATGAAAAGAGAACATAAGGTCAGAGCATTTTTTGTGTAGAGTGCAAGCACGAGACCCACAGCTCTGCTCCTCTACTCAAGGAGGCATAAGTGCAGAAGTAAAGACTTTATTAATAATAAACAAAAGGTAAACACATAACTTAACAGGAACCAAGAACAAAGGAAAAAAACTCGTTAGCTTAACTGAACTACAGACTAAGAGTCACATGACATAGTATTTTAAACTGATGCAAGTGTTACAGAAGAACTGACACAACAAACAGAGGTGAGGGGGAAAAAACCCTAATGGGCACTTTTATGGAAAAAGAACAGTATTATTATGAGAAGTGAATGAGTGAACCGGAAAGTCTTAGCTGTTATATTGATGGAGCTGGTGGATGGAGGATCAGGAGTGGCAGACAGGGTAGGCAGGATATGGAGCTTGGAGAAACACGGAGATGAAGGAACATGGAGAAGAGGAGACATGGAGACGAGGGGACACAGAGACGAAGAAGAGCTGAGGTAAGCTTTCTAGTGTGACGCGTAGCCAGCATGGAGTCCTTGTCAGTATTTTAGTTCAGACAGGGAGAGAAGGGAAGTTTATATATACGTTTATATATGTGTGTGGGTGATGAGGTGCAGGTGTGTGTGATCAGAATTCGGGAGAGTTGGAGTGTTGATTGGGGGTGTAGCCTGGCGTGTCCTCCCCCTCCACGAACCGCTCCTGAGGGCCACAGGAAAGGTGGATGTCCTCTTACCCTGGGAGCAGGCATTTGTGTATGCTGTTGGTGGATGAGTTGATCACGTTGAGAGGTGGGAATGTAGGTTCTGTTCGGTGGACACTCTGGTGGAGGTGGCTCAGAGGCAGTGGCTTGAATGATTTCATCATCCAGATCCCATTGGATAGGAGAGATGAATAAAGATGGAGGCAGAATGTTTTCAGGGTTTCGTTGGAGTCATGAAGACGAGAGAGAGCATCAGCCTTCGTGTTTTTTGCTCCTGGTCGATAGGAGATTGTAAAATTGAATCATGTAAAGAACAGCGCCCAACGTGCTTGTCCTGGGTTTAGACGTTTGGCTTCTCTGAGGTATTCTAGGTTTCTATGGTCTGTAAGGACTGTAAATGGGTGTAATACCCCCTTCAACCAGTGTCTCCATTCTTCTCGTGCCAATTTAATGGCCAGAAGTTCTCGATTTCCAATGTCGTAGTTCCTGTCCGTCTGAGAAAAAGAAAGCGCATGGAAGATAAAGTGATGGGTTCCCCTGCTGCTGGGACAGCACAGCTCCAACTCCAGTTTGGGAGGCATCCACTTCCACCAAAAAAAGGCTTATTGGGATTAGTGAGAATGAGGATTGGTGCGGATGTGAATGCTTTCTGAAGGGCTAACATGGTTGTCGAGGCCTCGGGAGGCTAATTCAAGGTCTTTGGTTTGCCATTTAAGAGGTCAGTGAGTGGGGAAATGAATGAGCTGTAGTTTTTAATAAATCTTCTGTAGAAGTTTGCGAATCCAAAGAAACATTTGAGCTGCTTGATGTTAGATGGAACGGGCCAGGTCCGGATGACTTCCACCTTCTTCTCGTCCATTTGGATGCCTTGGGCTGATGTGGTACCCAAGGAACTGTACAGAGGATTGATTGAAGGAGCATTTTTCTGCCTTCAAGAACAATTTGTGGGCTTTGAGTCTCTGGAGGATTTTAGTCACATGGGAACTGTTCAGTCTCATTCTGGGAGTAGATGAGGATGTCATCAATGTAGACCAGTACAAAGCGGTTCCAATACTCCTCCCATAATACCTCGTTCATATACCCCTGAAACACGGAGGGAGTATTGACCAATCCATACGGCATAACAAGGTATTCATAATGTCCGGTTGGGGTGATGAACGCTGTCTTCCATTCATCCCCCTCACGGATTTGGACGAGGTTGTACGCGCTCCGCAGATCCAGCTTGGTGAAGATTCTAGACCCGCTGTAACAGGCGGTTGCCTAGTTACGGGCTCCTGTCCAACAGAGGCGCTGTGGGAACCGTTGGTGTCAAACCAAAAAAAGAAGAAGAGAGGTTAGGCCAGGTACAGCAGCCATTTCATCTATGCTAAATGCTAACGCCAAAAAGCTACAGAATTGTAAATCTGAATGCGGGACCTAGACGTCCAAAAGCGCATGAGGCTTTTTGTGTGTTTTGTGTTTTATGTGTGTGTGTATGTCCCGGGAGGCGGCGTGAGTGACGGCGGTTCCTCCGGGATTAACTACACCAGCGGCAGTGTGCGTGGGACTGGTGCGTCAGTGATCACCGCGTCACCCTTAAAGGAGACGTCGCTCACGGAGGGCATCGGGCGTGGAGCGGAACGTTCTCTGGTTTTTGTTTTTTTGTTAATGGACTTGTGTGCAAAGGAGAGAAAGGACTCTAAACCTTTGGCATCATTGCGGATAGTATGGGTGTGATATGCGTGGCGGGTGTATTGGTGGTGTAAATATACAGCATAATATTAAATGTACATACACTTTAAATATATAATCGATATCTCTGGTGGTCCTTACCCATTATTTCTGTTAACAGCTAGTTACTATTGCAAGAATAGTAGCGTGTTTGTTACATGCCTTAGAAGTTATTCTAAGGCAGCAGGGACGAGAGGAAGGGGGTAGATGAACTTCACGGTGATTTTGTTTAGGGCGGGATAATCGATACACAGACGGAGCCCCTCGTCTTTGTTTGCCACAAAAAAGGGTATGTGGATGGCTGAATATACCCTTGTCTAAGGACCTCTTCAATGTAATCTTCCATGGCTTTTTGTTCCGGAATCGACAATGAATATATTTTCCCTTTGGGCACTGGTTCACCTGGAAGAAGGTCGATTGCACAGCCCCATGGTCTATGAGGAGGTAGTTGCGTGGCTCATCTTGGACAGAAGACATCCTGGAAATGGGAGTAAAAGTCTGAGATAGCTGTATATTGGTGATTTGTCAGGCTTTCTATGGAAATGTATGAATGGAAATTACTGGGCCAATGTTAATGCAATGTCCAATACAATCTGCCCCCCACTTTTCGCCACTCTCCCAAGAGGGGATGGGCTGATGTTGGATGAGCCATGGGCGCCTGGGAATGAGTCCTGTGCTGGACCGTTCCAGAACCAGAAACTTGATTTCTTCCTCATGAAGCCACCCCACTTGGATGTGAAGGGGGGTTGTGTTGTGATGCACCCATCCTCCTCTTGGTGGTGCCCCCGTCACACATGGGATTTTAAACTGGGTGGTATGGAGAATAAGGGGTATTTTGAGTTGTTGACACAATTCAGTGGAGATGAAATTGCCAGCTGACCCCGAGTCTAGGAGAGCTTTCACTGAAACAGAGTACAGAGGAGTATCAATTCTGACATCAGTGGTAAGAGGCGCCATGAGTTTATTTGCATAAGAAACATTGCTTACCAGAGGTCGTGGAGGTCGGCAGGGATATGTCTGATGGACATGTCCTGACTCTGAGCAATAAAGACAGAGACCCAGGGTCAGTCGGCATCACGGGGTCAGTGATGATTAAGCTGCATGGGTTCTGATTCTGGAACCTGCGCCTTCTTTGGTGAGCGGAGAGTCGAGGAGGACTTCTGAACTGTAGAAAGTTCCGAGATGCACTCTTGTAGTCGGCTGGAAACTTGGATGGAGGCACGGATAAAATGTTCTAATCCAACTGAATCATCGTATGTGGCGAGTTGCAGTCATAGATTCGGATTGAGCCCTTATCGGAACTTTGTGAGGAGGGCCGCTTCATTCCATCCACTGAAAACTGCGAGGGTTTGGAATGTTAACACATAGTCAGTAATACTATCCTTTCCCTGATGTAGTTTAAACAATTGTTTTCCAGTGTTGCAAATGTCGGCCGACTGACTAAATACCTCTTTGAAATGAGCAACAAAAAGGTCATAATCACGTACTATAGCACTATTTTGTTGCCAAATAGTCATAGCCCACTGTAATGCTTTTCCTGAGAGGAGAGAAATTATATATGCAATTTTCAGTTTCTGTGGGAAACTGGTGGGACTTCATCTCGAATGTGAGTGAGCATTGAAGGAGGAATCCATTGCAGTTCCCCGCCTCTCCAGAATAGGGCGCTGATGGTGCCATGGGACTGGCGATGTTGGAAGAAGGCGGAGAGGAACAAACTGTTGCCGGGCGTGTAGCGTGGGAGGTGGAAACTTGCCAAAGCTGTTCCACCAGCTCAGGGATAGTGTCCATACCCGTTGGATTCATATTTGTTCAGTCTGAACTTTTGTTGCGGAAGGACTGACACAACAAACAGAGGTGAGGGGGAAAAAACCTGAATGGGCACTATTATTGAAAAATAACTGTATTATTATGAGAAGTGAATGAGTGAACCGGAAAGTCTTAGCTGTTATATGGAGCTGGTGGATGGAGGATCAGGAGTGGCAGACGGGGTAGTCAGGACATGGAGCTTGGAGAAATACGGAGATGAGGAAACACGGAGATGAGGGGGCACGGAGACGAAGAAGGGCTGAGGTAAGCTTTCTAGCGTGACGCGTAGGCAGCATGGAGTCCTTGTCCGTATTGGAGTTCAGACAGGGAGAGAAGGGAAGTGACGTGTATATATGTGTGTGTGGGTGATGAGGTGCAGGTGTGTGTGATCAGAATTCGGGACAGTTGGAGCGTTGATCGGGGGTTGGAGCCTGGCGTGTCCGTGACAGCCAGACAACTAACTGGTGAAACATGAGAGCTTAAATGATAACTAGGTACAAGTGAAAATTATTAGTGCAATTTGGTAGATAGAACATAACCTTGAAATAGAAATAAAAATCTTGGGTGCAATCCCTCGAGGGTTATTCCTTACATAAAAGGTGCCACTGGAGGTCCAGATCAACCCCCCTCCATCTCCTTTGTCAGATCTTCCGTCACCGGCGCTGTGGTGCATGTCCTTTGAATTGAACAGGGGCTTGGCAAACAGACTCTGCCCTCAGCAGTGTCCTCAGAGGAGACTGGGCCCTCAAAAGAGTCCTCAGTGAAGACTGGGCCCGCAAAAGAATCCTCAGTCAAGACTGGGCACTCACCAGGGTCCTCAGAGGAGACTGGGCCCTCAGCAGTGTCTTCAGTGCACACTGGGTTCTCAGAAGTGTCCACAGAGCAGACTGGGCCCTCAGTAGGGTCCTCAGACCAGACTGGGCCCTCAGCAGAGTTCTGAAAATAAACAGTGCCCCCACTATGACTAACAGGAATAGCAGCCCTAACAAGGGTAAGCTCTGAAAACAATGCACTTCTCATGCTGAGACTGGGTCCACAAAGTTCACAAAGTTGTGAAAAGTTTGTGCAGCATGGCATATGTTCCTTTTTTATAGCAAGCTCCTCTGTTTGCTGTTGGATGGTACACAGTCTCAGTCAATAATCTTCATCCATTCTCCATTGACACTCGATCTAGGGTTCATTCTCACCCTGGACACTGCCCCATCTGGACCCTCTGGTCCATTCCTCACGGTTGTTGTGGGCAACCAGGTTACCCTGAACACCGTCATGCTGTGTCCTGAAAGGCATGCATCGTCCTTTCCAGCTCAACTGCGCTGCTTGTTCAGCTCTCCCAGTCTCTCTCAAGTAAAGTCAAGTTTTTGTCAGGACTTTTATTGTCAAGGGCTTGTATTGTCATTTCAACTAAATACAGTTCAGTACACAGTGAAATGAATCCCTGTTACTTCTGGACCAAGGTGTTACAGTACATGTAACATAAATTATTATTACAACATAAATGAACAAATACTAACTAGCTAACTAAGAAACATAATTAGCTGATTAGCTGAGACAAGACAGATTAACATTATAAATTAACAGAAAACTATCTGAGTCCTAACCAACAAAGACAACATAAAGTGCACGTGATAATGTGTAAACAAGAGCTAGAACACGACAACTGACACATTTTAATACTCTGTGGTAATGAGGTAATGAGTTGAGGTAGTAATATGAGAAACAGTAAACATTTGATGTAAGTAGCAGCAAAGATAGAAAAGAGTTTTTGTAAAAATAACAAGTAATAAATATTGTGAAATAGAGCAGTTACAGATTGGTATGTACAATGGTTAGATGGTTATTCATCAGTTTGTTTGCGCATGTGTTTATCAGTTCAGTCCCAATGTTTTGAGGTGATTGAGTTGATCTGAGTGATTGTGTGTGTATGTTTATCAGTCCCGTCCCTTTTTGTCGAGGAGATGGATGGCTTGTGGAAAGAAGATGCTGCACAGTCTTAATGTTAGGGCCTGAATGCTTCGGTACCTATTTTCAGATGGCAGGATGGGTTAAGAGTGAGAGAGCGGGGTGTGTCCGATCAGTTACAATGCTGGCGACTTTGTGGATGCAGTGCCTGGTGTAGATGTCTTCGATAGAGGGAAGACCCTGATGGATGATCTTCTCAGCTGTCCTCACTATCCACTGATGGGTATTGTGGCTTGAGATGGCACAATTCCCAAACCAGACAGTGATGCAGCTGCTCAGGATGCTCTAGATAAAATTAGGTGCTGGAAGCTGGGCCTTCCACATTAAGGATGATACACAAGCTGCAGTGGGCCCAGCAATGGGGCAGCAGGGTCTGGCTGTGTCTCTTGAGACACAGCACTTGGTCTTTGGGAGGAGGAGTGGTCTTCCTCACCATCATGTTATCCTGCAGTTAAACTGAGAGTAGAAGCTGTTTAGAGCAGCTGAAATTGAGCCGTCAACAGGCAGGTGATGATATGCAGCCATTCACACACTACAGGCAATTTTGGGAATGCTAATTAACCTAACCTACATGTCTGTGGACTGTGGGAGGAAACCGGAATACCCAGAGAAACCTCATAAAGTACGGGGAGAACATGCAAACATTGCACACAGACATGGGAATTGCACCAGGCTGGAAATTGAACCCGGACCCTGGAGGTGCACGGCGACTGTGCTAACCATCACACCACCATGCCGCCCTGCCCAATTCAATTTAATTTTATTTGTATAGCGCTTTTACCAATGGTCATTGTCACAAAGCAGCTTTACAGAATCAAAAGAAAATTATGGAAATGTGTATGAAATGTGAGAAAATGTGTATGAATCAAAAAGATCAGATTGTCCCTGAAGCCTTTCTCTCGATTGCTGTGGGGTTTAAAATTTGTTCTCATTTCTTTTTCTTTATGATTTAACTAAAAAAAAAATGAAGACAAAAATCATAATCTTCTGATTTCAACATGTTTCTGCAGCGGGGATTTACCAAAGAGAGCAATGTTTTCCAGTGTGATGAGAAAGTTCACACTGTAACACCTCATCTATAATAAACAGAAAAGGGTGCAGAGAGTGAAAAGAAAAGAAGTGTGAACCTGCAAAAACATAACAAGAGTAATGTTCTTTGATACTCTGTTTACAGCTGCGAATATTACACCGAAAAATCTGTGGCGTGAGAAAAGATGAGACACACTGAAACAGCTAGAAGAGGAAACACTCTCAGAGGATGGAGAGAATGAGAGGAAGAAAATGAGGGAGAGAGAGATTTACTTTTTACATGCTTTTTATAGGAAAACTCTGTGTAAAAATGGCTCGGTCCTCACTTTCAATTCAATTCAATTCAATTTTATTTCTATAGCGCTTTTAACAATGGTCATTGTCTCAAAGCAGCTTCACAGAAATGAAAAGAAAATGAAAAGAAGACTTATGGAAATGTATATATGTGTAAGAAAAATGTGTCTAGATAATGAGATTGTCCCTGATGAGCAAGCCGAGGGTGACGGCGACAGTGGCAAGGAAAAACTCCCTGAGATGGCAATAGGAAGAAACCTTGAGAGGAACCAGACTCAACAGGGAACCCATCATCATCTGGGTGATGACAGATAACAGAAATTGTAGAACATCATGTGTGTTATGCAGATGAAAGTTCGATATAACAGAAGTTATTTAAATTAACACAAAGTCCAGTTCAGCTCAGGAATGAGTCAGCAGGTGCAGAGGGCAGATGAGGGTCTGGATCACTGGGAGCTCAGGAGCAGCATGTGTAGATCCAAACCAACATGAAGAAGAATCCAGCTGGAGCAGGTCCTTCTCTGGATGCCTCAGGAACCTCGCAGGGTCGGCCTCTGTCTACTGAAGCTGGCACAATCTCCAGATGCCTCGGGATGGGTGGAAAAATAAAGAGCAGGTGAAAAGAATTAGCGTGGTTGCCATTCAGGATAGATGTACTGGAGTATGAGGTAAATAAATTAATTATGTGTATGCCAGATTAAAGAGATGCGTCTTGAGTCTACTTTTAAATTGGGAAACTGTGTCTGAGCCCCGAACACTATCAGGAAGGCTATTCCAAAGCTTTGGAGCTAAATATGAAAATGCCCTACTTCCTTTTGTAGATTTTGATATTCTGGGAACTACCAGTAGTCCGGAGTTTTCTGAAGGAGCGTGGTGGATTGTAACGTATCAGAAGACTGGTTAGGTATGTGGGAGCTAGACCGTTTAGAGCCTTGTACGTAAGTAATGCTATTTTGTAATTAATTCTAAACTGAACAGGTAGCCAGTGCAGGGATGATAATATTGGGGTTATATGATCATATTTTCTGGATCTAGTGAGAACCCTGGCGGCTGCATTTTGGACTAACTGTAGCTTGTTAATTGAGGATGTAGGACAGCCTCCCAGTAATGCATTACAGTAGTCCAGTCTGGAGGTCATGAATGTATGAACCAGCTTTTCTGCATCAAATACAGATAAAATGTTCCTAAGCTTGGCAATATTTCTAAGGTGGAAAAAGGATGTTTTTGTGATGTTGGAGATATGATTTTCAAAGGATAAGTTACTGTCTAATATTACACCCAGGTCTTTCACTGTCGAGCTGGTGGTAACAGTACATCCTTCTAAACGTAGGCTGAATTGTGAGAGCTGGTGTGTACTGGTTTTTGGGCCAATAAGTAATATCTCTGTCTTACCTGAATTTAGTAAAAGAAAATTATCGGTCATCCAATCTTTTATATCTTGAATACACTCAGTTAGTCTAGACAATTTGGGTATTTCATCTGGTTTTGTGGAAATGTATAACTGAGTATCATAACAGCATAACAATGGAAACTAATCCCATGTCTTCTAATGATGTTACCCAAGGGAAGCATGTATATTGAGAACAGCAGAGGTCCTAAAACTGACCCTTGTGGCACCCCATATTTCACTGGCATTACACCAGACTGTTCTCCATTCAGATCTACAAAATGGAATCGATCAGACAGGTAGGATCTAAACCATTTTAAAGCCTGTCACTGAATACCAATGTGATTTTGTAAGCGATCTATGAGAATATCATGATCTATAGTGTCGAATGCAGCACTAAGATCAAGTAAGACAAGAATTGAGATGCCGCCTTGGTCAGAAGCTAAAAACAAGTCATTTGCAATTTTAACTAGTGCAGTTTCTGTACTATGATGGGGCCTGAAACCTGACTGAAATTCCTCGAGGATATCGTTTTCCTGCAAGAATGTGCATATTTGGACTGATACTATCTTTTCTAATATCTTTGATATAAACAGAAGGTTTGAAATTGGTCTGTAATTTATTATATCATTTGGGTCTAAATTAGATTTTTTAAGAAGAGGCTTAATAACTGCCAACTTGAAAGGTTTAGGGACATGACCTAGATATAATGAAGAGTTGATAATGTTTAGAAGGGGCGCTCCAGTTATATTTATCACTTCTTTTAAAAGTCTAGTTGGGATTGGATCCAGCAAGCATGTTGTTGATTTAGCCGAGGTGATGAGTTTATACAGCTCTTCCTGCCCTACACCTGTAAAGCATTGAAAATCTATTTGTGAAGCTTTAGACTGAACTGGATCATGAGATGTTGTTAGAGGTTGATTTTCCATTATTTTCTTCCTGATTCTATCAATCTTTTCATTGAAGAAGTTCATGAAGTCTTCACTTCTAAGCTGTGATGGGATACTCCCTGCAGGCATCTTAGGGTTTGTTAGTCTAGCCACTGTACTAAATAGGAACCTGGGATTATTTTGGTTTCTTGCTATGAGTTGGCTCAGATGCTCGGCCCGAGCCGCTTTTAGACCCCATCTATAGGTGCACATACTACCTTTATACGCGATTCTAAAAACTTCTAATTTAGTTTTTCTCCATCTTCGCTCGAGGTTACGGGTTGCTCTCTTTAGGGCGCGAGTGTGACTATTGTACCATGGTGCAAGTGTTTTATCTCTGACTTTTTTTAATCTGATGGGAGCAACAGTGTCTAATGTACTGGTAAAAATAGTGCCCATGCTGCTAGTCACTTCATCTAGATCGTCTGCACTTAGGGGTCTGATAAGAAATTGGGACAGATCCGGCAGATTACTTGTGAATTTGTCTTTAGTAGTCGGATTAATATTTCTACTGAATTGATAACGTGGGGAGGCACAGCTACGCTGTTCTACAGCTAGAGTATATACTAAGAGATGATGATCTGTGATATCATCACTTTGAGGTAGAATGTCTATATTAGAGACATCTATACCATGGGATATAATTAAATCTAGCGTATGATTAAAGAGGTGAGTTGGTCTATTTATATTTTGTTTAACCCCAAGGGAATTTAGCAAATCTACAAATACGAGTGCTGAAGCGTTGTTAGCATCGTCTACATGAATGTTAAAGTCTCCTACTATCAGCACTTTGTCAGAGTTAACCAATAGGTCTGATAGCAGATGTCCAAACTCTTTAAGAAAATCGACATATGGCCCTGGGGGTCTGTACACGGTGGCCAAAACAAAATGTAGCAAGGGTTTATTATGTATTTCGCTAAGTGCAACATTAATGATAAACACTTCAAACGAGTTGAACTTGGGCCTTGTTTTCTGAGTAACGGTGAGAACATCACTGTAGATAGTTGCGACACCACCACCACGACCAGTATGACGCTTATAGAAATATCCTGACGGAGTAGACTCATTTAAACCAATATATTCATTTGGTCTGAGCCAGGTTTCAGTAAGGCAGAGTGCGTCAAGACAGCAATCTGAGATAATTTCATTAACAATCAGTGCTTTAGGCGCAAGGGATCTGATGTTGAGAAGCCCAAACTTTAGAAGTATATTTTGATTACTTGTTTGGCCTTTTTCTGGTTTTATAGTTATTAGATTGTTTCGAGGGATTTTAACAAATTTATTCTTTTTTCTCACTATTCGGGGAACAGACACAGTTTCTATAGGACAAGCTATGTGTGCGCATCTATCAGTATGGTGAGTTGCAATGTGGCTATTATGTTTGGAATCTAAGACACGACTTACCGCCAGTCAGATGGTTCGTAGTGTCCTGGAGATGTTGTCTGAGAGGACTGCTGCTCCAGCTCTGCTAGGGTGCAGTCCATCGTTGTGATAGAGCCTAGGACGCTCCCAGAAAACATTCCAATTATCAACAAAGGGTAATCTCTGTTGTTGACACCAAGATTGTAACCATTCATTAAAAGCAAACAATCTACTGAACCTCTCGATTCCTCGCTGGAATGTGGGAAGCGGTCCGGATACGATGATCCTTGTCGTGGGTGATGTGCTGCGGACCTTCTCAACCAGGCTCCTGAAGTCCTTCTTCAGGATCTCCGTCTGCCTCAGCCTGTTGTCGTTCGTGCCAGCATGAAGGACCACAGCTCCAAAGTTCTCCCTCAGGGCCGCAGGCACCTGCGCAGCGACATCAAGAACACGAGCACCAGGTAAACAGCGAGTGCGCACCTTACCTTTAGCCGTGGTAGCACGGACGTGCCGGGCGATGACCAGCGCGTCGTGTACCGTCTCGCGAAGAGGAGCGAAGCTGTTTCGGGTCGGGATCTCGAAGACGGGCGGCGGCGGAGGGGGAGAGGTCCTCACCCGGGGCCTAGTGCACGTCTTCCGCTGCTGCTGTATCCAGGCTTCGTGGTATCCCGGCGCCGGGGTGAAGGAAACCTGGGCGGGCTGCGTTCGTGGTGCGTTGGACCTGGACAGAGAAACACGCGGAGTAGAGGTTGTGGAAGGATGTGTGTCATGCCGAGAATTTACCTTTCAGCTAATGTTTATTTTCATAAACGGTAACTTTTCCTAAGTAAGGAATTTTAGTTTTTTGTTTCACTAGGCTTCTGAATTTTGCTTTGTCCAGAAAATAATGTATCGTTTATCATCTGGACAGCAGTAGAAAGCGATTTGTCTGTTCCTCAATGTCTGTAAGTGTATCTTCCTCTGTATGTGCTGAGCCTTAACATAGAAAAGACAGATCATGTCTAATGTTGGAGTTCTTGCATCCGAGCAGGATAGCTCTCATGAGGCAAATTTTTAAGTTTTATGAGGCTGATAAAACTTAATCAGTTTTTTTTTTTATAAATGGGCTATGTTTGAGATTGCTACCCGAGTCACTTTTTTTAAAGGAGAAAATGAAATACACAAATGCAAAACCACTCCACTCATAATATCAATAAAATTTTTTCATATTCCCAATTTAATTTTTTAGTTTTCTATTAAAACAACAAGATTAAGTAAATTAATGAATTAATTCCGTGCGAGATCTCAACCGTACAAGTCGAGCTAAAGGTCAGAGTGTTTGTGCTGAAAACTCTTGTGGTTAGAAACGTGTTGTTTTTCATTTGTTAGTGTGTTTCTGTGGCTGCGTATGTGTGAAAACATACACCATGACTAATGCAGGCTCTTTTTCATCTGTATTAACGTTAAGTATTTTTAAAAGCGCTAAGATGCTAATGAAGGGCTCTCTTTACTGCTTTAATCTCATTTCAATATATTTGTAAAGATAGCAGTTAAATATCGTACTGATTAATTACATACAATTAAATTTTACTTGTGTAACGCTTTTAACAATTCATTGTCATTGTCGCAAAGCAACTTTAGACAATCATAAGAATTATTGAGGTTTGTGTGAAATGTGAACAGTTACGTATGATTTCAGAGTATTTAAACTTGAGTATTGAAATGGGAATATTTGGGCTTTTAAGTAATTAAATTTCTAAGATGTAGGACATATATATTTGTTCTCCTTACATTATTATTTAGTTCTTTCAAAGTTCTCCCACACCACCTCACTTCTCCGCTCTCTCCACTGGCTTCCTGTACTTGCTTCAAATTCAACACATTGATGCTTGCCTACAAAGCCAAAAATGGCTTAGCACCCACTTACCTCAAAACACTTATCAAACACCCACCCTGCACACCCCACCCTGCACCATGCTCCCTTCTAGAGAACATCTATAGAAACTGGACTAGAAACTAGACTTCGTCTAGATGTCCGTCCAGCTGATTCACTAGTGAAAACCAAAAACACACGAAAACAAACAAACATAAAAAGTACAGTATGTAAACCTTTGGGAATTTCTGGATTAATTTGTAATAAAATGTGATCTGAAATTATAACACATCTTTCATGTCTTTATTGAGAACAGCCACTAAAACTTTATAGTGCTAGTGGGAAAAGTATGTGAATCCTTGAGTTTGAGTTAATGACCTGAAAAAAGCAATTGAAGTCAGGTCTTAACATACCTGGAGTCTTGTTAAAAATGAGCTTGGAGGTGTGGACCACAGCTACTTTAATTGATAAAGCACGTTTTGAGTTTTGCTCTGCACAAGAAGAATATGCTAATGAGAGCCATGTCTCGCTAAAAAGAGCTTTCAGTGGATCTACGATTGATAATTGTTGATTTACATGAAGCTGGATTGAGTTACAAAGTGATTTTAAAAACTTTAGAAATTTACCAGTACAGTGAGTGAAATCATGGCTACTATACCAAGGATTGGGCTCCCAGTCAAAATGACCCAAACAGCACAACGAAGACGCATCAGTGAGGTAAAGAATCAACCCTGAGTGTCAGCTAAAGATTTGAAGGCATTATTGGAGCTGGATAACGTCTGTGTTCATGAGTCTACAGTATGTGAAGCATTGAACAAGTCCATGGAAGGACACCACAAAGCAAGCCGCTGCTTACCAGAAAGAACACAACAGAAGTTTGTGAAAGAGCACACTGACACTCCACAGTGGTATTGCCAAAATGTTTTGTGCATTGATGAAACTAAGACTAAACTATTTAGAAAGAACATGCAGTACTACAGCTGTAGTTAAAATGGTACTGCGTATCATCATGGTCACTTCATCCCAATCGTAAAGTATGCTGGAGGAAACATTATGACCAACTAACTGTCATAGATGGGAAGCCAGTACCAGACTGAGGGGTTATGAGGCCCTAAGCGGGATCACGGATTTAAAAGTGTATGTCATTTCAGCGTCTGCAATTAAGAATGTGTATAAAAAGTTTGTTTTTTGCTTGAATTAAATGCTGAAAGGAATCTCAGACATAAACGAATTTGTCTTTCTCAACCTATTTATGTTTAATATTTAATTCCAAAAATAATTGCCATATTAAAATGCCACACGCCCGTACACACAAGCCATTTGTATGAGCAAACTGCAACAATGATAAGTGACAGATTATGCTCCGTAAAGCCATGGGATCTCCATCTCCAAATCTGGTTTATATTTCTGTAGATGTTTTTTTTCGTTTACATGGTGGACTAGTTGCCATCTTGAGCTGCTCGCTGTGCTGCTCGCTCCCGCCGCTGTCAGCTAGCATCCAGGTTACGTGGCAACACCCAATAACAATGAGCATGCACACAAAGACAGGGACATTTCAATTTACTCTTTAATTTAGCAAGTGTACATACCGCTACCTTGAACAGACATTAATTAAACATTTAGCCTGTGAGACAGACGATGTTCTGAAAGGCAATACACAAATCAAATAAATCTATATCACCATAAAGATTAAAATATCCGGAACTTTATTTTTGACAGCACATTTTTTTGTCGTGCAACTGCCTAATAAGCAATGAACATTAAAATGTTAAGGACAGATCTAGAATGGGGCATGTTTGATCGAACATGAGCGATTGGAAGAGATATAGTGGAATCCATGTGTACGAATACTACAGTATGATAATTACGGCACTTTAGTTCTCCCAGTACAGTATATTGCAGGAATTGTTATGCAAATTAGTATGTTGTGTGTATGTCTCAAATCTTTTCTGCTTATTTATACTATTGTTTTGTATTTATTAGCGTTTTCAGCAATTTGTCATGTGTTAATTATACAGTTATCATTTTGATTTAATATGGTAGGTATTTTTTTCTCACCGTTATTATGAATTGTATCATCTTTAATGGTCCCATGTTTTGCGAGTGTAACGATATGTTTATCCATTCACGTTTTATTGTGGTGAGAAAGAAATGCTTTTAATAACATACGAGGGGCGGCACTGACGTCAGCTGAAACTCTGTAGAAGTTGGATGATGAAACAGGACATTGACACAAACCACCAGAGCAAGTCCACAACAGAATGGCTTCAGAAAAACAAAATCCGAGTTGGCCGAAATGGCGAGTTAGAGCCCAGACCCCATCCCAATAGAGATGTTATAGAGTTCCAAAGAACATAACAAAATAAAAGCAGTTCTGCCAGGAAGAGCTTCAATTTCTCCTGAACGATGTTCAGCCCTGATCCACAGCTAGTTGTGCTTATTATTTTTCCAATCCCATTTTGAATATCCCCCTCCCCCCCTATTTTCCTCCCACTAGGTTTCTGAAATCTTCTTTTCTTTTCAAGTTGGACAGGCCTGAGGCAGAGCACAGCAACATAGACAGCTAGACACGATGCTCAGTAAACAGGAAATGATCTCAAACCACAGAGTCTCTGTCTTCTCACATCAGTAACGTGTGAACTACAACACAGCAGCTTCACTGAAAATCATGTCTGAAAATCATGCATCATTTCACTTTGTGCTCCGGCTCATTTCTCTAAATAAAGGTGTGAAATGTGTTCATATTCTGACTTCCTCTTTACAAGCATTTCAAATTGAAAGAAAGAAAGGAAGAAAAAGCAAAACCCCCCTTCCTGCACTTACTCAATTTTATCGTCAGACATATAGCCAGGGCTCGATTCGATGGCGGGGATGCAGGGGGCGGGGGTATGGGGCGGGGTGGCTGCCATCTGTCAAAAATGACAAAACTCTCCCCTCTGTCCCCCGTACCACCCCTTCAGATTGTTAATGCTGTCTGTTATGTAAAAGTTGTCATGAAATTAAGTATTAAAACTCTCTATGTATGAGAACTATAAATAACAGCGATTAGCCAATCATAATTCAATATTGTAACGCACTGCTCACAAGCTCACGCAAGTTTGCATAATTTTTTGCGCTGGTCACTGTAAATGCTGTGTATATTTTGTGTTCATTTGTATTTAGTTTATATTATATTTAATTGTAATTTATTTTTATACGAGAATTTGTGCGCATATCGTAAGTAAAGCGGAACCTGTTATGCGGAGTTTGGTTGCCGCACGGACTCAAAAACAAAGAGCACCCTTTTTTTTCTTTCGAAAGATACGTTTCGGAAAGTTCTAGAAGTTTTGAAAGTTGGAAGAGCAGTAAGCAGTTAAGAGAAAGAGCTGAAGAACTTAGCAAAGAATCTCTTTTCATGACTGGCGGCCAACGAGGTATTTTTTTTCTTTGTTTGTAAATACTTGGAAAGTGTGTTGAATATTTCTTTGCAACTTTTGTCCGTTATGTTGAATATTTGTCAATTTGTCTTTGTATGTATATTTATTTTGTAGTTTTCACGGCGTAAGGCGCAAGGCATTAAAGCACAAGATTGTGAAAGTCGAAAAAATTGTTAATAAACGCCCGTATTCTGAAACTCAGCGTGTGTGTCGTCGTCAAGAGAGCTACAGTGAAAACTCGACTGCTCCACACGGGGGAGAAGGATGAAGACAAAGCTGCGATCAACACGCGCCTCACAGATCATCAGATAAGCCCATAAAGCACTGCTGAAGCTTAAATAGCAAGCATTGAAAGTAGGACTGTGTTAAAGGTGCGATGTTTTGAGTTAATTCCAGGAAGAACTCTACCACAACAGTCAAGTTAAGGTGGTGTGAGAAGTGGGTTAATAATTTAAGAAGCATAATAATTTAATGCTTTAAAGTCTGACTTTCATTTAATCTGTGACTTGTTCAGCCTTACTTTGTAAGTTAAAAGTCAAAGTGAAGCTAAATGGTAACATTGCTAACTGATTAGGTTTTATATATGAAAGATACCTGATTTAAGTGTTGTGTTTTGTCTAGTTAAGTCACTAGTCACTCTTGATGCACTTAAGATATTTTTAGGTGTGATTAGAGTTTGATAATTTATGTTGTTTCTATATTTTACATCTGTATGCTGTACCTAAACTTGGTATCCAGGGTTACCATTGATAATTAGTTACATGTGTGCAAAGCGTAATAGGAACATTATCATTTAAGCTCAGTATACACTCAAGTTGCAATATGTCTGACACTGGTATCTGCCAACAACCTGACAGTTGAGCTGCACAACCTGAAGTTACAGATAGTGTGCCTGCAGAAACCCAAATAGAGTTACGGAAAAGTGAAAGGAGCCGAACTCTAACTGAAAAGGGGAAAGACTTTCAAGAAGAAACACTGAAGAATTTGCAACGCCGCTACAGAATTGCCTATGAAAGGTGGAGGCATCATGCAAGGATAAGCAAGGAAGTGCTGTCAGAGGACGCCTCTACAGAGGATCTAAATGAGCTGATTAAGAATATTGAAAGCACATGCACTACTGTAAAGGCTATTTATGGAGATCTGAGACGAGTGCACACACCTGATCCTGGCATGCGACGCAAAGTGGACGGATGCGTGTCACTTACAGGCTTTATCGTCCATAAAGCAGGACAGCATCTTGCTGGCCTTTTAAGGGGCAAGGAGGAGGAGCCTTGGCCTGAAACTGGATCAATCTTGGAATCAACTGGTTCTCTATTAAACCCACAGTCACAGTTCAAATGTCTCTCTCTCTGCTCAAGTGCCAGCTCTGCTAGGAGGGTTGAGGCTGAAGCTGAGGCAGCCGCAGCTCAGGAGGTTCTAGCCGTGTTAACTGAGCAGGAAAGAGAAGAGGCAGAGCTTCAAAAGCTAGAGACTGAAGACAAACAACAGCTGGCCCAGTTTGAATCTGCAAGGCAAGCTAGACTGCAAGCAATGCACGACAAACGCAGAAAGCTTGAGCGTTTAGAAGAGGTTAAGAGGTTGAATGCTGCAAAAGCTCGATTAAAGGTTTATGATCAAGCAGAGCAAGGTTCTGAAGTAATAGATGCTTCAGTGAATGTCGGACTTGGAGATCACCAATCTTTTAGAAATGCAGAGCCTATATTCCGAACTCAAGCTCCAGCAGTCATAGACACGGCCCTCCATGCTCCATACTCTCAATTCATACACCAAAGTTTACCAGTTAGAAGTCAAGCTCCACAGACCCCTCTCCCACAAGACACTAATTTCATTAATGTACTAGCAGAAGCTATAAGTGCTAATCGCCTCCCTACACCAGAGCCTGCTGTGTTTAGTGGCGATCCATTGAAGTTTAAGGACTGGCAAGTGACTTTCCACACATTGATTGACAAGAAAAATATTCCAAAGAATGAAAGGCTATACTATCTTAAGAAGTACTTGGGTGGTGAGGCAAAGAAAGCCGTAGAAGGATTTTTCCTACTTGGTACAGAAAACGCATATGACTCAGCTTGGCAGCTACTTGAAAAGCGCTTTGGAGACCCATTTGTTATTGGGAAGTCCTTCAGAGACAGGGTTCACGGATGGCCAAAAATAGGTTCTAATGATGGTGGTGGACTGAGAGAATTTTCTGATTTTCTCCAGAGTTGTGAAGCCGCAATGGCACACATCAAGACATTGGACATTCTCAATGATTGCACTGAGAGCCAAAGGATTCTGCTGAAACTACCAGATTGGTTAGTTTCCAGTTGGAACCGTAAGGTTATGGATTCAAGACAAACCAGTGGGTTGTACCCAGCTTTTAAGGAGCTGGTAGACTTCTTATCACGGGAAGCAGATCTTGCATGTGATCCAATATCTTCAGTGCAAGCATTAAAGAGCGTAGATACTGAGAAAGTAAGACATCCAAGAAACCATTTTATCCAAGCAAAGACTCTGTCCACAACCATAACATATAATGACAACCCCTCATGCATTTTTTGTAAAAGGACAGGGCACATTCTCACCAAGTGTAGAAAATTCTGTCAAGAGACAGTGCAAGATCGTGTAAAGTTTGTGCAAACAGAGAAGCTATGTTTTGGATGCCTGAAAACTGGTCATCATTCAAGGCGATGTAATGACAGGAACGTATGTGAAAAATGTCAGAAGAGACACCCTACATGTTTGCATGATGATAGGTTCAAAGAGCGACAAAGATCAGCACCTCCTAAAGGAGAAGAAGCATCCCAGGAGAAGGCAAACATAAGAGAAATAGCTGCAACCGTAACTGTGAATAGGGTTATGCAAGAAAGTCAAAGTTCACAAACCTCTTCGATCGTACCTGTTTGGGTCTCTTCAACAAATGAGCCAGACCAGGAAATTCTCGTTTATGCACTGTTAGATACACAAAGTGACACTAACTTTATTCTAAATGAAGTGGCACAGGACCTTAACACGCACAAAGAGAAAGCTAGTTTGTGTCTGTCCACAATGTCTGCAAAATCAACTATCATACCTTGTCAGAAATTGACAAACCTTCAGGTGAGAGGATACCAATTGGAGAAAAGGATTCTGTTGCCACCAGTCTTTACACAAGAATTCATTCCAGTGAACAAGCTTCACATCCCTACTTCAGAGACAGCGGTGAGGTGGCCTCACCTAGAACATCTAGCACATGAGATCCCACCACCATTGGATTGTGAAGTGGGCCTTCTGATAGGATACAACTGTCAGCAAGCTCTTCTTCCTAGAGAAATTCTACCTGGTGAAGGAAACCAGCCATATGCACAGAAAACAGATCTTGGTTGGAGCATTGTTGGTTGTTCGCATTCATTGAATGATTATGGTGACATCATTGGAAACAGCCACAGAATTATGGTATGCCAAGTTGAGCCACCTGTGCAGTCATCTGAACTAAAGAATGAAGTGCACTTTGTGTGCAGAAATCAAATCAAGGAAGTCAGCACCAAGGAAATTATAAAGGCACTTTAATCTGATTTCACAGAAAGAGCCACAGATAATAACCCTGTTTCTCAAGATGATCTTCTTTTCCTGTCCAAGTTAAAGAAAGGTATAAGGCAGAAAGGGGATGGGCATTATGAGCTCCCACTGCCATTTAAGATGGAAAAGCCATGTCTTCCTGACAACAAGCAATATGAGTGTCACAGACTAACCTCTCTAGAGCGGCGTCTGAGAAAGAATCAGCAATACTACAAGGATTATGTAGAGTTTATGAATGACATCATAACTAGAGGAGATGCAGAGAAAGTACCAGAGCCAGAATTGGACATTAAACCAGCATGGTATATCCCACACCACGGAGTCTATCATCCACGCAAGCCTGGGAAGATCCGTGTGGTTTTTGACTGTTCTGCGCGCTTTCAGGACACTGCACTTAATGACCATCTCTTGACCGGTCCAGATCTGACCAATACATTAGTAGGGGTCCTCTGTCGGTTTAGAAAGGGCTCAGTGGCCATAATGTGTGACGTGGAAAGGATGTTTCATCAGTTCCATGTGGTGAAGGAACATCAAGACTACCTTAGATTTCTTTGGTGGGACAAAGGCAATCTTGATTCCAAGCCATCTTCATATCGGATGAAAGTGCACTTGTTTGGTGCAGCATCATCTCCTGGCTGTGCAAACTTTGGACTTAAGTACCTAGCTTCACAGGGAGATGGTAATTTCAGCAAGGAATCCATAAAGTTCATCCAGAGAAGTTTTTACGTTGACGATGGTTTGACAAGTGTACAGTCATCAGCTGAAGCCATACGACTAGTTGAAGAGTCTCGAGCGCTGTGCAGAACAGGAAAACTTCGACTCCATAAGTTTGTGTCTAATGATGCAGACGTCATTGCTGCCATACCACCTGAAGAATGTGCTCAAACCAAAAATCCAGACATGACTCTAGGAGAACTGCATATCGAACGTGCACTTGGAGTTCAGTGGTGTATTGAGAGAGACGAGTTCCAATTTAGGGTTATTGTAAAGGAAAATCCACTAACAAGGAGAGGAGTACTCTCAACTGTTGCTTCTGTTTACGATCCATTAGGATTTGTAGCACCCTTCATATTGATAGGCAAGCAGATTCTTCAAGACCTCTGCAAAGACAAGATTAGCTGGGATGAAGCACTACCAGACCATATCCTACCTCAATGGGAGTCATGGCTCAGAGACTTGTCTCAATTAGCTACCCTACACATCTCCAGATGCTACATACCACCAACATTCGGCAAAGTCATGTTGTGTGAGTTACACACCTTTTCAGATGCAAGTCTCAGTGGATATGGAGCATGTACATACCTTCGAGCAGTAAGTGAGATAGGTCGAGTCAGTTGTTCGCTTGTCATGGGGAAGGCAAGAATAGCCCCTACCAAGGTGATGACAATTCCCAGGTTAGAGCTATCAGCAGCAGTAACGGCGGTTCGCATTACTGATGTAATTAGAGATGAACTTGAGATCGAGAATATGGAGGAGTATTACTGGACAGACTCAAAGGTCGTTCTTGGCTATGTGAACAATGATGCTAAACGGTTTCACACTTTCGTAGCCAACCGAATCCAGCGAATTAGATCCAGCACGAACCCAGAGCAATGGCGATATATTATTTCTGAAGACAATCCAGCAGACTACGCCTCAAGAGGGTTAAATGCAGTTCAGCTGAAGGAGTCTAACTGGTTAAAGGGACCCAGTTTTCTCTGGCAGAGGAGTCTTCCACATGAGTTTGAAGAGCGAATGGTGGGAGTACTAGAACCTACAGACCCAGAATTACGCAAAGTCTGTGTTCAGGCAGTTAAAACCAAGAAAGTAGATTCACTGGTGAAGCGCTTTATGAAGTTTTCTGACTGGACAAGAGCTGTAAGAGCTGTTGCTAGACTCAAAAAACATGCTAGAATGTTCAAGGGAATTCAGCCAAGGACGAATGACACAACTAATCTGGAAGAGAGAAAGCAAGCAGAAGTATTCATCATTAAACTGGTGCAGGCAGAACACTTTTCAGAAGACATACAGAAAATTAAGCTTCATGACGTGAGCGGCCTATCTAAGTGTAACAGGCTACATAAGTTAAATGTCTTCTTGGATAAAGACAATGTTCTTAGGGTGGGAGGGCGACTCTCCCAATCTTCCCTGCATTATAACATAAAACATCCTGCAGTGCTTCCAAAGGCATCTCATGTGTCATCCTTACTTATTAAGCATCACCATGAACGCGTTCATCACCAAGGAAGAGGCATGACAATGAACAATCTACGTGCTAATGGAATATGGATCTTGGGATGTGGGAAATTGGTTTCATCACACATTTACAAGTGTGTAAAGTGTAGGAGATACAGAAGAACTACAGAAGTTCAACAAATGGCAGACCTGCCAAAGGAAAGAACTGAGACATCTCCTCCCTTTACTTACAGTGGCCTAGACTGTTTTGGTCCTTTTATCGTGAAAGAAGGTAGAAGGGAACTAAAGCGATATGGGTTGGTGTTTACTTGCTTGTGTTCCAGAGCAGTCCATATTGAGACCCTAGATGATATGACAACAGATGCTTTCATGAATGCACTACGCACCTTTGTAGCTATCAGAGGACCTGTACGCCAGCTGAGGTGTGACCGAGGTACAAATTTTACAGGAGCCGTCAGAGAGTTATCTGAATTGTTAAAGGGAATGGATTTGGAACGCCAGAGAGCCATTGGATGTGAGTTTGTAATGAATGTCCCATCTTCAAGTCACATGGGTGGAGTTTGGGAACGCCAAATTCGAACCATCCGCAACATTCTTACAGCGATGCTAGACAAGTCTGCAAGCAGGTTAGACACCACATCGCTTAGGACGTTTCTTTATGAGACAATGGCTATAATCAACAGTAGACCGCTAAGTGTTGAATACCTTCAGGATCCAACTGCACCAGAACCTCTAACTCCCAACCACATACTGACCATGAAATCTTCCATCATACTGCCTCCGCCTGGACAGTTCTGCAAAGAGGACCTGTATTTACGCAAAAGGTGGAGAAGAGTACAGTTTCTAGCCAATGAATTTTGGCAGAGATGGAAACGGGAATATTTGTTGAATCTTCAACAACGACAGAAATGGCAAAAACCCTCACGAAACGCACAAGTGGACGACATTGTGATACTACAAGATGACAATGCGCCTCGAAACGAGTGGAAGCTTGCTAGGGTTATAGAGGTTACCCCAAGTGCAGATGGTATGGTGAGAAAGTTAAAGCTAGTGGTCAGTAACACTACATGTGATAAGGGTAAAACACACACTAGATTAGCTTACATCGAAAGACCAATTCACAAGGTAGTTACCTTAATTGAAGCAGACATCACAAGTACATGATCATTAAGTTCATGCATATATTGCTTCTTTTCACAGCCTTAGAGGAAAATCCCACATTAGCAGTAAATGGGTGATTTTGGTGGGAGTGTAAATGCTGTGTATATTTTGTGTTCATTTGTATTTAGTTTATATTATATTTAATTGTAATTTATTTTTATACGAGAATTTGTGCGCATATCGTAAGTAAAGCGGAACCTGTTATGCGGAGTTTGGTTGCCGCACGGACTCAAAAACAAAGAGCACCTTTTTTTTTTCTTTCGAAAGATACGTTTCGGAAAGTTCTAGAAGTTTTGAAAGTTGGAAGAGCAGTAAGCAGTTAAGAGAAAGAGCTGAAGAACTTAGCAAAGAATCTCTTTTCATGACTGGCGGCCAACGAGGTATTTTTTTTCTTTGTTTGTAAATACTTGGAAAGTGTGTTGAATATTTCTTTGCAACTTTTGTCCGTTATGTTGAATATTTGTCAATTTGTCTTTGTATGTATATTTATTTTGTAGTTTTCACGGCGTAAGGCGCAAGGCATTAAAGCACAAGATTGTGAAAGTCGAAAAAATTTTTAATAAACGCCCGTATTCTGAAACTCAGCGTGTGTGTCGTCGTCAAGAGAGCTACAGTCACATTTTTGCAACAGTCAAGAGAACAGTTCAAGCACAGCTTTTGACATATTTTAAAAAGAAGAGAACTAAAGTCATGATACATACTCACAGGAGGAGCTGAGTGAGATCCACAGGTTTTGGGCTGAAGAGAATAGTAAGCGCATACAAGACCTGCAGGGGCAGGTAGAGCTACTCCAGGGTCTGCTCGCTCAGCTTAGCCTCAGTGGAGGCCCAGAGCTGCCAGCCAGCCAGCCTCAGTGGAGGCCCAGACCTGCCAGCCAGCCGCACTGGAGGCCTAGACCTGCCAGCCAGCCTCACTGGAGGCCCAGACCGGACAGCCAGCCTCACTGGAGGCCCAGACCGGACAGCCAGCCTCACTGGAGGCCCAGACCGGCCAGCCAGCCTCACTGAGGGCCCAGGTGACCCAGAAAGCTCTGCACTGCTGGAACTAATGCTCTTCCCTCTGCCGCCCAGCTTCGAGGAAGCGAGTCCTTTCTTCCGCCGCCCAGCTTCGACGACGACGGCGAGCCCTTTCCTTCGCCGCCCAGCTTCGGCGACGACGGTGGGCCCTTTCCTCCTCTGCCCGGCTTCGGCGACGGCGCCTCAGTGCTCGCTCCGCCACCCACCTTTGGGGACCTCGCCTCGGTTCCGCCTCGAAAAAGGTGAGGGATCTTGTC
The DNA here is from genome assembly GCA_030347435.1 of Clarias fuscus. Classification (NCBI taxonomy): domain Eukaryota; kingdom Metazoa; phylum Chordata; class Actinopteri; order Siluriformes; family Clariidae; genus Clarias; species Clarias fuscus. The sequence goes on from CM059206.1 coordinate 41,674,755, forward strand.
TGCCCTACATACCCTGCCACCCTGCCCAGAGGACATTATTGTCAGCCTCTGTGTAAGGTGGCCAGGCACTGGACCTTGGGGGTGGATGACCTGGACCTCCAGTACCGCTCCGGAGTTGCGACCTTTGACGGGGAGTTATGTCAGGGATAACCCCTAGAGGGCGCCTGGTGCCCAGAGACTCTTGTGTTTCGTTTGTAGTTTTCCGAAGTTTTCCTTTTTACTTCATTTCCCAGGATGATGGGGGCGCTCACCTGAACCGAGTTGGCTCATTTGTTTCCTTATAAATAGTGTTTAAGTTTTAGTCCTTTGTCTTGCAACTGTTGGATTTACCTAGTGAAACACTGTGTGTTGGTTAAGTTTCATGTTTATTTATAGAGACTCTTGTTTTGGTTTGTTTTTCATGTAGAGTCTATGTGTTTATGTTTGATTTCTTTCTTTCTTATTCAATATTAAAAACATCAAAAAACCATCTTCACCTCTGCATCTATGCCTCGCCTAAACCGCCATAAGAAACGTGACAAAATTCTCTCAGCGGAGACGCGTTGAAAACAAAGCATTCAGTTTAACACGGGAATTTTCAAAATAACTGACAGCTTTAATTATTACAGTATAAAAGACAAGTTCTTTGCCCAATTTGTGTAATTTTATTTTCTATTTAAAAAAGAGGTTTCGTCATACAAAACTGCAGTACTATTAAATTAAATTATTTCTTTACTAATGTTTATGTAGATTTTTATTCTGATTTATAATCCTCCCCAGATGAAAAAAAGGATCAAATGATAGTTTTGACAGTTGCATGTTTAAATGCATGTGTGTTGTTATGATGGCTCCAAGTTGATTTAATAAAGCTGACATTTTGTCCAATTTTATTATTTTTTTTTTTTTTTACATATTTTGTAATAATTTTGTATGGTTAGTTGTTAAATTTTTTTTTAAAATACCACACCATCCCCCCTTATTTCTTTTTTTTTTACAAATCAACCACTGGCTATAGCTGCTACTGTTTTTTTTATAGGTAGTGTGAGCGAAGTTGGAAAACGTGTTTATGTAGAGATAGTATGAAGTAAAATGAGACTCAAATAATTACTAACTACTCCATTTTGTGAGCATAAATAGTGATGGAACAGGACATAGTGATGTAATAGCATACAGTGGAACAGTTTACAGAATGCATGTACCTAGTTAACACAAAACACAGACAAAAACTAAGCTTTAAGATACTCAGTTTAATATAAAGATTGGTCTCAAATTAATGCTTACAAAGTATAAAGCCCCAAGATAAAATACATAGAACATGGGAGACTTGGATAAGCATCAGAAAATAAAGTATATCAGTTAGAAGGCAATACTCTTTGAGTAAGAACGACAGCTAAAGGAAGTTCAATGAGAGGCACATAGGAAGAAACGCGCTCATCTTCCGTGTGCCGAGCTAGGACAACAGCCAAAGGGAGATTAGTAAGAGGCGCAAAGATAGGGGCGCACCTGTTTACAGGTGGCGCTGGAACAGAAGCGTTATGAGTGACAGCGGCAGCTCTTCAACCAGTTTGCGGGCTTGCAGATGCCCTTGGGTCGTTCGGAGAGGCAATATCATAATAAGTTGGCATTGGTTCAGTGCTACACTCTGACCCCATGGGTGTAGGTACTTGTGGGTAAGGAGTGGGTGCACGCCGTCGCTTGGCAGGGCTAGGGCACAAGTTGTTGTCTCTGACACAAGTAAACCCATTTTCTTGAAAGTGCACCATGACATTCACGGGGGCCCGAGTACCCCAAGTCAGATAAACGGGGTGCATAACATAATAGCGACAAACTCCGCCCTATAATTTTTTTTTTAGATTTAACAAAGAAAATTGAAAGATAATGGGAAAAAATTTGGCTGTACATTGAATTATAATGGGAGTCAGATATTGAGGTACATTGTCTTACTAATTTTTTATAGGCCAAATTAAAGAAATTTAAAGATAATGGGAAACAAATTGTACAAAGATTAGGATTATAATAGGAGTCAAAATATAGCAAAAATCAGATTATAATGGGAATCAATGTTAACAGAAAATGGAGAATAAAAGATTGTAGGAGGGACGAGTCTGCCCCTCCCTTAGGGGCAAGTCTGCCCCCCCACCCCCCCCCCCCCCTCTTGTGAGACTGTATATAAGGAATATGCTTGTACCTGTTGAGTCAGTCTACTCTGGGAGATGCTTGGGTGTGCCACTTAAGCATTGGAGTACGGCTCATCTTTGAACTTTATTGCTGCAATAAATCCTGCTTACTTCATCCAGATCTATGAGGTTTGGTTTGTTCTTTGATTCCATTATTTATTGAAATACATTGGTAGTGTTAGTGTCTAAAGTTAACAATGCGGTATTAACATAATATGTAGAGGACTTAAAAATCCCCGACATATTTATTGGTGACCCCGACGTGATTGCCTTCACAGAGGGCTCCTCTGGAGACCAGGACCATCGTGACCTAACAGACCATCAACTGGCGCCATCATAGACAAAGGTAAGCAGACAGAATCCTGTTTTATCAAATTCTGCATTAGATGTTCATGGTCTGTTAGGAGTGCGTGTTTTCCTGGCCGGAACGGGTTAATCCCTAAGACTTATTGAACACAGTGATATTAATACTGCTAAAATTGGAAAGAATTTTTTTTTTTTTTTTTGTGGTAATATGGTAATATATTACCATATTACCACAACAAAATGTTTTTCAAATTATTGTTGTGGTAATATAAAAGACTGGATGGAGTAACAAGGCATTAGGAGGCCTCCACGTTTGTCTGTCTATTTGTCTGGTTGTTTGTATTCCCTTCTATTTCCTTTACTGTATTTTATTTAGTTATTAGAGGTTGCGGCTGGAGCCTGCGGGGTACTTGCCAACCGAGATAGGGTTAAAAGTGATAAGTGATAAGTGAGGTAACGCCACTGTGTTGGGTCAAGCCCTGACGAGGAAAACTTGCCAAGAAGGTGGGAATGGACCTAAGAAAAGTCCTGCAATACACTAAGTAGGGGCTAAGGCCCCAGACATGGTAGGTGAAAAAGGCCTAAGTCCGCCGTTAGGGACAGAATCTATGGTGATTCACCATTCTGTGACGCAAGAGCAGCTAGGTGTTGAGGAGTAAGTCCTATGACATAAGTTTTGCCTGTGACGCAAACTGCTGTGATGCAGAACTGACATAGGATTTTTTGTGACGTGAAAATTGTATAAGTGTATATTGCTGTGTCAGGGCTGGAGCCTGCGGGGTACTCCTTGACCAGTATCTGGGCCCAGAATGATTAGATAGGTTTAGTATTTATTTTAATAAGCGCTAATTCTACCCCTCTCTTTTTGTGTTTCTACAGTATGTATATATATATATATATTTTCTATATATATGTATTTTGTGTTCTCTATGTTGTTCAATGTGTATGTGTTTTGTGTTTAATTGAATATTGTTTCAGAATAACATGCGTCTTGCACTATAGTATAGCCAATGACAATAAACTTAAGATAGAGATATAAAAAGGTACCTCTACGTGTTGTGTAGTTGACGACACAATACTAATAGCGATAAGCATAGTGCATAAAGTGATAAATGCACCTCATAAACTACATAACGTAGAGTGATCAGACATTCATCAATAACTAAGTGGTTAAAATAGCTCAACACATAGCTCACATCGAGTGGGAAGGTATAGGTAGAAGCCCGCATTTAACTCTCATTATTACAGACATACCTAGAATTTGATGTGTATTATATAAATGAGAAGATTTAAAAAGATAAATTGGGATACTCACATAAGAGAAGAGGAAGTTTTATCTAAATGCAAATGGGAAATTAGGGTTCCGGAATCAAATCATATAAATGCAGTATATAAGTGGTTATTTAATAATCCAGGAAAGTATTTAATTGAAAAACGGGAGTGTGGTAACGGAGAATGGGCGATTAGGCATTCCTTAACAGCAACACCCCTAATGAACATAGAATAATATTTACATCATATTTCAGAATGAAGAAATTATTTTTTTCATTTGATTAGTTCCAAAAGTGATTCACTTGAAAGTAATAAGTAGCACATTAGAATTAAGAGAAGTAAGTAGATCCACTAGCTTAGCTCCAATAATCTCACTGTTACAAGTGTTTTCAAATTTTGATTTATTACGTTTGGATGAAGGAGTTGAAGGATAGAAGGTAAAAAGATATAGAGTAGTAGAAACGAGGGAAGGTCCAACAGTTCTGTGTCGTGTATGGGTAATTGATAATAATAGTGAATTTGTGTTAATACCTGTGGGCCCAGACGGGAGAATAATTTTTCAGACCATTGACAAAATACTTACGCCTCTGATTATGACATCACTAGGAAATTAATGCTTAGAAAATATATATAGAAAAAGCGGTTATTAAAGATAAGCAACAGACATAAAACACACAATAAAAGAAATATAGAAAGAAAGAACCGTGAAAAGAAATTTAGGAATCCATACCATAATAGGAGGATAACACAGAACTGTGTGATGGAGAAGTTATTTTGCAATGGAAAAAAGGCATGGCCAAAGCCAGTAACACCAGTAGATATAATTATAGCTAAACATAAAGAAAATGAAAAATTCATTAGAAAATGCATGAGAAAATGGCATGACAGGACATCGGGAGAATTGCAATGGCCTAAAGAGGGAACCTTCAAAGAAGCATATTGTAAAGAGGTAAGAGACATGCTTAGACACAATGCTAAGGAAAAAGATAGCAAAGGTAGGATAAAACTAAAACAGAAACTAGAAGTTGTAGAATGGTTTGAAGAAGAAGGGAAGCGACGAAAGAACAAGAAGCAAAGTAGAACTACACAAGAAAAACACACCAGTGAAGAAGACTGTGAGTCAGGCAGTTGTAACGACGAAGACTATGACAAAAAAGCTATAATAACGGAAAAACAACAAATAAACTTAGAAATAGAAAGGCCACCCCCATACACTAGAGAATATACTCAACAGATGGATAAGGGAATGTACCCACTCCAAGAACTGCACGAACATGAACAAGGAACATGGGAAATTCAAGGACAGTTGACAGGAAACATTAAAGAACTTTCATACGATGCTGGCAGAAGAAAGGAACAGATAAGGGAAAGAAGAGGAGAGACAAGGACATTAAAAGAGCAAAGTGATCGCTTCTTGTCGAAGGTGCAAAGACTTGACACAGGTATTACACAACCTAAGGAAAGAGGACAACCTCTGCAACAACGAAGAGAAGAAAACAAAAAAAGAAAGAAAGACACACACACACACACACACACCAAGAGCCTTACAACAGTGAAGAAAAAATAGCAACAAACAAAGCAAACAAGGGAGAACTAGCAATGAGATGGGTGGAAGGATAAAACCTGAAAAAGAAGCAAAACAGAGAGCGGTAGAAGAGGAACAAATGATTGAGACTAGTGCAGCAAGGGTTAATGATAGCATGCAATCCATTAATGAAACAGTTAGTCAACTACAACACAGAATTGACCGACGACTAGAGGACACCTTAGAGAAGTCTGAAAGAGCCAAAAGAACTGAGATGAAAACACCTGCACGAGCAAAGAAACTGTCAAGCTGGCACGTCACTTCAGCATGGCCTGAGGAGGAAAGAAACGGGAGACAAACGCGCATCCATGAACAACTTATGTCAGATCCGGAAGAATACACTGAGATTGGACAATACCCACTTGTGTCAAAAGGAGGTCGGTATCAATATGTTCCATGGTCATTCATGGATATGACAGGATTACCTAATCAGTTACGAGAACTCTGCAATGGAGTGCAAAAATGGATAACCCAGCTCGAAGAAAAAACCACTGGGCACCTCCTAGCAATAGGAGATGTAAAGGCTATTCTGGCACAAACAATTGGAAAAAGAAAAACCACAGAAATACTGGATGAGGCTGACTTGCAACAATTAACAGCACCAAATGCTGGAGACAACCTGGCTTTTGGACCAGTTAGAAACAGGGTCTAGGATGCTCTGCGAAAAGCCTACCCCACAAAAATGGATCCAGGAAAATTAGAATGAATAACCTTAGGAGATGGTGAAAACACTGTTAAATTCATCAACGATTTTCAAACCAAATGGAGAGAAGAAACTGGTGGTTCCTGGGACCAAACTGATACAAGCAAAAGCCTGTTCAGGATGATGCTGAAAAAATGCATGCCTCCAGAAGTTCAAACAGCCCTAGAAGGAGTTGTGGGGCTGAGTACGTTGCCGTGGGACACGTACCAAGCACACATCGTCCATTATGTGGATCAATACCGCAAAAAGAAGAAAGAGGCTAAGGATGCAGCAGAATCCATCGCAACTCAATTGCACAAAATACAACTAGGAGAAATTGCAACTGCAAAGAAAAAGGAAAAAGAAAAAGGGAAAGCCAAGTCCAAGCAGCAGTAATGGTACCAGAAAACCAAACACCACCACCTTATGCTGGACCAACACAACAAACACAACAACCAGTGCTACCTAACATATCTCCAGTACATGTACACATTGGAAATCTTCAAGGGCAAAATCAACCTGTAAGATGGCAAGGTCAAGGTCCCAGACCATATGGGAACAAGGGACAAATGAAACCATATCAACAGCAACCAAGGAGACAACCATTTAAAATGAATTCCCCAGGGCAAATGGGTCCGAATACACAGTGCTGGCAATGAGGAAGAACAGGACATATTAGTAGAAACTGCCCACAAGAGTCATGGAGAAATCAAAGAGGACCTCAGTTTTCAGGACCGTATGGACCAGGACCCCCTGGAATGGAATGCGGGACCCCCTGGCCCAAAGCAGACCCAAAACCAGTGGACTGGAATTGATGGGGCACAGAGAAGCCAGAGGGGGAGCAAATGCAGTACGTCTCGACATTGCATCCACAACAAGAACCAATTGTAAAAGTGTCCATGAATCATTCATTACCAATTTCATTCATGATCGACACAGGTGCTACATATTCATGTATAGGACGTGAAGGCTCTCAGCTCCCTCTCTCAAGCAATACGATAAAAACTACAGGCTTCTCGGGACTAACACAAGTATTGCATTTCACAGAGCCCCAACTGATAACATTAGAAGACACTACAATAACAGCACCCTTATTATTCTCACCTACTACCCCAGTGAACGTACTGGGAAGAGATTTGTTATGTAAACACAAAGCAAAAATCCAATGTAATGCTAAAGGACTGTATGTAACAATGGGACAATTCCGCAGATTACTGAAAAACCTGATACCGTGGACACGGTATACTGGTTATTGTGCACAGGGCACAGGTAAAGGAGCTCAACAGGCACAGAGCTCATGGGAGGAATGGATTATGCAACAAAGACCAGATTGCAACAAAGTAACTCTACACCTACACTGCACAATGTATTATTATCAAGGAAGTCAAGATGAAGAATATGCACAGTTATGGTCAGATGTAATGGAACACAACCACTGATGTGTTATTAGGTGACATAATTGTGGGAGCTCAAGGAGCAGCAATTAGTGCACACCTAACTGGACAAATGAAACACTGATGTTACACATCCTCAGAGGGGGATTTGTAACACTCTGTTATCATCACATACACAAATGACAGTTGAAATACAAGGGCAGATAGATGAACAAGAGTTAGCATTAGAAAAAAGACTGCTGAAAACAGTCCCAGAACAACTATAGACAAAACACCCCACAGACGTAGGACTAGTCAAGTCAGGAGGGCAAGTCTTAATAAAGGTAAAAACCAAACGTAAGGCTTCCCTACCAGAAACAGTATCCGCTAACTTCCCAAGCTACAACAGGTATTAAACCTACAATAGATGGACTATAAGAAGCAGGAGTATTGATACCCACAAAAAGTCCTTGCATCACTCCTACATTTCCTGTCAAAAAGCCCAACTCCGATAAATGGAGACTTGTGCATGATTTGCGAGCAATAACTCAAATCGTAGAAGCAGAATTGCCAATAGTTCCTGATCCTCATACGCTGCTGTCCAGCATTCCAGAAAAAACTCAATGGTACACTGTCATAGACTTATGTTCAGCCTTTTTCAGTATTCCATTGCACCCAGCATCACAGTACTTGTTTGCATTTACATACGAAGGACGACAATTGACCTACCAACGCTTACCACAAGGCTACTGTGAAAGCCCATCGATATTTAACCGAGTCCTAGCTCAGGACCTAGCTGCGGTAAATATAGAAAGCATATTAATCATGTACTGTGATGACCTATTGATCTGTAGTTCAACCAAACAACAGTGTCAAGCAGACTCGCCAAGAGTCCTGAAAGTACTAGCTGAAAATGGACACAAAGTCAGTAGAGAGAAGCTGCAATTCTGTAGGCAAAAAGTAGAATACTTAGGCAGAGTATTAGAAGGAACATCTAGACACATATCTCCTGAGCACATAGAAGCAATTTCAAATCACGAAATGTAAAAGATTTGAAAAATTTCAAATTTCACCAAAATCACGAAATGTAAAAGAAATGCTATCTTTCCTAGGCATGACAGGATATAGCAGAGAATGGATTTGTGACTTTGCACTAAAGAGTGCACCATTGAGAGCTCTAGTAAAAGCAGTGGTCAGACATAACCCAATGCAGTACTAGAATGGATGCCTGAAGCGCTGGCATCTTTTGAACAATTAAAAAGAGAACTATGTACTGCACCCTCACTAGCTAGCCCAGAATACAATAAGTCATTCAATTTGTATGTCTCGGAGCGTAAAGGTTTTGCCACAGGGGTACTGACCCAACAACAAGGTCCCAGCAAACAACCAATTGCTTATTGCAGCACAGCATTAGATATAATTGAAAAGGGCATGCCACCCTGCTATCGGGGGTTGGCAGCAGCAGCATTTGCCTATCAAAAGGCAACATCAATTACGATGGGACACCCTGTTGTGCTGTACACCACACACGCGTTACATGCACTCTTGACCAGTCCATCGTTTGTAATTACTAATGCTAGACGAACAGGATATGATGTGATACTGTCTTCACCTGAATTAACAATACAAAGGTGTCAGACCATAAATCCAGCAAACCGCATAATGATCCCAACAGAAGGAGATCCTCATGACTGTCACCTAGTATCAGCAGAATATCTAAAGACACGCCAAGACTTAGAGAATCAACCTCTTTTACACCCAGATTACATATTCTTTGTAGATGGGTTGTGTTTTAGGGATAAGGATAGCAATAAAGCGGGCTATGCCATAGTTACACCCACCTTAGAAGAGAAAAATACATTCAAGGTTGTATTAGCAAAGCAGGTACCACAACCTTGTTCAGCTCAACTTGCCGAATTAAAAGCGCTAACAGAAGGATGTAGACTAGCAGAAGGAAATGCTTGTACAATATATATATGGATTCAGCCTATGCATATGGAATATGCCATTTGTATGGCCCAATATGGGCACAAAGAGGTTACAAGAGAGCAGATGGAACACCAGTAGTGCACAGAGAAGCAATCTCAGAATTGTTAAATGCGATAAAGTTACCAACTAAACTAGTAATAGTAAAGTGTGCAGCCCATGAAAAGGATGGTTCTTTTGTTAGTGAAGAAAATGATGCAGCAGACAAAGCTGCAAAGAAAGCCGCAATAAAACAAGTAAATATGATGCCAGAATCCACTACACAAACCGAACCTAGCCCACACGACGATGAGTCAGATTCACTAGACATGGTCGATTGTCCTGAGAGGGATCCAGACTCAGAAGAAGAATTACAGCATCTAGTTGTACCTCAAGACTATGCACCACCCTCACCAGACTTATCTTCATTAGCAAACATGCAAGCAACAGCATCAGGAGAAGAGATTCGCAAATTACTCGCACGAGGAGCAAGAAAGAACGATGACACAAATGTATGGCGCAGTGCAGACGGACGATTTGTAGCCTCAAGAAGCTTTTTGCCAACTTTGATAAGACATGCTCATGGTCAAGACCATGTAGCAAAAGGGGAAGTCATGAAAAGATTACAAAAGTCATGGTGGTCACCTTACCTAGGTCCTATGGTACACCACCAACTATCACAATAGTGCGACATCTGCACTATGTATAACAACAGAAAGCATTTTACTACACCCATAGGACACATTCCAGAACCAGATGGACCATTCAGGCATATAATGTTTGACTATGTGTATACGGGAGAGCCTAGAATACAAGGGAAAAGGTATATCCTAATGGTCATACAGAGGTGTGAAGAGGGGAATGTCTATTACCGCCGCGCTCACCGCCGCAACAAAACGACAGCGGCCAAAATAAATAAGTCACATTTCAAAGTAATTTGTGAAATGACCGCCAGGTGGCGCACAGTGACATTTTTTCGTTGTCTCGGTTTAAAAAAATAATTAAGTCATAAAAAAGTCAAAACAATATGCTGTATCGAAGAAATACTACAGTAATTGTAATTTCCACATCTGTGTATTTTATACAACAAGCATGAAAAATTTGAATCAGAGCTATTGATATTTGCTGTACAATAATGAGTAAAAAAACATTGAATTTGAACATTAAAACAAGTACACTACACTGTAAACCCTAATTTTAACCCCCAATTTTAAGTAAACAGAACTATCCATTTTTGAGTTTGTTGAATTTGTTCAGCTAACTTGGAAAGTGTCAGTTCTACAAACTCATAAATACCAAAACGTTCTGAATACTCAAAATTATTATTCATTCAATTATTTTAGTTAACAGTACTTAATTTGTTTAATTACTTTGAGCATTAGGGTTTACTGTGTAGTGATGAAGATAATCATGTTTTAGGGTTACTGTGTCTGCTTTACAATGTCAGACAACATTCAAATGCAAATAATTTACCCCTCCCCAAGTGTGAATCAGCTGTTCTCACCTACACATTCAGAGAAACTAAAATGCACCCCTCCCCACTTTTTGGATCTGAGGCTCTTCTGAAGACCTGCAGCGCTTCAGGCCTCTTCTTAAACTTCATCTTCTGGATTCCAGGTTCTAAAATTTACATTGTTACCATTTTTAATCCCTGGAATGGAAGACATTGAGATTTTCCTTATCACAACATGAATTGTATTGTTTTAATCACTCTATACACAATTTTCTTTGGTATTTTTTAAAAATAAAATTGTATAAAATAAAATTTTATACAAAATGAAAATAAACAAAAGAATAGACAATTTGTATTTTCATTTGTTGTGTCTAGAGTGATTAAAAACAGTACAAGGCACGTTATGATGAGGAAACTTTCCATCTCTTCCACACTGACTGACTGATGTGCCTAACTTTTGTCAGCAGAGCCTCTGTTTCACTGAATAATCCACGACATTTCATGACTATGTAAGACCCATTGACACCTCTCAAGTGATGCTCCCCCACCCCCCCACACACAGAAAGTAGACCACTACATACATAAAATTTACAAATTTATTATTTACATAAAAGCAGACATTTCGCTTTTTATAAGTATATATTTTTCACGTCTGTGAGGCGAGTATACAAAGCGTTTCGGGTCATTTTTTGACGTGCTCAAGTTAGCGCACCCTGTTTACTTTCATTATTTTAAAAATCATAAGAGTTTTTTGTCATTGTGAGTGCACTTAAATAAAAGTGGAGTCTTATAAGGCTTGTTCACACGCTGTCCTCTCGCGGAGATAAAAGGCGACATTCCCCTTTTTAAAGTCTCTGGGGCGCGTCACATCACCCCGCTCGCGTCACTCTCCTTAGTAAACTCCACAGCGAGATGCTTTTTAAAGTTCAGTTTCCCCAACAGAACCCAAGAAACACTCCCGCTGTGTTTGATAGCGCGGAGAGAAGCTTGGGATCATTAGCGCCGATAGCTCACCAGTTGTGCCTAGTTAGGCGGCCCCGCTTCTTCGCACACCTGCAGTGTGCACCTAGGCTGCCTACCTAGTGAACTTTGGAGTGAGTGAGGAGCGATATTGATTTGGGCGCACGCCCATCACAGGCGCACGCCGTGACAGAAGTATACATTTACTTTGCTTAAATTTTATGCAAATAAGAAATGGCTATATGTATTACTATAATTTTACTGTGATTGTATTTTATAAGATTTTGCCAGCGGTGCTACAGTGCAACGGGGGGTCATTATTTATTAAAGAAAATTATGATGATCATAACATCGTACTGCATTTCATTCTCATAATACCACAAAAACACAAGCGGGGCTGAATAACAACGACATCTGCTTACACAGTACCACGTCCTGACAATGTTTCAATTTTATAGTCATTTAGTTTCATTTATTTCTGTATTATCTACTACAAATTTAAAGAACACAAAATTTAAGATGACCCAAAATCCTACAAAAATCCTAAGTTGGCAAAACTCAAAATATTTGAGGTAATCAGTTACATAAATTTTTTTAATTAATGACGTTTCCAATTTTGAGTAAACAGAACAATAATTTTTTGAGTTTGTTGAACAAATAAAAAAAAGTGTTGCAGACCATCCAGCACAGGACTCGAACCCAGGATTACCACATGGCAGGCGAAACACTTACCACTGCGCCACGAGTGCTCTATAGAATTTATGTAGGTGGAAGTTTTACTTAAGTTATTGTTACTTACATACTCAAAATTATTACTCATTCAATTATTTAGGTTAACAGTACTCAATGTGTTTAATTACTTTGAGCATTAGGGTTTACAGTGTACACAAGTAGACTTTCTAATTACACATGCTAAAATCTAAAGGCTCACTGTGTTAACATTTACTTTGCTTAAAATCGATACTAATAAACTTTAATTCTACACCTATACTGTAGTTTTAGTACTGTGATTATAAATTCGTTTAAGTACAATGTTACACTTGATTTTATCCGATGCTGTCTCAAATAGTAACTAAATTATACAAATTAATTATAATTGAAAGAACACACCCAACAAAAAACACCCCAAGACACCCTTTGTGTAGATTATTTGGCCATAGCCCCACGTGTCACCATTGTCATCCAAATGGAGAAACCACACTTTTACTATCCGCTGGACCACAAACCAAGAAAACTCGTACTTATAATATTCCTAATGGTTACACTGACTAACAGTAATGAGGAGGGTGCCACCGAAAGCATGAGTACCGCTGACGGAAAACATATTGCGCAATAGCCAAGGCTAGGATAATAGCTAATTTGACAAGGGAGGAAACAACAGGATTTTGGGCAGGAACCTTTCAAATAAAGTTAGATAAAGCACAACCCCTAGGAAGACAAGTACGCATTTTTGTAGAAATGGACACCGAAGTGAGTGCATTTAGTAAGTATGGGAATGGGATGACAGCATTAGATGGACAAATTGAAGCTGGACCTCAGTCTAATAATTGGTGGGTGTTCAAGAATTCAACAGAAGAACAAAAAATAAGGGGAGCATGTTTAGAACTAGGACAATGGAAGGGATGTATAGCAAAAGGACCCAAGGGAGATTTAAGAATCACAGATGATCGTTCAGCAGACCATGTAAGAATAATTAAGGATGGAATACGACCCGGGATCCGTACCATCAATAACAGGAAAGACAACTCAGGATGGTCCGTCAAAAAAGACTATTGAAGTAAGACTGGTATATTGTGTATTAGCTACAATAGCCAGAGCTAGAGTAGAATTTGGATTGACTGAGTGGTACCAATCAGGATACTGGGAAGGAATGTTAGACATAGAAGTAGATTACACACAACCTAAAGAAAAACAAGTACTCATCTGCCTAGAATTGGACCATAGGTCATAGGAAGAAAGGGATCGGAATCGTAGCGTTAGAAGGACTAATTGAGGCTAGTCCAAAAAACGAGTGTTGTCAAAAAAGTCGAGAAGTAAAGGGAATGTGTCTCGTTCTAGCCAATTGGCGGCCGCCAACCCCGACTATCAGACGAGCAGGCAGCAACTTATGTGACGATAATTCCAAAGGAAGTAAAGAAACTACCTGAAAACCAACAAGGACGCAGTCCAATATGGATTAATGACATGTTCAATGAATGGATGAAATTCACCGCTGAGTCCACAACCAGAAGAGACTGCATTGTATGCCATGACAGAAGTAACAGACCACCACATGTAATAATAACACAAGGAATGGAGGAATGTATGGAAAATCCACGATATAGTGAATCGAGATTATGCCCCAGTAGTTGTCTTTTACATTCAGCCGCAGTACAGTATGGCCCAACATGGATGCAGAACATAAGCAAGTGTTCATATCAACCTGTAGAAAAGATAGATGCTGTTCCGTGAGAAATAACGCCTGCAAAACAAACCTATCCTCTCTGCATCTGCTCAAATGGAACTACAGATGTAGGTGATCTATCATCAAGTTGCAACGAAACGCAGCCAGCAGCTGGTTTCTACATAGAAATGCGCCAACTATGTGAAAATAACACAAACGATATGTCATGTAGTGAAATAGTCAAAGTACAACAACCAGATTTAAGGCATGGCACTACACCTTTAGCTGACATATTCTGGTATTGTGGCGGAGCCTCAGTTAGACAGACCCTACCAAGAGATTGGGAAGGATGCTGTGCACCAGTGCTCCTTGAAGGAGATAGGACTACGCGCAATAAAGCCAGTAGATAACAGTAGTGGAAGAAGCAAAAGAAGTGGAGGCAACAAAAGTAGAAGAAATAAAAGAAACAAACGAGAAGCAAACTATGGGAATAAAATCAGCCAAGATGCAATAAATAAATTGAAAAATATTGAAAAAGAAGGGGGTATAACTCTCCGGTGGGATGGCATCCCAATAGGGGTACCGATTGAACAAGAGGTTATAAGCAGAGTAGCAGCAGGCTGTACCACATTTTTTCTTCCATGGGCTCAAACAGCTAGAAATGTTAGATGGATTAACGTACTTTACTATAATCAACAGAGATACTGGAACTATATCCTAGGAGTGTTAGGAGAATTCCAGGAGCATTTGGATAGAAATACCTTAATGACAATACAGAACACATTCACGCTGGACACACTGTTAGCACCTCAATGAGGAGTATGTGCCTTAATTGGAGAAGAATGCTGTACATACATTCCAAGACACACAGGTCCAGACGGAAACATAACCAGAATGTTAAGATGAGAGACGAACATGTTAAAATCACCCAAGATTCACAAAAGATTAACTCATGGACTTCATAGTTTGACTGGCTTAACCCAGCAAATTGGTACGGACTGCTTATAAAGATGGGAATAATCATTCTGATAGTGTTAGGTACGCTGCTCGTCTTGTCATGCTGTGTTATTACTCTGGCTAGAGCAAGTATTCAAAAAATGGTTGGACAATATGCGGTAACTATGAAATCTAATGAAACACCCTATAAAGAAAATTAAATAGACTCAATCTACATGGACAAACTCACTGAAGAAAAATGAACCAGTGACTACATGCTTGTAGGTGGCATGCAAAAGACAATGTATAGATGTATATAAAACATTTAATGGATGACTGTTCTGTGTTTTAGATAACTTGAAATAAGAAAAAGTAGTACTTACAGATGCATTTAGATAGAACTGTTTTGGATAACATTGTGTAAATAGGAAAGCGATGCTTTTTATTTGTGTTTTGTCTTTGTTGTATTTGTATATATGTCTCACAGAAATGTGATCCCGTCTGACCTGGGGGAGATAATTTCCTGTCCAGCCTGCTGTGATGTGTGGAGAATGCTACAGATTAAGGCCCTCAAGAAAAGAAGGGAAGAATTGAGACATAATCTGATTGACAGGTATCCACAACTCCCTAGTTTTGAAGAACTCATCAAAGGGGCCGACGTAGCAATAAAGGACTACAAATGGGTCAGAGCAAAGGAACAGGAAACCTTCAACCTGGACTTCAATCGAGGACTTCATATGGTGAGAACTACATATCACCTTGGAAGACGCTTGACTCTTGGTCGCTGTTGTGGGTCTGAAAGATCCTGGATGAGATATGGAAGCGGCACTTGTGGAGAAATTGGCATTGAAAACATCTACTGGGAAACGTTTAAGGATGTGAATGTCATGATGTTAAGGGATGACATCCTATGGACTGATACGTCGCGCCACGTGCGGTGTGCATTGGATACGCTTCCCGTTGTTGTTGACTTTACGACTTTTAGTGTGGGAAAACGACAACATATTCCATTTTCAATGCTACAGGCCGAAGATAACCTATATATACTCGAATATTCTGAAAGTGACCGCAAAGCGGAAGCTGAAGGCAAGACTATGGACCTTAATAGAGATCCTAACAAACTGTTTAAGTGGTTGTAGCATTTATAACATTTTCACATATATTATAAGTAAGACTGAGTCCAGGTGATGAATACACTGTCGAGCAAAAAAGCTGACAAGGTGGGAATTTTTCCTTCTAAATTGGCTATACTGAAGGCTTTTTCGCCCACCTCTGGTCTCATAGGTTAATGTTTTGTTCCTTACATTATAGTACGAGGGAAAAATATGTATAGCTTTAAGTGTTTCATTTTATTTAATACTCTTAAAACCTTTTGAACTTTTTACAATATAAGGGAGAAATATGTGATTTATTAGCATAAGCTTTAGATTTTAACGTATAAACTTTAGACTTTAACTTAAAATAACATTTGAGTGCTAAACGTTAACTTTAATTATCTTTTAGGTCCTTAATAATAAGTTCTTTAACTGTTTAGTGATAAGTTCTGTTTAAACAATTTTTGTTCTGTTTTATTTTCTTTCTTTTATGCGACTTAAAGTCGCAGAGGGGGAAATATGTGAGCAAGGTTGGAACATGTGTTTATGTAGAGATAGTATGAAGTAAAATAAGACTCAAATAATTACTAACTACTCCATTTTGTGAGCATAAATAGTGATGGAACAGGACACAGTGATGTAATAGCATACAGTGGAACAGTTTACAGAATGCATGTACCTAGTTAACACAAGACACAGACAAAAAATAAGGTTTAAGATACTCAGTTTAATATAGAGATTGGTCACAAATTAATGCTTACAATGTATAAGGCCCCAAGATAAAATACATAGAACATGGGAGACTTGGATAAGCATCAGAAAAATAAAGTATATCAGTTAGAAGGCAATACTTTTTGAGTATTGACGAGAGGCACATAGGAAGAAACGCGCCCATCTTCCGTGTGCCGAGCTAGGACAACAGCCAAAGGGGGATCAGTAAGAGGCGCAAAGATAGGGGTGGGCCTGCTTACAGGTGGCGCAGGAACAGAAGCATTCTGAGTGACAACAGCAGCTCTTCCACCAGTTTGTGGGTTTGCAGATGCCCTTGGGTCGTTCGGAGAGGCGATATCATGATAAGTTGGCATTAGTTCAGTGCTACACTCTGACCCCATGGGCGTAGGTACTTGGGGATAAGGAGTGGGTGCACGCCATCGCTTGGCAGGGCTAGGGTCTAAGTCGTTGTCTCTGACACAAGTAGACCCATATTCACGGGGGCCTGAGTATTGACTGGAAGTTCAGAGTCACTGTTGAGCTATCCAGAGAGACACAGAGGTCGTTTGAATAAACACAATTGGTTGTAACACAGTAAAATAAGATACATAAGCATAAGATAAAATGAAATAAAAAAGATATGGCTGTATACATAAACATAAACCAAAATAAAAGACAACAGCATTGAAAAATAATACATAAGATGCTTACCCATGGTCTGTCCTTTAGAACTGTAAGACTAACACGGAAATGTAGGAGTCAGATAAACGGGGTGTATAACGTAATAGCAACAAACTCCGCCCTGTTAAATTTTTTTTTTATATTTAACAAAGAAAATTGAAAGATAATGGGAAAGAATTTGGCTGTACATAGAATTATAATGGGAGTCAGATATTGAGGTACATTGTCTTACTAATTTTTTATAGGCCAAATTAAAGAAATTTAAAGATAATGGGAAACAAATTGTACAAAGATTAGAATTATAATAGGAGTCAAAATATAGCAAAAATCAGATTATAATGGGAATCAATGTTAACAGAAAATGGAGAATAAAAAATTGTAGGAGGGACGAGTCTGCCCCTCCCTTAGGGGCAAGTCTGCATACCCCCCCCCCCCCCCCCCTCTTGTGAGACTGTATATAAGGAATATGCTTGTACCTGTTGAGTCAGTCTACTCTGGGAGATGCTTGGGTGTGCCACTTAAGCATTGGAGTATGGCTCATCTTTGAACTTTATTGCTGCAATAAATCCTGCTTACTTCATCCAGATCTATGAGGTTTGGTTTGTTCTTCGATTCCATTATTTATTGATATACATTGATAGTGTTAGTGTCTAAAGTTAACAATGCAGTATTAACATAATATGTAGAGGACTTAAAAATCCCCGACAGTAGATAGGCCTTAGGCATATTATTATTATTATTATTATTATTATTATTATTATTATTATTATTAAATACCTCCCCCACCCACTCTTTCTCTATTGCATTTATTCTGTCCGGGGTCGTGGGAGGCCTGGAGCCTATGCCAGGGCACTCGGGTCATGAGGTGGGGTGCCAATATATAGCAGGGGACACAATCACACCCAGACATTCTCTCATACACTACAGGCAATCTGGAAACACCAGCTGACCTAATGTGCATGTCTTTGGACTGTTGGAGGAACCCAGAGTACCCGGAAAACTCACCAAGCAAAAGAAGAACATATAAACTCCTCACACACAGTCTCAAAAGCAGAACTTAAACCCTCGATCCTAAAGGTGAGAGGCTCACTCCTATGAGCGGTTGATGGCATTCTCGCTGCTCATAGGAGACATTTAACATTTGATTTTCGAACAACTTTTGAGCTAGACACCCTTCCTGATACAGCCACCTCCCCCACACTTTTATTCGGGCCTGGGACTGACAATAATGGTGACCTGCAAGCTCGGGATGATTGTTGAACCCACAGAAAGCAAAAAGCCTACTACATAGCTATAGATGCCCACAACCACACGAAACCACATGAATTACAGCTATATTTGCACATAAATGCACAAAACACCACACATTAAGGGTCATAACCACATCACATTCACACATGGAGCATTTTAACACAAAGTGTGTCACTGCTGTGGAATATGGAGCCTCAAAGTCAGATTTGCACTAACCATGAAGTATGTCACAGTGCAGTGTCCACATAATGATCTCAGTGGTATCAACGTCAGAGATGACACTCCATCACCACCTACGCTGTGCAGATACTGTATGCAGAATTTAGGGTGATACCCACAACTTTTCATAACACCTCCACAGTGTTCATATATCTGACTCTTATCACTGGAGACATTAGTCTGATGATTGCTTATCAGTATCCTGTGAATGCAGTGTTTACAAAAACACCACAGCGCCCTTGCATGCAAGATTCTAAATGGTCACAAGGTGTTGATTAATTCTCTATAACAGCAGCTCTGACAACAGTGCAGGTTTACATATGTTATCCTGCTCTAATACAGTATCATTTCCATAGTAATGGATCATTCTCATGGTCGTGTACAGCGCACACTCCAGGGACGCTCCAGATTTGAAATGTCTCATGTGCTGTTGTACAAGAACTATAAATCATCTTCAGTTATAGAAAAATAAGCATCAGGATGGTACAGTATGGGCCGCTTATTACTAGCTTCTGCATAATTCTTATCATTATATTATTACTACTTTTATGTTCAAGTTTTTTTTATTCTAATGTTACAATATATGTATGATGTTAATGACGAAAATATTTTTCAGCAATTAATGGGGAAAAATACTGTTTAACAAACTTGTAATAAAACTGGTCTCTGCTGAAAATTTAAATGCTATTAAACAAGCTAGCTAGCGAGACCACCAGAGGATGTTTGAATGAATTTGGGCCAAAGAACTAAATTTAGGTGTTAAACCAACCAAAGCTTTCTCTATTACATTTAGGCATTTGGCAGAAGCTCTTATCCAAAGTGACTTTGACAAAAAGTAGACATTGTATTACTTGTAGACGAGTATTAATGTATAGTACAGAGAGAGAGAGAGAGAGAGAGAGAGAGAGGTCAAATCACAAATGTACTTTCCTTACTGTCTAAGGAAAAGGAATGCTTGTTAGCTTCCATTTTAGCTACAGTAACAAGCTAACATGCATGTTAGCGTACTGGCTAGTTACTTCTTAAATAATTACTTTGACTGAAAATTACACTGAGCTAATTTTTCATACAAGCACTAAACAGTTAATCTGTTTGGAGCTGCTGCAATGGTGAAGGACAGAAAATGCAAAAGGCAAAAAGAAAAAATGCAAATTTTTGTTTTATTAAAGCCACATCATAAAAACGTTCAATATGGTTTTATACGTCTGTAAAAAAAATATATATATATATATATATATATATATATATTTATAAATAAACTGATACATTTTTCATTCTTTTCCACTTTTTCATAAAAATATGTCTTATATAAAAGGCCCGATTATATACATCTATAAACATAATATAGTTACATACAGTGTAAATTACATTTTGAAGTAATACTGGGCCACCAAATGGGACAATAAGTGCAGGTAGAATTCAATTATGTTAAATGTACGGACAATGTAAAAACACACTGATTGTGTAAACAAGACATAACTGTTCAGAACATCTACATTTACCTCAGAAACATTTTACTGTTCTCTGAATAAAATCGCAAAAAGCTTTAAAGTGATTTAGAGGTGAAGTAAAGACACAGTGAGAGTGGAAATGAGATAAAACCGACCAGAACATCAACATTTACCTCAGAAGTGTTTATAAATGATGAATTTGCTAAATATTATAACTTTAGAATTCTTTTTTAAAGCACAATGAAACTATATACATGAGGCAGAACTATTTAAAATATTTATATAAACTTCAAATACATTTATAAATAGCTAAAAGAAGACAGTATTTAAATAGGATTATGAATTAACTAACCAACAAGAACTCATAGACACTGTAAGCAGAGAGTAGGAGTGAAAATGAGACTAAGGACAATGACATTTACCTCAGATAAAGTAGCAGGAAACACTACATCTGGATAAAATATCATAAGAATTATTCCTGGTATCATCGGCATCCATTCTAACTAACACATGTTCGCCCTCAGTGAACACCTGCAGAGTTCACTACTGCACTAAACAAAATGCACTTTGTTGTTGTTTGGTGTTGTTTAAGGAACCACTTAGTGCAGATTTGTGCGGATCACAAAACCGTGGCTTTGTTGAGTCTGAAGTTAGAGAGTGAAATTTCCAAATCTTACACCATCAGCATAACTGAGACTGTATGCGTCTCTTGCTGAACTCATACGCCGGGTTAGTGAGCATAGTCATGGTGTTGCTACGCATGACCTCATACACACCGTTCGATGGCTGGCGCTTCGGTGTGGACTTTTCACGATCTGTACACATCTTCACCTGCAGAGACAAACAGGAAGAGAGAACGAGAAAGAGTGAGCAGAAAAAATGTACAGGATTCTCTTTTAAGCAACAATTATGTAAGACTGTGTGTGTGTGTGTGTGTGTGTGTGTGTGTGTGTGTATATACCAATACAACCACCAGAATGATCAAAGTGAAAATGAACATTCCGGCAAGTATGTAGGCAAACATCTTCCAAACGCATTCTTCTTTACTTCCCCCTTTACATGTGTGTATAATTTCTGTAAAATACACACACACACACACACACACACACACGTGCGCACACACACACACACACACAACACACACACACACAATTTGTTTCTAATTTTTTGGAAAAATTATTGACCAATTGACTAAACCAAAAAAACATTCATTGTTTACAGATGTTTGCCAGATGTTAGCTGTTGAATAAAGCGAGAAGTGATGGAGAGTAAGACGGTCAGAGTAGAGTGATGCACAGAGTGACACACAGACAGAGATACACACTGTGTGAATATACTTGTACTCATGCACTTTATGTAGTCCTGGGTTTTAATTGATAATTGGTCAAATCTATAATATATTAGAGCACCATGGACTTGGAGGAGTGTTGTTATGTTTCCCTGTGTATTGCACCTGCTGTGTGCTTGAAATGACAACAAATGTCACTTGATTTGAAATGTTAATGAATGTTAATGAAATTATAATGATAATCGATGTTTTCTGCTTACCTGGTTGGACAAAGAGAAACGTCTCGCTACTGTTGATATATTTGTCGAGTTTGTTAAATCTGCACCAGTAAAATCCCATGTCAAACTTGCTGACGTTACTGATGGACACGGAGAAGTCTCGAAAGTCCCTGTTTATCTCCACTCTGTCTCTGCTGTAGGGAATCTCAAGAGTCAAGACTTGTAAAGGAGCGTAATAGTACAACACCTTGTCCTCTTCCGTTCTGTATAAGTTTTGGAGGATTGTAGGAGAGTAGAGAGAACAGTAGAAACGTAAGGGATGTTATATTGTAAATATAATAATAAAACTAGAAAACATTATAACATTAAGTGTACATAATGTAATGGTCTCCTGCGTGTGAGAGATAATTCCTGATGTAATAAAAAACACACAGCTTACGTCTCCTCTCGCTGTGTGAACAGGAAAACTCCATCCTGATCTGGGTTTGTGATGCTGCACTTGATGGTGACATTTTCCCCAACATGCACAAGCTTGTGTTCACGCCATCTCTTGCCCACTACACACAACACTTATATATTATATATAAATACATAACTTACATACACATATAAACATCAACAGATAAAAGTTTCATTTCCATTTAGGTAAACATAGCATAGACAGAAAAATAGATATCTAACAATAATAATAATAATAATCTAAACAATAATAATAAATTATAATAATAATCTAAAAAACAAACAAACAAACAAAAAAACATCAGCCTTAAAACATTAATGGAGATATAAAGCATTATTGAACAATGTATTACTGATTCTATAAGTCATTCATTAATTATTACACTAATAAAAATGAAAAAAAAAATGAAAAAGCAAATTAGCAAATAGCAAATTAAAATGTAGGATTTCTCCTTTATATATCTATTTCCATTTAGCACTTTAAATGAGCAGTTAAAATTTATAATTCAATAACCAGAGCAACCGACGTTAACACTACTACAGAAAATCAAAGGATGACACAATCCACTCCATTAGACTTCGAAATACTTCTAAAATCATCCTACATCAGTCCCAGTGAGACCAAATACTACTAAACACACACACACACACACACCTGTACAGGAGCCTGAGTAGAGCAACACACAGAGCAGGACGAGTGTGTGTAGTCGAATATGCTTCATCTCTTCTGCTGCAGACACACGTCCCTCAAAGGCTTTTGAGTCACAAAGAAGAAGCACGAACACCACATTACACCCCCCACCCCCCCGCCCGCCCCTCCCCACACACACAACACATTACACCTAACCTCTTTTAGACTGTGGAAACCACTGTGTGTCTGTGTGTGTGTGTGTGTGTGTGTGTGTGTGTGTGTGTGTGTGTGTGTGCGTGTGTGTGTGTGTGTAATTTCCTTTTTCTGTTACTGTAAATAAGCTTATAGGCTACAGCATCTTACAGTAAGCCTATGATTTACTGCTCTTGTTTCCTTTAATACACACTTCTCTCTGCACTGACACACACTCCTGGAGCATTTTAATACTGTAGTGAGATGTTTAATCATTTATTTAAAAATGTACACTATCCTATATAATTAAGTTTATCCTACATACTGCTGTTCTGTAGATTATTAATAGAGCATCCTCAGGGAAGACCGACTATTTTTAATGTGCAAAAATTAAAGTGGGACGTGGTACCTTACAGGTGAAGAGACCAGGCCTCAGCCCCATCCCTCCTCCCCCACCATGAATGGTTTGCTTTTACTGTTACCCTGACTGATAGACAGTCATATAGCCCTCAATGTTGCAGGCACCTCCATGAAAGTTATATCAAAACATTTGGCCGGGTCTCCAAAAGCAGAATGCAATGATCTTGTCCTCAGTGCAAAATGCACTATTATAAGGTTAAGATGATCGTTTTGGTAAGAGTGTGACATGTCCAAGAGCATGAAAAATCAGAACAAATAATATTTTAAATAAAAAATACTCAATCTTTTTCACAATAAGATGGATCCCCATGTTTCCCCAAGTTTCCCCAATCTGTTGCAAATGTAAATCTGAGAATCGTATTCTTCTTTACTGTTTTTGGTCACATGTTAAACTACAGAGTTACTGTAAATGGACAGATCCAGAGGACTGTGAATGATTGTTAGGTTTAAAAGAAGAGTGTCTGAATTCTGTTTTAAGATGAATTAAGAGAAGAAGTGTTATTGATTGTTGTGTCTGCCGCACTGCGATACACTTACTGGCTGGGTAACACTATACAGTACGTTTGTAAAATACAAATGTTTATCAATGTCATGTACAGTATGCCTGTGAAGTGTGTACTGGTTAAAGTCAGTCAGTGCTTTGTCTGTGTCAGGATTCAGGAGTGCATGTCACGCTTCCCCGAGACCCCAAGCTGAGGCTCATGCTTAATTTGAAGCAGTGGAGCGCCCAACTCTGCATTATTTGGTGTCAAACTTGTACTTATAGTTGGTTATTTCTTAACCAGGGTTTCTTTACTTATATATTTATACTGTGGGCAGAAATTGTTGATGAATTAAAGTTAGGCGGACACCTCAAGATGGTCAGTTTAATCACGGACACTTTAAGCTCATTTTACCTAGTAACTTAAATTAGGCAAATACTCAAAGCTCTTTTAATTTCATTTCTCCTTATTATTAAAATCCTGTAACCAATGTAGTAATTACTATAATAATATACTAGTTATTATATAATGTAATTAATAAAATGGAATTTAAAATTATTTGACTTTCCTATAAAAGGTGACAAACTAATTTATGCAACTTGTTCAATTTACGAGATTATGGGGAAAACAAATATATATATATATTTTTAAAGTTCACGATGAGAACATACTGAACTTTAAAACAAATCGACATGTCGTGCTACAAGACTTAGTCTTAGACTTCTTAGACTTCTGCTTGGCAACATTCTCCTCCCAATATGCCCCTTCTTCACACATGTCAAAACCATCTTAATCAGGCCTCTGACTAATTTTAATTCCGAATCCAAGTTGGACGAGCGAGATCCTGAGGGAGAAGAAAGGACGCGACCCGAAGCGGTGGCGCCGGGGGAAACGAGCCGGCATCAGGATCAGGCTGAGAGCCCGTGCACACCGCAAGCCTCTGTCTAGCATTACGACCTCAGGGCCGGGGTAAAGTTCCAGAGAGACCTTCAGTCCTGCAAAATCCTCTGCTTCACACATTTACTTTAATAAACCTGCTATGCTATTATATTCTTCTTCACTTCCCCTGTGCTTGTCTGTGTGAGTCCTGTAAAACACACAAACACACAGAGCAGATAAAGTAGGATGTGCACACCTGGTGTCATAATGATTTGATGACCCAAATTCAGTGTTTCCTGATGTTGGCTGTTAACAGATAAGTAGAGCTGATGGTAAGTGAGAACAGGACAAGACAAAATGATCAGACTGGGGTGATACATACAGGCTAAATAAAAAAAAAAATATATATATATATATATATACGGTATAGTTGTATTTTTGTCAGTTTGATTCATAAAACCTGCTTTCCTGACTGGACTAACAGGTTGCTCACTGAAGGTACAGTACATACTGTACATCATCCTGTTTGCAAAATCTGCATCAGTAAACTCTGCTGTCGTGCTCGCTCAGTGTATATTTGATGGTCAATGAGCCATCAAATCTAAATAACTAATAAACATACTGTATTAAACATTATTAAGAACTTAAAAAATATATATATATATTTTAAATATATATATATATATATATATATATATATATAAACAAAATGTTTATTTATATATATATATATATATATATATTTATATATATATATATATATATATATATATATATATATATATATATATATAAACATTTTTGTTGTTGGTACAGTTTTTATTGTAAGCATGACATTTTTGAATGACAAATCTTTTAACTTAGAATTGTTGTTACTTCTGAGTTACAGTCCAGTTCAATAACTAGAGCACAGAATGCATCAAAAGAAACATCAAAATAAGGTTAAAAATATTTCTTTATTGCGCCAGATCACTCCTAATGAGGGAAAATACTCCTGAAATAATAAACACTTTTATAGAATGAAACACAGTACAGTACAATACAGTGCCTGGCAAAAAACTATTCACCCCCCTGCTCACACTCTCACCACCGGCGCCTCTGGAGATGTTGATCTCCTCCTCCTTCTGCACTTCCTCTACACGAGTATGTGCGCACAAAGAGCCTCTACAGCATCATCATCCAGCGTGCTAATGTAATGTGTGTTAATATAGTAAGACTGATGACCGGGAGGCTGAAAACTTCACTTCACACAGCTTCCTGTACGAGGACAAGATGAAGGTGGTCGACTGTGGAGGCGGAGCTACAGAACAGCAGAAGCCCTATAGAGAGAGAGAGTATCTCTCACCTCCAGGTCTCTCACACACAGTGGCATCTACTCCACCCTCACACAGACACTCTCACACCCAGCTGAATCTTGTATGAAAACTTGGACTGCTTTAGCACATCACACACTCCAACTATGACATTTGTTTCCTGTACTTTCATATAAACAGTGTGTAAAGCACATAGATGCACTCTTACAAAATGTTAAATCCTCACCAGAATATATATATATATATATATACATACAGTATACTGTATATATATTTTACTGTAAGATAAAGAACATCAGAATGATGATTCTGGTAATACTCCTTGTTGTTATGCACCACGAGAGGTAATAATAATATTAATAAGGGTCCTTAAGCAGGGCTACTGACGGGGTCAACAAAATAGGAGTTAGTGAGTTAGTGCTAATGACACGCACGGAAAGACCTTCCCATTTGGAGATAGCGTGGGATTATTAATTGCGCACTAAAAAGGAAAACAAAAGAAAACTGAAAACAAAATAAACTAACTTAAACGCATGTTTTATTTGTGGCCCTGATACCTTCACTGGTGTTCCCTAATGATCACACAAAGTGCGCAGGTATGGAGACCCTTAAATAGACACGTCACCAGATGAAGCTGGCTCTCGATCGCATGTCTAGATTGCTCGCCGCTGCCTGTTCAGATCTCTGTATCTGCCTGAGAAGTCTTGTATGGTTCCTCTACTCGTGAGACCCATGCCATTACAGATTTCATGTTCTGCTTTAAACAGGTGTTGAGGTTGTTACTGATTTCCACTAGAGGGCAGCAACGAGACTCATTTCACAATGCTTTACACATGGTGGAGCAGTCTGAGTAAACATACTAATGCTTTCCAACAAACATTTATCATCAATGAATAAAAGCAGAAGCATTAAAAGACAAAAACCACCAACTAACAAGAACAAAAACAGACCTTAAAACTACTAAACTGTCTTTGAAAATCAATTTAGAGAAGCATGGTTCATGAAAAGCAGTGAAGTGTTCCCAGTGTAAGGCAATGTTCCTTGAAAGTGACAGCTCAGAAGAAAGATTCATTAATTCCAAAACCACCAGACATGCAGATCCAAGCGGACTGAAGAGAGTCTGAACTGAAGAGAGACTGAAGAAATCCGGAATGAGTTGAAAGGCAAATAAATACAGGCAATGATCTGTGCTCAATAGATAGAATAAATTAAGCAAAGATAATTAAAGTTCAATGACAGCCAGGCAAATAATCTGTGAATGATAATCAGAGTCTCTTTTTCAGATTATCGAGTTGTCCCGTGAACATTAAATCCAAAAGCAGGCAGGCAAAATCTGTTTAATTCACAATGTTTTTTTTTTGTCCAAAAATTGGAACCCGGAAACCTTGGATGTCCAAAAGCAAAAATTCAAGGAGAAATTCAAAAAAATCGGTGAAAAAGAAACCAGAGTCTCATTGTCCAGATATCATAAGGTAGATGAGCAACCTGAAGTTTTAACTGAAATGCTAGGTATACTCCAGCAAGGAAGAAATGTATGTCTCTTTGTGAATGTTTAATTTGTTTTCACCATGTCCAGCTAGGAACTCCAGGTTCTGAGTTCTGAATGTCCAGATCCTGTAAAGAATGATGGTGTAGCCATTCTGATAGGAACAAACACTAGTGTGGTCAAGAGGTTTATTATTATTTTTAGCTCTTTCCAAGAGAAAGCACGAGGAGAATTTTTAAGCACTTTCACTATTTACCCCATGAGAAAGGAGGTTTACCAGTCCATCAATAAGATGAAGTTGTAAGAAATGGCAAGGGATGTGAGATTCAGATTATCTCTGAACCTCAAATCCCTTGAGCCAAGCACAAGGCAAAGACAAATAGACGTTTGCATCCAAAAGAAGAGAAAGACAAAAGTATAAAGATAAAAAAAAAGGTTCAAGGTTTTTATTCGTTCCACAATTTGTGCAGAGAAACGGTATTTTGTTTCTGTAAAAAAAAACGTTTGTGTAAAAAAAAAAAATTAAAACACACAATTTTTTGTGTGTAAAACAGAATATTTTTCGATGGACCCCAATGATATGTAAGCTTGCAAAGGTAGTAAAACTATAATAATATATCAAATTATACGTAAAGATAGAAATAACAGTTTATTCCCTGTTGTTCTTGAAAAAACTGTGAAGGAAAAGTGTTAAAGGAGGGAGGAAGGGGAAAAAAATGGAGGACTTTAAACACGGAAAAAGCCCGAGATCCATTAACATTAATTATCGCCACTCAGCCCGACCTGGTGGTCTCGCCCCTTTGCGCATGCTGTGCCAGATGTAATGAAATTAATGTAATTAGTAATCTGATTAATTTTTAAATGTAATAATCAGTAATGTTTCAAATTACAATTTTAAACTAGTAATTAGTAATTTGGAGTAGATAATTTTTTTAAATGACTTACCCAACACTGCTCCTCAATATATGGCGGTTCAAACAGGCTGAGACCGATAAGGTACAGTAGGTGCCAGACGGCTATTGTGTAGACAGTGTGTCTTCCTAGTGCGGACCTGTTGGGTAACCAATTCCTTTAAGCGATGTCAGAGTGAATTTAGGAAGGAATATGGTGTTCCTGATGTACGCTCGAAGTGTTATTCAGAGAAAACGGAAACGATGGGATCATTAATCCCTTCACTTGGTGGACGCTGTCCGAAAATGTTGCAGGACACAATTGGTGATGTGCAACTCTGTCTCCTACGAAATGAGATATCCTTGCCAATATATTCAGGATTGCATGTAATAAAATTAATCACACATACCTCAAGATATATAGCATATTTTTTTTGTTTACAAAAATAATTACAGAAGGTTTGGTTTCTGGTTATAGACAGAATATTTGGGGCCTCTTTTGAGTGAATCACTATGTATAAATTATAATTCTCAGCTTTTCCCTGATGAACGAGCCGAGGGTGACGGAGCTGAAGGAAAAACTCTCTGAGGTGGCAATAGGAAGAAACCTTGAGAGGAACCAGACTCAACAGAAAACCCATCTTTGTTTGGGTGATAACAGATCAGATGTGACATCAAATGTCTTTTATTAAACTTGTTCATAACCTGCAAGCAACCCACATTCTTGATTCAGGCAGTTTGACTGCAATCAGATACTTAAATCAAAGCAACTTACATTCAAAATACGTCCACATTAGTGCAACAGAAATGGCTCTGATTATACTCAAATTGTTTGTGAACCTAAACAGCTCAGACTTTTAACATTAACAAAGTTTACAGGTGTTTTAGGAAAATTTAAACTGGAAGAGAAAACCTTCTTTATGTGATTTTCATGCTTAAACACAAAGCAAATAAGCAAAGTGTGCTTGTTTTGATTCCTGAATAAACTGATTAAACAAACTGACTTTAAATGAACATGGTTGCCTAAGGGACTGTTCACATCAAAAAACTAAAAAGTGTATAAATCGCTGGCTGCGCTGCTTTCTCCGTATTTCCAAAGTGCTCCTGAGCTTTTGCTCTTGCGGCATCTGCTGTTACTAGGTAACAATGAACACATGAATTACAGTACAGCTGTGGGAAGTTGGGATGTTTTATCTCGCTGCGGATGTACAGTGGAACCTTGGATTACAAGCATAATTCGTTCCGGAAGCGGGCTCGTATTCCAAAACACTCGTAAACCAAATCAAATCTTCCCATAAGAAATAATGAAAACTCAAATAATTCATTCCACAGCCCAAAAAAATACAGAAAAATAATTAATACAATATATAAAGTAAAAATAAAAAAATTACCTGCACTTTACCTTTAAAAAATGTTTAAATAAATCCCAACAGATAAGTGTTTCCGTTTGTGTGCGCAGGTGCCGTGTATTTGTGTGTGTGTGTGTGTGTGTGTGTGTGTGTGTGTGTGTGTGTGTGTGTGTGTGTGTGTGTGTGTGTGGAATTAGCCCCTTCCCTCGCTTCGCCACAGTAAAACTCCTCCTCCCTCCCCCCACCTCGCTTTTTCAGTTTCACAACAAACACACACACACAACGCAAACACTGTTTTAACGGGGAAAAAAGAAATCTCTCTAATGACACTCGCGTGAGTGCAGAGTAATCACTGCTGTAAAGTAAAAAACAAACAAACAAATGAACCAGCACCTTACCTTTGAAAAGAATCGCGACAGAGCAGAGTTTCTGTGTAGAGCAGAGTGTGTGTCTCTGTGTGAAGCCGGGGAGGGGGAGTGTGTGTGTGTGTGTCGGTGTCAAAAAACTTGCCAACATGCTCGTTTTTCAAGTCAAAATATATTAAAAATCTTTGCTTGTCTAGTGGAACACTTGTAAACCGAGCAACTCGCAATCCGAGGGTCCATTGTATGTGCAGGGAAAACGCATGATTTTCGTGAAGGGATGTTTTGCTATTGTGAGTGCACATGTTGCACGGAACCCTAACCCTAATCCTAACCCACACAAGGTGCAAAGTGTCAACAGTCAAAATACACAGCAGCCTAGTGTGAGAAATGGCACCGTCTGCATTCAATCAGCTGCCTTTTCTTTGCATATTTGGATTGTGACATATTCATCGCACAGGGGACATGAAGGGACAGGGGACATGAGAGGACAGGGGACATGAGGGGACAAGGCACGTGAGGGGACAGGAGACTTCAAGGATTTTCCGTGCCTACAGGCAGAGGTGGGTAGAGTAGCCAGAAAAATTTACTCAAGTAAGAGTAAAAAAGTATTCAGTGGAAAGACTACTCAAGTACTGAGTAACTGTTCCAATCGTAATGTACGATTAATTTTTTTTTTTAGAAATTATAATAATTATATACTAGTGTATTTGTATAAGTACAGTGGAACCTCGGATTGCGAGTAACGTGGTTTGCGAGTGTTCCGCAAGAACAAGCAAAAAATTTTTATACATTTTGACTTGAAAAACAAGGTGCATGCCCATCACGTGAATGATGTTAATGAAAACATTAGTATTAGTGAAAATAATAACTAACTTGTCCCTACAGCTTTTCACACCAATAAATGTAACTATAAATAATTTTTTTCTACAGTTATTACAAGTTTCAGTAAGTTGTTGTTTATTAGGAAAAGAGTCATCTTCATCAGTAACTCCTTTGCCTGGTATTTTCCTCCCACTAGGTTTGAAGGCTGACATTTAAGTTTCTGAATGGAAACGTTTTTCTCTTTTAAAGTCGGACAGGCCCGAGTCAGAGCACAGCTACAGAGCAGCTAGACATGGTGCTCAGTAAACAGGAAATGATCTCAAACCACAAAGTGTCTGTCTCTGAACTCCTTCTCACATTCAGTAATGTGTGAACTATAACACACGCAGCTTCACTGGTTTGGAAACTCTGTCTGAAAGTCATGCATCATTTCACACTGCTTTCCATCTTATTCCGCTAAATAAAGGTTTGAAATGTGTTTTGGCTTGATGCACACATTCCGACTTCCTCTTTACAAGCATTCATTTTAAAATTGCAGTAAAAAAAGGAAGAAAAAAAACTAAACTAGCCGTGGAGCACTAATTCATATTTATTCTCAGACCCTGTGCACTAACTTAAGGTTGTGTGTGTTTGATGGAGATGATAAGATGCCCGCCAAGCCTGCGTAACCCGTGTTTTTGTGATTTCACAGACGCTTAATCTAAGATCTTCTAGTTTCACTGGAAATTTGTTAAAATATGATAAAGGAGCAACACATCCAAATAACTCCTCGCCACATGTGGTGTCGTGTTTATTTAGCGCTCACTCATAACTTTACTTTTTACCAGCAATTAGTTTCCATAGAAGCAGAAAGCATAAAATGTATAGCTGTATTTGTGCAAAGCTGAGCATGTAATATTTCGCTAATTGTCAGAATCATTTAATATGTGATTAATTTGTTAGCTATAGCTGGTACTGTTTTTTAAATAATGGTAGACAGGGGTCACCCATAATATTCTTCTTCTTCTTTCTATAGCATTTATCCGGTCCATGGTCGCGGGAGGCCTGGAGCCTATGCCAGGGAATTTACATGAGATGGGTTAGACCCTAAATGCCAGTATATCACAGGGGACACAATTACTCAGACTCTCTCTTACATGCCGTTTAACATTTGATTTTTAAAAAAGTTTTGAGCTAGACCCCCCCCCCCCCCACACACACACACACACACACATTACACATCGCAGTAATGGCGACCTGTAGACTCGGGATGATTATTGAAACCACAGCTACAGTAGGAAGAAGCCTATCACAGAGGTATAAATGCCCACAGCTCAGGCTTGTATTAGAGTCACAACCTCACCACATTAAATACAGCAATAATGCACATAACACCGCACATTAAGGCTCATAACCACATTCACGCATGGAGCATTTTAACACTGTGTGTCACTGCTGTGGAGTATGAAGCCTCAAAGTCAGATTTGCACTAACCATGAAGTGTGTCACAGTGCAGTGTCCACGGAATGATCTCAGTGGTCCGTATCAATGTCAGAGATGACACTCCACCACCACCTACGCTATGCAGAATTTAGGGTGATACCCACAACTTTTCCCAACACCTCCACAGTGTTCATATATTTGACTCTTATCAGTGGAGACATTAGTCTGATGATTGCTTATCAGTATCCTGTGAATGCAGTGTCTACAAAAACACCACAGCGCCCTTGCATGCAAGATTCTAAATGGTCACAGGGTGTTGATTAATTCTCTACAACAGCAGCTCTGACAATAGTGCAGGTTTACATGTATGTTACTGTATGTTATCCTGCACTAATACAATATTGTCTCATAATAACAGGTCATTCACATGGACATGTACAGCGCACGCTCAGTGGACACTCCAGATTTAAAATGTGTCATGTGCTGTGGGATAAGAACAATAAAACATCTTCAGTTATAGAAAAATAAGCATCAGGATGGTACAGTATGGGCCGCTTATTATAGTACTAGTTTACTATTATTATCATTATATTATTACTATTTTTATGTGCACAATATTCTAATGTTATATTGTGTGTAATATGTTAATGAGGAAAATATTTTTCAGTAATGAATGGGGGAAATAAAAAAAAAACAGTTTAATATATTTGAAATAAACCTGGTTTCTAAAGCAAATTTGGATTAGCGTGCTATTAAAGCACCACCAGAAGACTTTTAAATGAATTTGGGCCTAAATTTAGGTGTTGAACCAACCAAAGCTTCCTGTATTAATGTATAGTACAGAAAGAGATAGAGGTCACACCACAAATGTACTTTCCTTACTGTCTGCATGATAAAAAAGAAAAACCTATAAAACTGCATGTTAGTTTACTGGCTAGTTATTTCTTAGTGAATCACTTTTACTAAAAATTACACTGAGAACTAAACATTTAATCTGTTTGGACCTACTGCAATGGTGAAGGACAGAACATGCAACAATTTAGAATACGGGTATATACTGTATGTAAAACAAAAAAAAACATTTTTTTTTAATTAATAAAAAATATTTTCTTTATTTTTTGTCGTATTCCACTTTGTCATAAAAATATATATCATATAAAATACTCCATTATAAACATCTATAAACATAATATATTTGCATACAGTTTAAAGTACTGTATATTTTGAAATAATACTGGGGCACCAAACAGGACAATAAGTGCAAGTAGAATTCAAGTACGGAGAATGTAAAAAAAATGCTGAAAGTGTAAACAAGAAACAACTATTTAGAACATCTACATTAACCTCAGACTTTGCTTTTCCCTGAACAAAAACACTTCATGGCTAAAATTACAGTTTATCTAGCTAGCAAAACGCTGTTAAGTTATTAATATGCAGTATAAAGACACAGTGAGAGTGGAAATGAGACCGAACATCAACATCTACCTCAGAAGTGTTCATAAATGGCTAATGTTATACATTAATTTTAAAAATGTAATGTTGTAAAGCAGTATAAAGGCATGTTCAGATTGGAATTACAACTTTTACCTCAAAATTGTTGAAAAAAGTGTATTAGGCTAAAATAATGAATTTAACTAACTACAGTAGTACATCTTTAGTATTATTTGTCGATGCACATTGAAAGGTCAAACTTGAAAGAACTATTCCAAGTATTTACATTTACCTCAGATATGTTGATAAATGACTGAAAAGAAGAAAGTATGTGAATAAGTTTATGAATTAACTAACCAACAAGAACTTATAGACGCTGTAAGCATAGAGTAGGAGTGAAAATGAGACTAAAGCAATGACATTTACCTCAGACATGTTCATAAAAAAAAAAAAAACGGAAAAAAAAGTCACTGTATGATGATTATAAATTTCATGAATTACAGTAGTTGACTAGTGTGTGTTTTATAGGCAGTGTAAATACATGGTGAGAAAGTGAATGAGACAGAACCTTCCAGAACATCTACCACAGATGAATGAATTGTTGGAAAGAAATACACTGCATGACTAAGATTATGAATTGATTAACTATCTTTAAAGGTTTAATAACTATTTTTATATGAACAAAGTGAACAGTTACATTTGCCTCAGATAGCGTAGCAAAAAACACTTGATTTGGATAAAATATCGCTATAATTCTTTTAGCGCCACCCGCTTCCACGTTCCCCCTCTGAGGTGTCCTGATGACAGCAGGTTAAAACACCCTCAGAGTGCAGTCTGACTAAATAATACACTTTGTTGTTGCTTAGTGTTTTTTAAGGAACCACTTAGTGCAGATTTGTGCGGATCACAAAACCGTGACTTCGATTCAGTCTGGAGTTAGAGAGTGAAATGTACAAATCTTACACCATCAGCATAACTGGGACTGTGTGCGTCTCCTGCTGGACTCATACGCCGGGTTCGTGAGTGCAGTCATGGTGTTGCTACGCATGACCTCATACACACCGTTAGAGGACTGCTCCTTCGGTGTGGACTTTTCACGATCTGAACGCATCTTTGCCTGAAAAAGAGCAGAGAGAACAAAAATGTACAGCAGCAATGGATTTTCCAGCAAAAATTATATGTGTGTGTGTGTGTGTGTGTTAGGGTGTGTGTGTTTGAGCTTACCAGTACAATCGCCAGGAACAGAATGATCAAAAACATCGCGCAAATCACAGCCAGGTAGATGAACTGATTCCAATCTCTTTCTTCTGTACATATGGTTCCTGTAAAACACACACACAGTGCAAACTTGGTGTCTTACTGATGGTACAATGCATGTCCCACTAACTTAAACAGAAGAGGCTTCATCCTTGTCTGATGTTAGCTGCTGAAGGGTTAAGTGAGAGCTGGCTGATGAGTAAGAACAGGCCACGGTAGGTGTGGTGATGGTTTTAGTGTCATGAACACAAACAGGTGGAGTGATACACAGAGTCAAATGTCTCAGTCCAATCAGATTATTGCAGTGGTTCCCAACCCTGGTCATGGAGCTCACAGCACACCTGATTTAACTAATCAGCCAATTAACAACACTTGTTTTAATCATTACTTACTGGAATAAATTAAAATATAATCTTGCTTACCTGACTGGACAAACAGACACGTCCGTTCACTGAAGGTATGTTTGTTAAGTTTGTTAAATCTGCACCAGTAAACTCCGCTGTCCTGCTCGCTCACGTTACTGATGGACACTGTGAAATCCCTGAAGTCGCGATTTAGTCCCTTTGAAAACTCCACTCTGTCTTTGTAGCGTGTCTCAATAGACAAGACACCATCTTTTCCGTAATTGTAATGGAACACCTTCTCCTCTTTGCTGCTGGAAAAGGGTTTTGAGGATTGTAAGAATAGAAATGTAAGGGACATTATATTGTAAATATAACCATTAAAGTACAAAACACTGACATCTTACATCATGCAGAGTAAACCCATTTATTTATTCTGTTATGATATATATATATATATTTTAACATTATATATATTATTTATATACATTTATTTTAATTAATTTATTTACATTTATATTACACTGTATAGTAAAGCACACAGCTTACATCTCCTCTCGCTGTGTGAGCAGGTAAACGTCATCCTGATCCGGGTTTGTGATGCTGCACTCGATAGTGACATTTTCCCCAACACGCACAAACATGGGAACACACCGGCTCTCATACTCTACACACAACAACACTTTTATACTGTATATAAATACATAACGTTCATACACATATACACATCAACAAAATAAATTATTTTCTTATTCTCTGTAGGTACATATAGTATATTTGGAGCAAAATTGGTGTGTAAGAAAGCACGTAGCATTAAAACATCAGATTTAAAACACTAATGGAGATATAAAGCACTAGTAATAAAACAACATTATTGATTGTGCTAGTCATAAATTTAGTATAATAATAATAATTAATCATTGAAAAAGATTACAAATAATCGTAATGCGCAGGAATTTTCCCTTAATGAAGTATAACAGTCATGCCTGGATTACTTATTTTATTTTTAAAAATATACATTACTTCCTAATTTGAGCAGTTTTAGTTTAGAATTGAATTATTAGATCACTGGACCTTAAGACTACTAACAAAAATCAAAAGACAATTCAATAAAATTGGATGTGCAAATCTGGTGTCTTACTGATGTTAAAATTCATGGCCCACTGACTAAAACAGAAAAATCTTCACCCTCATCAGGTGTTTGCTACGTGAGTGCCGACTGACGGGTAAGAATAGGCCAAGGCAAAATGAACAAGACAATCAGGAAAAAACAAACACAACCAACACCCCCCCCCCCCCCCCCCCACACACACACACAATACACAAGACATCATGAATAATTATCTGACATTTCAGACCCAATATGACAGAAAAGGTAAAAAAAAAAGAGAATAGAGGTGGCCAGAACATTCAGTGTGTGGTAGGTGTAGTGATGGTTTTAGTTTTATGTAACAAACACTTGTCCAATCACATCAGTGCAGTAGTTCCCAACCCTGGTGCTGGAGCTCCCAGAACGCCTGATGCAACTAACCAGATAATTAACAGCCTTTCCTAAATTTCAGTGTAACATTCCTTCAGGGTTTGCGTTGGGAACCACTGGACTAGTGGATCAGACCCTATAAAATACGTATCTTATATGATATATGTAATAAATCTCTTCTGCCTGCTTACCTGACTTGACAAACAGACGCGTCCGCTCACTGACGGTTTTTACGTCAAGTTTGTTAAATTTGCACCAGTAAACTCCACTGTCCTGATCGCTCAAGTTACTGATGGACACTGAGAAATCTCCGAAGTCCCTGTTTGTCTCCACTCTGCCTTTGTAGGGTGTCTCAGGAGTCAAGCTTCCGTCTTTGTAATAGTACAACACCGTCTTGTTTTTCCCGCTGTAAAGGTTTTGGAGAATTGTAAGCGTAGAAATATACATTTAATACATTTACATTTATTAAATGACATTTTATTATAAATATACAGTAATCATCAAACTATAAAACACGTCACTGACATTGTACATCCTGTCAGAGTATAAAGATTTTTTGTGTTTTTTACATTTGTGTTATACTGTATAGTAAAACACACAGCTTACGTCTCCTCTCGCCGTGTGTACAGGTAAACTCCGTCCTGATCCGGGTTTGTGATGCTGCACTTGATGGTGACTTTTCCCCCAACGCGCACAAACAGGGGTTCACTCCGGCCCTCAGCCTCTACACACACAACAACACTTTTATACTGTATGTGAATACATCATATATTTTTGGCAAAATATAACAATCATATCTGGATTACATATTTAGGTTATTTTTTTCTTTATGGTTTTAAACAATTGTGCTAAATTGTTAATCACTAGACCGACACTACTTAATAAAATTGAAAGATGACACGATCCAGTTGATCAGACTCCTAAATCGTCCTACATCGTTCCTAATGAGACACCACACTGCTAAACACACACACACACACACACACACACACCTGTACAGGAGCCTGAGTAGAGCAACACACAGAGCAGGACGAGTGTGTGTAGTGGAAACTGCTTCATCTCTTCTGCTGCAAAAACACGTCCCTCAAAGGCTTTTGAGTCACAAAGAAGAAGCACGAACACCACATTACACCCACAAACACACGCACACACTGGGGTTTCCACAGTCTAAAAAAGGTTTTGTGCATAAACAGTCTGTGTGTGTGTGTTTGTGTGATTTCCTTTGACAAAAAGCTTTCAGGCTACAGCATCTCACAGTAAATCTCTGATTTACTGCTGCTGTTTCCTTCACACACACACACACACACACACACACACACACACACACACACACACACACACACACACACACACACACACACATATTCCTGGGGCATGTTGACATAAGACAAACAGTCACAGATTTAAAATCTTTTAATAAGGAGTACAGGAGTGTAAATCTGTTTCTTGCCGAATCACTGCAGCACGTTTTGGTGTGAAACATCAGACATGTTCAGTACCAGCTCAGTGACTGACAAGTGATTACTATGCTCCGCCCCTTTCAGAGGTATTCCAGTCACAACAAAACTCTGCGCTTTTAGCGGGACAGTGAAGAGCGCACGCTCTAATAAACACCGAGATGTTTTATTTCTGTGGGAAATCCCGACCTGCTCACACTCTCCTCTCCTCCAGAGACACACACGGTTATAAAAGTGCAGGTACAGTAAGAGTGTTCCACTTTAGAACCATTGAGTGTGTATCAGCGCTGGAGTGTGTTCATCATGCGCCGCTGCACACACCAGAAACATGTTTCATTGAGCCATTCTAGCGTAACTGAAGGAACACCTTTGCATAATAAAGCTGTTGTCTTTCTTGTGCTTGAAAATCAAAGTGGTCACTTAAATATGGCGAGTAAATGTCATCTGTTACTTTACACCTCTGGATATATAACTAACATTATCCTACATACTGATCTGTAGATCATTAGCTGGAGGATCCTCAGGGGGCGAATACTATTGTTTTCATTTTCAAATGGCAAAAGCTTTGGTGATTAATGTGGGTCGTACCTGTGAAGAGGTCAGACCACAGCCCGATGCCTCCTCACCACCAGGAACGGCTGCTGTTCCTTTCCTAAAGACTCTGATCACTGGTTTCCTCAAAAGTCATGTTTTGACTTTTTTGACGTGTTGACCTCAATTTGAATGCATTCCCACCAAATTTACAAAGACTGTATATCAAAATGTCTCCCGAGCAGAATGCAATGATCTTGACCTCAGTGGAAAACTCATTGTTTTTAACTTATGATGATCCTTTTGGTACCCGAGTCTAACCTGGAGTCCTAGTTCACACGTTTTTGATCCAACCAGAAATCAATAAATGTTGAAAAGCACAAAAAAATCATTACCAATCAAACCACACACACACACACACACACACACACACACACACACACACACACACACACACACACACACACACACACACACTGGAGAAGAGAATCGCCAGATTTCAGGGACCCTATGTGTTTCAAATAAGACATTTTTACCCTTTTTGCACAGGAAAGCCAAAAGCCGCCTTCAAATCAAATCATTCTGCTCGGGGGACATTTTGATCCGTCCTTTACAATTTCTCCAGGAACTGTATCTAGTTATTATTGTTGCTGTTAGAATGTAATCTGTAGAGTGTATGCAGTCATGTGACCAGATGTTACCATTCCACCAAAGCCTAGACCCTAGGTCTGAGTTCCCTCTAACGCACAGAGGGATAAATGATAAGAGAGAAATCCATTAAAATCATATAACAGGCAGTAATGTCACCTGCAGTCGCTCAACACAGAGACACTGAAATCATCAGGACAGTGTAATCATCTCCACCTGGATCTGAGGTCCGACTTAAACTCTGCAGGGACTCTCTACAGTATCCGGGTGTGTGTGATCAGTAACCGGGTGAGCTGGACAGTGTGTGTCTGTGTGCCATGTTTGTTAGCGCAGGGTGTTACAGTATGAGACAATGATGAACGCACTACAGAATTTCAGACAAGTCACGAGTACAAAAATGTTTGCATGCATTCGTTTATTTATTTATTTGTAATAATCGAAAGCATTTTTATTTTAAAGAAGCGCATGATAAGATCATTGTATTAACAGAAAACATTACATATATGGAATATAACAATATTATACAATACATTTATGTGTATAAAACTGTTAAATATTTAATAGTATTTATAGATTACAGATTCATTCATTATTTCATTATTTATGATGAGATTGAATCATTTGTCATGTGTTCCTTAGAGCGCAGTGAAAAGATTTTTTACCCCAGGTACGAAGCTGTGTTCAGAGCGCAGGGTCAGACAGGATACAGCGCCCCCTGGACAAGCTCAGGAACTCAACATTGGCAATGAGGTGATTAAGCTCAAACCTCTGACCTACTGATCAGTAACCCCGAGCCTTAACCCCTCCCCTCTTAGTGGGACTAGCAAAGAAATAAAAAGTACGACATCTGTCTAAAAGTAAGAAAAGCCCAGTTTTAACTTAATTATACAATTTTCAAAAGTTGGGCTTCAGATCGAGTCACAACTGGACTCATGGATCACATGAGACTAAAATAAACTCTTTTGTTGAGTATGTTTGATGTGAAAAGAAGACCAAAGTAGACATGTTTTCCTCTACTAGGAAGTTACAGCTTGTCACATGTATAGCCATAACAAATTCACACAACAAATATTATTTAGATCACATATAAATACATACTGTAATTTGTAGAACTTATGAATAAAGAATTATGTATTATAATTGCTCGAGGTGGATCGAAGTCTTGGTACACAGAAAGGTAGTACAAAACAGTGTACTCATTTTTATTTAAAAAATTAAATAAATCTAATTTAAATAGACACACACCTGACCAGGAGCCAGAGGTGAAGAAAACACAAGTAGGACAAGTGCAACAATTCATCCTTTGGCTGGCGTGGACACAGAAAGAGAGAGAGAGAGAGAGAGAGAGAGAGAGAGAGAGAGAGAGAGAGAGAGAGTACACTGATGAAACAGCAGACCAGTGAGTAATAGATGTGCTACAGCATCTCATTTTAATATATACAGTATAGAGTAGTGTCTCACTCTGACCACTAGGGGATCTCAGGACGTTGCTCTCATCCTCCTACTGCCCTTCCTCTACACATATGAGAGCTTCTACAGGATTATCATCCAGTGTGCTAACAACATCTCCATGGTAGGACTGATTTCACACAGCTCAACAATGCTTCCTGTACCAGGGGAAGATGAAGGAGTGTGTGGTCGACTATGGAAGGAAGTGGAGGAGGAGCTACAGAGAACGCTGGCATCACTGCTACATCACTACCACACATCGCTGCTCGTTGTTACGGCAACACTGAACTTTAAAAACCCAAAAGAATTCATGTTCTGCTTTAAGTTTGTTATTAATGTCCACTAGAGGGCAGCACCGACAGCTTTCTAATGAACATTCATCATCAAGGAGTAGACAAGTAAAAGGCAGGAGAGATTTTTAAGGTATTATGAGCACAGAGAAGGTCAGAGATAACTCAGTGCAAAAGCCATACAAATACTTGAAGCACTTTGAAGACGTGCTTTTGGACCAGTTAAAGACGGGACAGGTTCGACTGACTGACAGGGTCTCATGTAGAGAGAATGACTATAATCAGTGCAGGAGGAAATGAAAGCATGACTATCAGTCTCCAGATCTTCATAGGACAGGTTTCTTTGTAAAGCTCTGAAATGTCATGTGTAACGGGTGTTAGTCAGGTCACAGACATTATAAACATTAAACTAAACGAGAATCGGAAAATTTCAGAGACATAATTTCTCTGTTGAGGAGTGTGTCCAGACTTCCAAGATGTGTTGTATAATGGAGACAGCATGTCACCATGGAAACCTGACCCATAAAAGACTGGACTGAAGGTGAAACAGTTGAACACCTGCCAATGGATGGTATGTTAACTGTGAAGCTACCAAAAAGGGGAAAAAAAAACTTAATATCGTAATCTGCATTACTAATAAAATCTGGAAAACACAATGTCGCATCTCATTACATCACTGCCACATGACTACTGATGAGGTCATCAAATCATCTGAAAACTAAAACTACAAGGAACCATAAAAAAGGACAAAAAGACATAGTTGTGAGTTATTGAATTCTTTCAATGTTGTAATATACTATAAATGTGATATTTTGAAATTGCAAACACCCACATGTGTGTGTGTGTGTGTGTGTGTGTGTGTGTGTGTGTGCTACAGGGGTCACTACAGAGGACGATCCAATCTGTGGCACAGGGTTTAAACCTCATGCCCTTCCTGACGCGACCCTCCCATTTCATCAGGGCCTGATAACATTCAACATTCAAAAACTTCAACGTTTGCGTTTTTTAAAACAAACTTTATTGAATATTGTCACTGGATTATGCTTTCTTAAAAAACAGCAAACATGTAAGTTGAGATGAAAACAGTGGCAAAACTGTCTAAATAGCGAAATAACATCAATACTGACCAGCGGAAGAAAATTTTCATATTAACCATTTCTTTTGCATTTCATTATGCACTTTGTATTTGCTTTTCATCTTTAAAGTAAACAAAGAAGAAAAACATAGAGAGATAACATCCAGCCACAGCGGAAGTCAGTCAGAGTAAAGATAGAGACAGACCCCATCTGTTTAAGAGCTGACCTGAAATCTGTACATGATGCCATTTACGGTCCTGCTCACTATTATTGGCACCCCTGGTTAAGATGTACTTAGACTTCTAATCATTTTTTTATTTTTTATTGCAGAAGCCAAATCCCACACTCAAAAGTTAAAGGTAGAAAAATCGAACCTTTAACGCAGGTAAATGAAATAATCACCTGTTTCATGATTATTGGCACCCCTAACAATTCCAATAAAATCAATTTAATTTTTGCAATTTTTACTGTAGTTTATAAAGTTGATCAGAGCATCTAGAAATGTTTAATTAATAATTCATGACTTACTGTTTCCCTGTGGTATAAATATAACATGACACAGAGGCTTATTTCTATTATCCACTTTTTAACATGGAAAAGCCAAGAGAACGCCCCATTCAAGTAAGACAGATGTGTGCCAACCTTCAGCAGTCAGTCAATGGCTACAAGAGAATAGCCACTCGCCTAAACTCGCCCATATCTACAGTCATCAGAATCCCTGAGAAGTTTAAAACAACTGGAACAGCGACCAACAAGGCTGGACGAGGACCCAAGTCCCCAGGAAGAATTTCAGAAACATCTACAGTAACTCTATAACCAAATAAACATACAGTACAACTTATGGACAATCTAAACATTTACACTGAGTCATACAGTATTTACTCAGTATTTTTCTCAGTTACTGTGACACGTGATTGTGTTTTCTACTTGGGCATTTAACAGACCTCTAAACCAATTCTGTTGAGTAAATATTTATTTCTCATTCACAAACTACCAACATTAGTAATAATAATAATAATAAAAAAAAACAATACAGATACAAATAAAAAATATGTGAAAAAAGTACAAACAAACATTACAATGACAGAGAGTGAAATACACACCTGATCATGCAGATATTTAACATGATAAACTTTTCCTACAGGATGAACATGAATTCTAACATGTACTGTGACATACTGAAGCAGAGCATGATCCCCCCTCCCTCCGGAAACTGGGCCGCAGAGCAGCGTTCCAGCATGATGATGACCCTAAACACACCTCCAAGAGGACCACTGGCTTGCTAAAGAGGCTGAGGGTAAAGGTGATGGACTGGCCAAGCATGTCTCCAGACCTAAACCCCATAGAACACCTCTGGGGCATCCTGAAAAGGAAGGTGGAGGAGCACAAGGTGTCAGATGTCCACCACCTCCGTGATGTTGTGATGGAGGAGTGGAAGAGGATTCCAGTGGCAACCTGTGAAGCTCTGGTGAACTCCATGGCCAGGAGAATTCAAGCCGCGCTGGAAAATGATGGTGGCCACACAAAATATTGACATTTCACATTTTCACTTAGGGGTGTACTCACTTTTGTTGCCAGGGGTTCAGCTATTATTGGCTGTAGTTTTAGTTATTCTGAGGGGACAATAAATTTACACTGCTGTACAAACTTTACACTGACGACTTTTCATTGTATCAAAGAGTCATTTATGCAGTGTTGCCCTATGAAAAGATAGAACTAAATATTTACAGCGATGTGGGGGGTGTACTTACTTTGGTGACATACTGTATATTTAGAGTAGTTAATGTGCAGCTTATATAACAGTATCGATTTACTGTCCTTTAAATAACTCTATTATCATCAAATAACTGGCAACAAAAGTGAGTACACCAGAAGTGATAACAGCTGTACATCTTTAACTATACAAATTCACATGACCTATTCATCATGTTCAGGTGTTTGTCAGTGGACAAGTGTGTCTCCAGACCTGGACCCTGTTGCGCACCTGTGGGGCGTCCTCAAGTGGAAGGTGGCAGAGCGACATGTTTTTAACATCCAGCAGCTCCGTGATATCATTATGGAGGAGTGGAAGAGGATCCCAGGTCAAGTCAAGTCAAGTCAAGTCAAGTCGGCTTTTATTGTCACTTCAAACATATACAGTACAGTTAGTACACAGTGAAACAAAACAACGTTCCTCCAGGACCAAGGTGCTACGTGCAACATAAATTTACAACATAAATTATCAGAAATG
The DNA here is from genome assembly GCA_030347435.1 of Clarias fuscus. Lineage (NCBI taxonomy): Eukaryota > Metazoa > Chordata > Actinopteri > Siluriformes > Clariidae > Clarias > Clarias fuscus. The sequence continues at coordinate 41,719,639 of CM059206.1, forward strand.
AACAGAAACGAACTAACTAACTAACTAAGAAACCTAATTAGCTGGCTAGCTGGGACAAGATAGATTGACATTTTTTTTTTAGGTTAACAGGGAACTATCTGCCGTGGGTTTTTTTTTTTTTTTTTTTTTCACAAAAGAGACAACATAAAGTGCATGTGCAAATGTGCAAACAAGAGCGACAAAGTGACTATGCGACAACATGACCACAATTACAATATGTTTTGTACAACATGTACACAGCATGTGCAGCTCTGGTGAATTCCCAGAAGCATTAAGGCTGTTCTAGATAACAACGGTGCTCACACAAAATATTGGCACTTTGGAAACAGTTTTGTTATGTTCAATTAGAATGTACTCATTTTCGTTGCCAGATATTTAGACAATAAAATCTGCATGTTGAGTTATTGTTAGAGGACTTTACTCACTTTTGTGAGACACTGTATAGCCAATAATGAAGTGTTTAAATCTTCCTACTGTATACCACTAGGATTAAATGGCAGTGTGAAAGGTCTAAATCTCAGAATGCACCCCGTAAATAAAGCTTAGCACTTGTGTAGAATAATATAAACACTCAGGATCAGGAGCCTCAGACTCAGGAGCTGTGAGACACTGAGACATTTAAGGAGTTTCCACAGTCCCCACTGCCTGGCCTTGCATATCCACATTTACAATCTCACTCAAGGTCACATGACACTCAACACTAACTCGCTTGATGAGCCAGTAATGGAGAAAGAACCCATTTTTTAAAAAGCCTAAGATCTCCTGATGACGGTTTACATAGTAATGTGAAGTCATCAGACATTACACTGTGATGGTCTCTTCAGCATCGGCTGCTGCCTTATACTCAACTTCATTCAGGCCTGAAACACAAACAATGAGAGAAAACTTTGTTGCATATGATACCCATTTTATACTGTAATACTATTTTACACTGTAATCATTCATTCACCTGTTATTCATATTACTAATATTACTGCAGCACAGTATAGTGTACAGTATGTAATCAATAGCTTCGCTACCATTCTGATGATCCTGCTCATGTGCTCGGTGCTTTGCTCCCAATATCTGTACTTTTCTCTGATTTCTCTAAGATTTTTACTTCAGGAGATCAGCACAGTGCTCAAACAAAACATTTTTGGCAGAAACACCAAAATTAAAAACTTTTGGTGCTGGACAAAAAAGGGGACTTTTGCCACCCACTGCCAGCAGCTTACATTCCAGAGATGGGAAAACACAGCTGCCTAAATTCAAACCCGTTACTTAGAAGATGCCTTTTGAGGAATCTACTGGCTGCATGACCTGCCACAAACGTCTACAAAGCATTGTGGTTCTTTAAACAAAGTTACTTTCTGGACTTCCGAAACTCAGCAGATCATCAGCATACAGACTCCCCCAGCATACAGCTGTTGAGTCTTGTGAATCTAGTGAATCTCAACAGTTTATACCAAGTGTAGAGGAACATGCCAAAACGGATCGACAGATTAATCGATGGCACAAACAGGGAGTGAGACCCAAAGGCACTTGAGACATCGGATTGTCGAGTATCTCTTATTGCTGCAGTAGCATCCTCTTCCCCAGATATGGCTATGACAAGACTTGTAAACACTAGCATTTTGCCACCCGCTATTCATCTTGAGAACATACAGTATTTGAAGCATCAATGAATGAAATTAACAGTTTGATGTGCCAAAATGCTCTTCAGTTAAACAAGGAGAAAACTGAGGTCATTGTATTTGGAAACAAATATAAAGCTGAAGGTGAATGCAGACCTTCACTCTAGGGGTCAAACAACTAAATATCAAGTTAAGAATCTTGGGGTGATTCTGGTGCCAGACCTTAGTTTCAGTAGTCATGTCAAAGCAGTAACTAAATCAGCATACTATCATCTCAAAAGCATTGCAGGAATGAGACGTTTTGTTTCCAATCAAGACTTGGAGAAGTCAGATCATTAGGATCGAGTCAGTTAGAAATAACAAGGGTTCACACAAAACAAGGGGAGTCCGCTTTTAGCTGATATGCTGCCCGCAGTTGGAACCAGAAGAGATCAGATGTGCTAAAACATTAATCACATTTAAATCTAGACTTAAAACCCATCTGTTTAGCTGTGCATTTATTGAATGAGCGCTGTGCTACATCTGAACTGACTGCACTGTATTTCTTATGTATAACATCTATTTTTAAGTTTTATTTTATAAATCAAATTTTAAATAGTTTTAAAAGTTTTATTGTTGTGATTATTTTCTTTCATTTTTTAAAATGATTTTCTTCTTTTTTTATTTAAAGCACTTTGAATTACCATTGTGCATAAAATGTGCTGTACAAATAAACTTGCCTTGACTTACTAGTACAGCATGAGAGTCAGAGTTTAACTCCATCTTCATATTTGATCAACAATCATCTTATAGCTGTAATCAAATAAAATAGCATCACCATATACAGTACAGAGGACAGTTTACACACCCTTACAAAAGGTGAACTTTTATACCTAGGGTAAAGGCATCTTTTGTTTCTGGGTTTAAATAAGCAGAACAAAACAAAGGTGGAGAAATATAATTAAATTTGGTAAAAAAAAAAAAAAAAAAATAAATAAGTATATTCTTATAGGGTAATTTTACCTTTTAATTAGTAAGATATAATTGTAACTTAACTTTTAGTATCTTTAAAATGCATGTCAAGACTATGGAGCTCTGGTCAAATATATCATGACTTTGAGGTGAATTCAACGTTTTTGAAGTTTAGACAAACTATTTGATGTTCTTGTTTCAGATGAAAGTAATATATCATGGAGTGGAGTAGAAGGACATGGTGCTAGTTACAGCTATATGACATTGTATTAGGAAGAATTACGCATGTCAAGTCTGTAACACACATGTAAAACCGTAATGCGCTCATTTTAGTGTTTAGTCAGATTTTTAAATTATTTTTAGTCTTAGTGTACTTTTAGGAACATGAACTATACCTTTCTCCTCTGATAACAGCAGGTTCTGTAGCAAAGTTCAACCCTGGGGGAAAAAAAAAATGTCTGTGACTGTGAACAAGTAAAACTTATCTTTAAAAAAAAAAAAAAAAGATTCATCCATACAGGAGAAAGCTGATGAGTGGAAAGTCCAGGACTAAAAAACAAAACAAAATGGTGTTTTTGTGAGATGTTGGTATTTTACTCACAAGCTCCTGAATAAAGTACTGAGTTATTCAGAGTCGAGCAGCAGCAGAGAGGAAAGTAAAAGAGCGCAGCATTCACATGGACACACACACACACACACACACACACACACACACACACACACACACACACCACATCTGTACAGTTCACCTACGGGAAAGATCCATTGACTCTGCTTTTTTTAGTTCTGTGGAAAGAAAGAAACAAATCCGTCACATTATTATTCGTCTCTCACCTGAATAAATCTTTCAATTGAAAGATTGAATAATTAAGTGCACACTCAGGATCCAGTCTGGACTCATTTGGGGATTTTACTGAGCATCCAACTGTCCAGTCTGGCTTACTGTATGTCATAATCTAACATTGTGCATTATTTTCACGCGACCAGAACAGATGAAGCTTTACATAATCTGACTAATAATAATAACAATAAATAGCTTTTAAAACAGGTTGTTTAAAAACTTTATGTAATGCTGGGGGTCTCGCCAGATTTGCGAGATGATATTCTGCACCGTTCAGAACGGGTGCAATCAGCGCAAACGAGCTTCTGTTCACCTGTCAGTGCGTCTATTTAGCATTGGGTAGCACCAGGTTAGAGAACACGTGGTTCTGGTAATAGGGACAAAAACCAAAACAAAGGCAAAGACAAAGTGCAGGTCAAGTCCAAGTCAACTTAAGAAGCTGGAGTCCTAGAGAGAGAAAGAGGAAGCTGAAAGATGTGAAAAAAGACATAAACTCTTTAAAGGGATGACCTCGTCCACAGTGGACGAGACAGCATGATTTTTAGTTTTCGGATCGACGTCCTGTATCGGGGCTTTGCTTTAGTTTCTCTTTTAGTTTCTTTTTAAGTTTTCAGTTAATAAACTCACATTATCTCCAAACTGGAAGGTCTTCACATGAGTTTCACAAGCTCTCACAAACACTCGTATTTCACTGACACCCTCAGTGAAGACCTGCATAAGGGCTCTAATAATCATTATTACATCTCGTGGCGTGGAGTAACTGCCAAACCCATGCTGTGTAACACGTAATGTTTATAATTATTAATGTAGTGAAGGGTTTTGTTACCAGACATTTATTTATCTTTTATAAAAAGGTAAATCTGAGTTGTTACTGCTTTTAGTTTTTGTTACGCTGTCCCTCTCTCTCTCTCTCTCTCTCTGTGTGTGTGTGTGTGTGTGTGTGTGTGTGTGTGTGTGTGTGTGTGTGTGTGTGTGTGTGTGTGTGTGTGTGTGTGTGTGTTTGTGTGTGTGTGTGTGTGTGTGTGTGTGTGTGTGTGTGTGTTTGTGAAAGCGGCTGCTGAAATAATGAATGGTTATCCCAGCTAAAACGTACTGAGAAGAGAAACTAGCGAGATGAAATCTACTAATATATTTATTAATTTACACACTGTAACTGTTGGTAAGTGACTGTGATGTAAGTGTAATAAGACACTCCAGGCTGTGCTGTTATACAAAATAATACACTTAACAATGTGTGAGTTGCTGCACTACAGACCTGATCTGATTCTGTTAAACAGAGTCTTTCATTATCTCCAGGTATTTAATTATTACCTTTATGTAAATGTTATGGTGTTTGTTGCTTGATTTGTTCTTTAGTACTTACGCTGGTCTAATCTTTGCTTGAAGGAAAAGAAAACAATCAGGAGCACAGCCGTAAGGGACCCGCTAGTCACTATTATGGTAATACAATAATGTGGTCCCTCAACCATATTGCGGTCGCTCACTGGTTTGCTGAGTCTTCGGCGATCATTACTGACATCAGGACGGAGATCTTAGAGGAGGAAGGAAGTGAAAAAGAAAGAAAATAAATGTACACAAACACAACCAATACATTACTGTGGCAGTTACAGGTGGCGCATCAAACACTAAATAGTCTTAGAAATAGCATTATTTTATTTAAAACTTAAAAAAAAAAATATATATATATATATATATATATATATATATATATATATATATATATATATATATATATATTGTACTGTATGGTTTGTTTGTTTATCTTAAACCTAAAATGTGTTACTTTTAGTTACCAGTTTGATTAAGCCAAAGATAAATTTCTTGCTAATGTTAGGTAGACTATCATTGTGTGTCTGTCTAATTAATATTATTTACAAATAAAACCAGGGACTACATACTTCTGGAATATCAAATAACTTAATTTATGGTTAAACAACACTTACCCTCTCTCCCCAAAGATGTGGTGCTCGCTCCTTCTTCTTCATATCTGTAGTTGACGACGATGCACCTGAAAGGTCCCCAGGTCGTGTCGATGCTCCTGAAGCTCAGTTTGCTGGACAGAGTGAAGAGACCGTCGTGTCCCTGTGTGATCTGCAGTTCAGCATTTTTTGTCCAGTTTGTGTTTCTCTGATCAAACCAGTGGATGGTTCCTGCTGGGTATCCACCGCTCGCTCTACAGTACAGATCAGCATCTCCACCGCTCTTTATCTCTGCCGGCTCAGAGGTCATGATCGGGGGGCTGTAGTTGGCTAAAGAAGAAGAAAAAAACATTCATAGGTGATGGGGTCACATGACAAGAAAATACTGGTCCTGATGTAATAACTATATCCACCTGCATTCATCTGAGAAGGAAACAAGAGGCCAGGGGTAATTCTCTACACCATGCTCCACAGTGAGGATGATGCTCTCAGAGAAGTTCTTAGCTGCTTTATTGTCATGTTTGAAGTGTTAAATATTCGTCTCATCATCAATCAGAGAACAGTATTTTCAGTACAATCTTTTGTATTGTTGTGTCTCTCATATGGTAATACTTTGTTGAAGATCTGCTGGTTTAAAAGTGTGTTTATATATAAACCTGAGTTTGTGCAACAGTTTAACATTTGGTATAAATTTCCACTTACCCTCCACAGACTTTGTAACAGGTGACATAATCAGCACTAAGAATAGGAGACTCAGTAAGGGCATGTTCCTGTATGAAATAAAATCAAATTTACATCAGAGTCATGGAGATAAACAAAGAAACCAAAACCCAAGAAATGAGGGACGTCTGTCTCAAGAACAAACTGGGAAATGAGGAATGATCGAAACGCATGATCCCAAATACCCCAAAGGGAAGACACAGAGTAATCGCCTCTTCCATTTTAATACTATGGATAAAAAATAGTAAGTTATCTCAGACTCTCTAACTAAATCTCATCACTGTCTTGCAGTTTAGGAGGCACACCAGCTTACTCAAAGTGTGAAGCACAGCATTATTAATAAGTTAATATTTAATAAATACTACATACTATATACTGTAATAAACTGTAAATGCTTCAGGTATGTTGATTTTAATGTCAGTAAACAAGTTTAAACCTTTGAGTCTGATGCATATGAGCTTATGACTGAATGAGCTACTCTTTGCTAATGAACTGACATAATCCATTATTTTAATCAAAGTAATGCAAGTATGTAGTGTAATGAACCACATAAACTGTTTTCTGTTCAGGCATCTACTGTAGGTGGTGGAATGAACTTTCCCTAGATGTCCGTACAGCCGAGTCACTGGGAGCCTGGTTCTTCAATATTTGTGCTAATTGAAAAAAATTAATGAATAAAAAATTCCCAACAGTGTGTGACTGATGGCACTGAGTTAGTACAGTAGAACCTTGGATTGCGAGTACTTTGATCTGCGAGTATTTCGCAAGACGAGCCAAAATTTTAAATAAATTTTAACTCTGTAAATGAGTGAGTTCTTCAAATACAAGCAGCATAGTTGGTAATCGTCTCCCATGCTTGCTCTCAGTCCATGTGCGTCAGTCGCATAGTTAACATTTGTTGCGCGCATGTACTGTTTACACACTGTGACCATGTGTGTGTGCGTGAAGCATCTTATTTTGTATTTTATTTTATTTGACTGTGTGTGTGTGTGTGTGTGTGTGTGAAAGTCATCCTACACAGTATACCCCGCCCCCCTTTCCCCTCCTCTCCTCTCTCTGGTCTCAATCACTACAGCCACGATTCTTTTGAAAGTTTCTACTTTCTTTTTACTTTTAAAGAAGTAAAAGTAAAATGCAGGTTAATAATAACCACTAGAGGTCCTTAGAGACATTTCGACTCCACATTTTAATCATCATCCAAATCACTGTTCTTGACATAATGGCACTTGTTACTGTATGTTGGAACTTGCTGTGTTCCCATCTTGTAAAATCAGTGTTAAATGCAGCTTAAGCCGCAGAAGAAGCAATGAATTATATTGACAGATTTATAGACTTACAGTATAAACCCTTTGCAAAATACCTCGTAACCAGCTGTAACGAGTTCAGTCAGGTTCTGCACCAGGCCCCAAAATAAACAGAACCAATGCAGGACTTCTCTGCCTGCCTCGTCTAGCTGTAGTCCTGCAGAAATGCCTAAACCAAAAGCAGATCACGTACGAATAAAGAGCACGTATGTGACGTGTAGCTAAAAAAAGTGAGAGTTTTCAGTAAGGACAGAGCTGCGGTGGATCTAACACTTCTCTCCTCGACCTGTGGTTTCGGTTTGGTGTGGGACTGCCCAGTACTTTTACAGGTCTCATATTACAACCCAAATATTCATGTCAGGAAAATGTGTTTTTTGGCAAAACTCCTGCCAAAATAAAAGTAGAAAAACTTGGGCTGGGTAGGGGGAGGAGATTAATATCAGTGACAAAAATTAGAAGAGGGAATAGATTTTAGAAACAGAGTAGAATTATAAACACTGAAATTATAACCACTGGTACGGTATAGTAACTACTGGTAAGTAGTGAGAGGGAGTCCATCAGCTATTCTGTTAACCAGGGTAGAAGTGTGTATGATTTTCACACACACATGCATAATCCATCTGTTCAAAAACAGTTCCACAGATTAATACTATAGAAACTGTGAAGTATAAAAGGTATAAACCTCTCATAGAGAAGTTATTTTGTATATTATACAACAGTTATAATTTTAGAGCCATATGGAGCATAACAGCTGTATCACAGTCGAGGTGTGAGTTTGTTATTGATGTCCACTAGGGGGCAGAATCCACACTCCACGTTTCACACTTGCTTACACATGCTACAGCATTCTGGGAAAACAGCCTAATGAGCCCAATTTTATATAATTTCTTTCTACCACAAAGTTTTTCATGTAGAGACCAGGTCTCAGGTGGATACTGAGGTTGTTTTTATTTAAATAAATAAATAAATAAATAAATAAAATAAAATTCAGGAAAACCAAAACATTTTTTTTTTTTTTTGCAATTTCACAATTTTTAAATTTTATTTGTATAGCGCTTTTAACAATTTTAATTGTCACAAAGCAGACAATGAACTTTGCACATGCTTCTTATGTAAAATACATCAAGAAGGAAAATACACACAACAAACTTTTAGTTTACATTAATGAGCTCAGTCTGTCTCAAACCCCAGTACTGTAATCGTGTTCAAAGTGTTTTATTCATCACTCACTCACTCATCGTCTATCCTGTCTACAGGATCACAGGGGGTTGGAGCCTGTCCCAGGAGACAAGGTGGGGTACATTCTGGACAGAGTTAGTATTCATATAACATAGGGGGTATTCATATTCATATTCGTTTCTTTACTTAATATTCAAAGATTCAGAGATGGTGATTAAGTGCACAAACATTTCATTTGGACAGAGGATTTATAAACAACAACAAATACACACTGTTGACAACTGCCAATGATGAATGCAATACTATTTGCAGCTGCATGTGCATATTAATTATACTGCTTGTAATGTCAGGGTCTATTTGCTATACAAACATTGTCCACTAGAGGTCAATACAACGAGCTCATCAAGGAAGCTTCATGAAATTGGACTTTTGGTGAAACTCAAATTTACTCAATTCTCAATTTATACTCAAGGGTAAAATAAAAACATAATTTGAAAACATTAAAAGTGAATTTTTACTCTGTTGCATGATAGAACCCTAAATTTGTCAACTGTAGTTCTTGTCAAGTCAAGAAGATCAAAATAAAATCACTTCTGTCTGAATATTATTTTAGTGAAGAAACTGTTAGTCATCTGGCATATCCTCACTACCTTATATTCTTACTACACAATAAATGCCACGTCTTTGTGGTGGACGGCAAACCACCTGAGAGCAGGCCTTTGGATTTAAAAGGATAGAGTCCCCACTGTTTTAAAAGTTTTGTAAAAATTTACAGTTAAAGTTGAACTAGACAATAATTACTTGTTATCTTCAGGGTAAATGTGCTCCCTTCTTCTTCTTCAGATCTGTAGTTCAGGACGACGCACCTGAAACGTCCCCAAGTCGTGTCGATGCTCCTGAAGCTCAGTTTGCTGGACAGAGTGAAGAGACCGTCGTGTCCCTGTGTGATCTGCAGTGTGGAGTTTTGTGTCCAGTTTGTGTTTCTCTGATCAAACCAGTGGATGGTTCCTGCTGGGTATCCACCGCTCGCTCTACAGTACAGATCAGCAGATCCACCGCTCTCTATCTCTGTCGGCTCAGAGGTTATGATCGGGGGGCTGTAGTTGGCTAAAAAAAATTCTCATTACACACAAGTCACATGTTACAAAATACAATCAATCTCAGAAAATTACAGAAATAATGGTGCAGTTGTGACTCTGTAGAACAAGACGACATTTCTCTCTTACCTGTGACTCGGATTCTGAATTCTGCACCATCATTTCCCTGGTTGGTCCTGATGTAATATCTATATCCACCTTCATCTGAGATCTCTGTGTTATGAAGCTGTAACGATGGCAAGCTTTCAACTTTAAATCGAGAGTCTCCTGTCACTCTGTTCTCATACGGTTGAAATGTGAAACAGGGTTTATTCTCTCTAAACCTGGTTAAAACCACTGTGTTAATAACAACAGGCCCAGTTTGGTACTCGTAGCTGCAGGAGATGTTGGTGGTCTGACCGATGACTCCTACTGCAGGCTGACACTTCAGATTAAACAGAGCTGTTAAAGAAAAGAAAACAAATGCAGTATAATAAAAGTAAACCTAATAAACACATCAGAACTGTAGCATCAAACAGGGTGTAAGGAAAAGCAACCCTCAGGCTTCCAGCATGGTTCTCAGTTCTCAGGATGATGAACAGTGTGTGGACTGTAGAATACCTAGCTGTGGCATGGGGACATGGTCCAGCATCACCTACAGATGTAGTGAGGAGCACGGCACCAACAGATTACACACAAAGCTTTCCACACAGAGCTGGTTATTAAGACGATTTATTGAGGTTTTACTGTGTTGGCAGAGAGAAGTGAAAAAGTGAAGGAGAAAAGCTGACACAATGCACTTTAGTGAGTTTGAGACGAGTAATAAACCTGCTGAAAAGCAAATAAACTAACCTGTGATCTGTCACCAGTCTAGTACATTCCCAGACACCCTGACAGACACCCTGTCTGGAAAGTGGCCCACTGAATAATAAAATACCTTCTTTACTGTCTTAACTTCCTTTCAGTCGTTTACATTTAACACTTTAACATCTGGAGTAATATCTCACTTACTCTCAGCAGTCTTTCCAAAATCCACAGACGTCAGCATCAACACAAACAGGAGACTCGCTGAAGCCAAATTTCTGTTTCTACACAAAAGAGGCTTTAACATCTTACTGATTAGGCTGAAGATGGAAAACAAGAAAACATCAGAACATCAGAGCAGAGAGATACTAATGACACTGAAAGATAGCATCAGTGCAGTGAGATAACATCAAGCCACAGCGGAAGTCAGACTGGCTAAAGGAAGTGACAGACCACACACACTATGTTCTTGAGGTAACCTGAAATCTGCATGTGATGCCATTTATATTTTGCAGAAGCAGATTTAGAGAAATAAAGACTCATTGGTTGCTGTTATCTAATCGGCCAATCACATGGCAGCAGCATGACGCACATAATTATGCAGGTAGAGGACAGGAGCTTCAGGTGAAGTTCACATTAAACATAAAAAAAAAAAGTCTGATCTATGTGACTTTACCTTTTGCATTTTTGTTAGTTTGAGAATTTTAAGAAGCAACTGAACTCCTGAGAATTTACACAGAGACAAGCTTGTTTAGTTTGATGAATTCCACTGGGTGTTTAACAGACCTCTAAACCAGTAAATCTGTTCAGTAAATACTGTCAATGATGAATGCAATACTATTTGCAGCTGCATGTGTACTTGTAATGTCAGAGTCTATTTGCTATACAAACACTGTCCACTAGAGGTCAGTACAACGAGCCCTTAAATGAAGCTTCATGAAATTAACCTTTTGGTGAAAGTCACTCATTCACTCGTCATCTATACCGCTTAATCCGGTATTTAGGGTCACGGGGGGCCTGGATCCAATCCCTGGAGACTTGGGGCACAAAGTGGGGTACACTATGGACAGAAGCAGATTTATATTTAAAAAAAAAAACACACACACAATTGTTTTGCTGTTATCTAATCAGCCAATCGGCAGATACATGACAGAAGCTTCAGGTGAAGTTCATGTAGTGGGTTTAGGTGAGTGACAGCAGTGTCTACCTATTGGAGCAAGGTACCTCCCTATTCAAAGGTTGATTGGCTGTGGCCTGGGTTGCATCTTGTCCGGTTTCCCCTTTGTTATCTGTGTGTGTAGTGGCTGTAGGTAAGCACATTGTTTAAACATGGCTTTGAATTTGGTTTCATGTGTGCATGTGGTGCATAACTCAAAGGGGCTATTAACTTTATAGCGTATTTTTCGGTGTTGATGGGGACTTGAGTGTTCGCCGTTCAGGTAGGTTTATTTGACCTCGTTTGGTTGGTTGGTTAGCTTCTGAAGGAGCTAACATTTCCATTGCACCTTGATTAGGCATCCTTGTACCCTATCTATGCTATGGTGAGAGACGACTTTGAATAAACCTGTGCCTTTATGTGCTTTCGCTATGGAGATCTGAACGGTAAGTGGTGTAACTTGCCTTTTAATGGGAGTTAGGGACGTGTTGATTATTAATGTTTCCTGTCTTTCACATTTGCCATAGGAAACTCCCTCTCATTGCTATTCCAGCATTGCTGTTTTGCTTATGGCGCTGCTACTCTAAGTGCTCCTGCCCTATATGGCTTTAAAGACGCTGCTGCTAACATTACGGAAGCTAGTGCTGGTGTATAGTTAAGTTATAGAGTTGTTTTGACCGAGTAAGCCAGGCTCTTTGCCCTGCATTTTCTTGTTTTCTTTTGTTTCTTTTCTTTCCAGCAGAACACCTTGGATTTCTTTATTTCCGTTTTGTTGTGTATTACAGTCATTCTCAATTAATGTAATTGAATGCATGTATTTTGTTACAGTTGACCTTCCATGGTGACTAATTGGTTAGTCAATGTTTTATGAATCTTTCTGGTGTCTTTCTGTCTGCTTTTGATATTCATTGTTATCAAGAGATATTCTATTCGATGGTGCCCATGTGGTACCGCTCAAGTCTTTTGCATTAATTGTTGTTTTTGGTCTGTTGCAGGAGCTGAGGTTCCATGATGGACTGGCCTTCCTCTCTGGTGGTGGTTCTTTTCAATTGTGTGCTGTTACACCTGGCGTGTTTGAGAGTGTGACCATAGTGCACGGTGGCGCGTGTGTGTGGAAGTGTGCCTTGGTAAAAGACAACCCTACTTCATTTTCGGCCATTTGTGAACCTCAGCTCTGTTGGTATTTTTCTTTTGTTTCATACAGCAATATATACATTTCAAGTAGGTTTTTCATTTATTCCTTTTTTATTTGTGTCCTTTTGTTTGAACTGGGGTTTTTGGTTATCCTGTTTTTAGTGTTTTTAAACAATTGTATTAATAAGCATTGTATTTTTTTTATATCTTATCCACGTCTCCTGCCTACTCTCGAAGTAATTGAACCTGTGTGCTTTATACTAAATTGAGTGGTTTAAATACCATCTTTTTGTCCCAGGGTGGCGTAATCAGATTAAATACACCCTACTGCCAAATTCACATTAAACATAAAAAATCTTAGAAAAAGTCTGATCTCTGTGTCTTTACCTTTTGCCATTTATGTTAGTTTGAGAATTTTAGGAAGCTCCTGAGATTTTACACAGAGACAAGCTTTTAAAGTTTGATAAATTCCACTGTGTGTTCCACTCAGGCATTTAACAGACCTCTAAACCAGCAAATCTGTTCAGTAAATATTTATTTACATGTCCGATTTACAAACAACTAACAAAAAACAACACTGATACAAATACTAAAAATATGAGAGTACAAACCGACATTACAATGACAGGGCAAATACCTGATCATGCAAATGTGTAACATTTTTGCTACAGGATAAACATGATTAAGTGATCTGCTGGGAACCCTTGTGGTCTACGATGTATTTTAATTCAATTAATTTCACTTGTATAGCGCTTTTAACAATGGTTATTATCGCAAAACAGCTTTATACTGTAGAATCAAAAGAAAATTATGGATATGTGAATGAAATGTAAAAAAATATGTATGAAACAAAAATGATTAGATTGTCCCTGATACGCAAGCTGGCGGCAAAGGTGGCAAAGAGGTGATGGAGGTAATAAAAGCATGAACAAATCTTTCTGCATTGTTTAGACAATACATTGCTTATTTTAGCACTATTTCTGTGATGAAAGAATGCTCTCCTGGTAATATCTACATGAGCTTCAAATTAAAGACTGGAATCTATCATCACATCAAAGAATTTAATTGTTGCACTTGATAAAACAGAAAGGCCATCCAGCGTTACTGTGGGATCAGAAAGCATGCGGTCCTAGTACCAGAACTTCAGTCTCATCAGGATCAAATAGAATGAAGTCATTAAGGATCCAGTCTCTTATGTCCTTCACACAAAGACGCAATATAAATGGTGGATTGAGGCTCATTTTAACAACTCCACCAACCCCCGGCAAGTATGGGAGGGAATCAGGGTCCTAACAGACTATAAAAGAAAAACACCTTTATCTTTTAACAGTTGTGACATCTTAGCGGGGAGCTGAATAAGTTTGATAGGGACAACAGAGAGCCAACCCTCTAGTGATACTGCCCCAGTACTAAGCAGTCATGAAGTAAGGCAGTGCCTATACAACATTAATCCCAGGAAGGCTACCGGACTTGATGGAGTGCCTGGTAGGTTCTCAAGGACTGTGTGGCTGAACTGGCAGAGGTCTTTGCTACCATTTTCAATCTGTCGCTGTCCACATCATGGGTCCCTGCATGTTTAAAAAATCCACTATAGTTCCCATCCACAAAAGATCACACATCATATTGGTGATCAAATGCATTAAGGATGTCATACCAGCCACACCAGTTTGCATATAGACCAAACAGATTGACAGAGGATGCAGTGGCTATTGCGCTCTATTCTATGTTGGAAAATCTGGAATGCAAAAATATGTATGCTCCTCTTAGTAATCCCAACAAGTTGTGCTGGTTTTAGATCTTTATATATATAACACCATTTTGCCAAACAAGCTCCAAATTAAGCTTTGTGAGCTTCGATTAAGCACTGTAATGTGCAACTGGACTATGCACTTTTTAACATGTCTCTCTCAGTGTGTGCAAATAGGCAAACACATATGATCCATAGTGCATATTGACACCGGGGTCCCCCAGGGATGTGTACTAAGTCCCTTACTTTATACATTATACACACATGGCTGCTGCACCACCCTTCCTTCTAACTACATCATAAAATTTGCTGATGACATCACGGTGTTAGGCCTCATCACTAACAACGAGGAGTCCTCATATAAAAGCGAGGTGGAACATCTGGCAGCTTGCTGTGTTGCCCACAACCTGACCCTAAATATCAAGAAGACCAGGGAGATGATCGTGGATTTTCATATAAGCATGAGGACCACTTACTTACCACTCATTATTGGAAAGAGGGTAGAAAGGGACACCAGCTTAAAATTTCTTGGCCTAGTTGTGACAGAGGACCTAACATGACGTAATAATATCACCTCTGCCATAAGAAAGGCCCAGCAGTGCTTCTTCTATCTGAGGAAATTGAGAAGGGCCAACCTTTCTCACCAGCTTTTGGTGAACTTGTACCATTGTGCTACAGTGAGTGTGCTGACATATGAACATTTGGTGTAGTTTTCCAGCTGCACTAAAGCAGAATAGCAGTTACTGCAGTGGGTGGTGAAAGCAGCGAGGAAAATTACAGGGACTAGCGTCCCAAAGGTTAGCACCATTTACACCACACACTGCCTTCAAAAAGTGCACAGTGTCCTATGTGATCAGCATCACCCTGCACATCACCTGTTCAAGTTACTGCCCTCAGGGAGAAGGTATAGGTCCATACATATGTGCCAGAACCACAAGGTTGTCCTACAGCCTTTTTTCCAGAGGCTGTGAGAAAGTTTAAATTTATTAAGCTGACATTTCTCAAGTAACTGAAACTTATAACTGTGTGCCACTTTCATTGTGAACAATGAAAACTAATAAAATTATTATGAATTATGGTGCCCAAAGGAAGCATGTAAAGAGAAAAAAAACAATGGGCCTAAAAATAAACCCTGTGGAACATCAAATTTCACTTGAGAAGATGTGAAATAGATACCATTTAAATCTAAAAGCTGATCATGATCAGTTACCTCCTCCTTACAAAATGTTGATTCCGGCTGTAGGGCCAACACAAATGACGACTTTTTGCAGTGGATAGCATTGTCCTACAGTACTTAGAAGACTTCAAAAAGCTGTGAATGAGAAGGTCCGGGAAGTACAGGCTGGTTTCCACAGTGGCAGTTGTTGCATAGAACAAATCTTTGTCCTGAGGACCATCATCAAGCAGAGCCTGGCATACAAGCAGCGTTTCTCGATTAATTTTGTTGACCAAGGCCTTAGACAGTGTACACCGGAATTCGCTCTGGAGTATTGAAAGATCATACGGCATTCCTGAAAGATTTATTGAGGTAATTCGTAACATCTACCTTGAATCCAGCTGCTGTGTACAGATGGAAGATGGTAATACAGAATTCTTCACCATCGAGACCGGCGTGAGGCAAGGGTGCATTCTTTCCCCTTTCCTCTTTCTTCTGGCCATCGATTTTGTGATGCTGAAAGCCATGGTTTGGAAGGGACTTGGAATCCCATGGCAAGAACCAAAACACCTGACAGACCTCGACTTTGCAGATAACATCATACTCCTATCAGCCACCAAAATGGAAATGAAGGTGATGATGGCAAATCTGAAGAGGTAAGTGGACCAGGGTTGGACTTCGGATTAAAGGAAAGCAAGACCAAGATCATGAGAATTGCATACGCCACTATAAACAATGTGATGCTGAGGCAGCAACAGTTTGAGGATGTCACCAGGTTCACCTACCTGGGCAGTATCCTAGCTAGTGATGGCAATGTCGACCATGACGTAACTTTTCGGATTGTGAATGCTGGTGCGGTCTTCCAGTGGCTCCGGACAATTTGGTCAACTAAGAAGATTTTTGTTGACACAGCAAAAATGTGATTTGTGGCCTATATACTCCGTCAATCCCATTCACCCAAAATCAGCAAAAAAATGTGCAACATGACCTTCATGGACGATCTCCATGCACTTGGTATTTCGTGGGACGAGGCAGAAGATGTTCTGCCAAACCGTTCATCTTGGAGAAACCTCACCGCCCAATGTGCCGAACGGCATAGGAGGAACCAAGTCTAAGTCTAAGTAAGTCAAAAGCAGCACTAAGGTCAAGTGAAGGTCTTTTTTAGCTCCATTCACACTGCTGGTTCAAAGCGGAAATATTGTGTCTTTGTTGCAATTCTGTATTCTGTATGCCAGGAACCAAGATGGAATTTGACGGTCATTGTCAACTTACCTTCAATCCATGAAGAGTGGTAATAACAGGGTGAGATGAGATGAGTCTGAAAAAGGACATTTGATATGTACCACCAACCTAACAGTGTTGCAGACCGAGTTATTCCCCTTGAGATGGTGTTCCCTGATGGCAGTGGTCTCATACAGCAGGCTAATGCGCCCTGACACACTGGACACTGACACACTGGATGTTCAGGAACATTCTGAGGAACGTAACAAGGAGTTTGAAGAGTTGACTTAGCCTCCAAATTTTCCAGATCTCAATTCAGTCAAGTTTTTGTGGGATGGGCTGGAAAAACAGATTTATTAAGACACCACCTCACAACTTATGGGATATTATGTACTGTACAGTAGGTGGCTTAATGATTGGTGCAATTCATCTGCTCATAGAAACAATGACACACTGTTGACAAACAATAACACATTCAAGGTTGTGTACTGAAAATCAGCACAGCTGTGATGCATCTGTAGGCCCAAAGTCTTTCTCAGACTTTAAATGAAAAACTTTCATATTTTGCATTTGGATTTTCATGAGCTAAAAGGCATAATCAACGAAATTAAAATAAAAAGGCTTGGAATATTTTTCTTTATACAGTATGTAATGAAATTGAAATATATGAATTTCACTTTTACAATAATAAAAAACAACTTTCCACAATATATATTTTTTTTTCAGATACACTATACAATCTGTAAATTATAGTCAGTACCGTGGTATGTACTTTTGTGTTAGCATGTTACTATTAGGCTACATTAATGGTACCATGAGGCAGCACGGTGATGTAGTTCTCACACCTCCAGGTTTGATTCTCACCTCATGTCTGTGTGTGTGTGGAGTTTGCATGTTCTCCCTATACCTGGTGGGTTTCCCTATTGTTGTACTCTTGCATGATTGGACGCAGTGCTCTATTATCTATTTTTATGAAAAACAAAAAATACTGTTTTGTTGTAAAAGTAAAAATCTTCTTCCACTTCCAGTTTTAAATAAAATGTGAAATAAATAGCTTTAAAAAAAAAAGGTATATTGTAGGTCTATTATTTATTGGATCTACAATGTATCTGTTTCATATAAACTGTATAAAATGAACAGAGTGAACAACATTTTGATTAGCGCTTATCCTCTTTTCAAAGTATAAATGTTGACAAATGGCTAAAAGAAGACTGTACTGTATATGGCTAAGACAATAAATTAATTAACCAA
Organism: Clarias fuscus; assembly: GCA_030347435.1. Taxonomy (NCBI): domain Eukaryota; kingdom Metazoa; phylum Chordata; class Actinopteri; order Siluriformes; family Clariidae; genus Clarias; species Clarias fuscus. The sequence goes on from CM059206.1 coordinate 41,737,711, forward strand.
TAAATGTTTTATAGACAGAATAATGACATGGTAAGAGTGACAATTAACATTCAAATGATTTTAAATTATGAATAATTTCCTTAAATCACAGTTCTGCTATTGTCAAATTCCAGAAGTTCTCCTCTACACAATTAAGGGGGAAAAACAACACTTTTTAGGAATATATTTTTATATTATTTTTATAATTTTATGGGACGGAATTAATAGAAAAACAGATATTTCATATAGCACAAGTTGGTTTTTATTGACAAAAAAATTAATAAACAAAAGTATTATAAAAAACAAATGAACGAGTTTGAGTAGCTAACACTGTCATGAAAAAAAAAAACATAGCATATATAGACAGCTTTTAGAATTACTGAGATATGAGCACATTCTCAGGAGCTGGCATCAAACCCTAAACCCTGGAGGTACGCGACCACAGAGTTAACCAGTACACCACAGTGTCGCTTCCTGTAGAATTCCTGATTAGCTTTGTTGAGTTTGTTACTGATGTCCACTAGAGGGCAGCACTGATACTCATTTCACACTTCTTTACACACGCTTGAACATTCCTTTCTGCCACAAGACAAGCCCTTACATCAGTTTTCACATTTCAGTCATTTCACGGGTCTCAGTCATTGTGAGTTGATGTTAATCAGTGTTTATCTGTGTGTTGGAAAGTTGTGAGTTCAAATTCCAGCACCGCTGAGCTGCCACTGGGCCAGTAAATAAACTACAGTACTGTGTCTTAGACTTTAGTTCATTTGCGTAAGCATTAATATCAGGCTGTTAATATTGTATTATATGAAGTATAGCACAATGTAGCATAGTATAGTGTAGTACAGTACAGTACAGTTCACCTCCACATAAACACACTGATCCTAGAGACAGAAAAGCTCATGGACGGGTCGTGCACTGAGGATAGGTGAGGTGAGGAAAGCACAACAATGGCTGAAGAAGCGATGCCAGGTCATCTGACATCAGGGAGACCTCGTGGGGGGGGGGGGGGGGGGGGGGAGGGAATGCGTCGCCTGTAAACTTACCACCATGTGATTAATGTTTACAGGGTCTTTAGGAATCAGACGTTACACTGTGATGGTCTCTTCAGCATCAGCTGCTTTCTTAAAACAAACTAAAACGACAATAAAAATTGGCATATCACACCCATTATTAAACGGTAATAATATTCTACAGTATAATGATACAGTAATAATCAGTGCATGGTAATATTACTGCAGCAGAGTAACTACACAGATCTGTACTGATCCACTGGCATCTTAGCAAACCTACAACAAGCTAGCATTAAAGTAAACATGCTAACACACAGAGTCGCTGTGCAGTAACAGGCCAACTCATGCTTTATATTTTATTCCCAGATATTTTATCTGATGGAATGGAATGTTATGAACATTGTAGCTCACTGAGGTTAAAACTGAAGTGTACACGTGTGTGTAAATGTTCCATCAGTACCTGTCTTCTCTTCAACATCATCAGGCTCTGCGGCAAAGTTAACTAAAAATAAAACAAGACACTCAGTCAGTGTTCAGTCTGTAACAGGGAAGAAGTAAAACTTTCAGTATGAGATTAATCCATAGAGGAGAAAGCTGATGAGTGGAAAGTCCAGGACTAAAAGAAAAGAAATGGTGTTACAGAATAAAGCTGCAGCACCACACACACACACACACACACACACACACACGCACGTCTGTACAGTTCACCTACAGGCATGTTTCTTTGACAGCACTTTTTTAATCTCTGTGGAAAAACAAAAACAAACATCACATTATTATTCGTCTCTCAGAGTGGAAATCTTTCAATGAAATAATTAAGTGCACCACAGGGTCCAGTCTGAACTCGACTTTACTGACGACTTTAAACAAAAACTATACTAAAGTAACTAAACTAAAGTATTTTTTAAATAATAATAATATTAAACTAAACAAACTTAACTAACCCAGTGTAAGTACATACTGTATCTAATGATGGAAACTTCAGTCGTCTGCCAAATGCCCGAATGTAAATATAAACACACTGCAGTCATTTCTACACGATTCACCTGATCTGGACGTAAAATCTCTGAAATATTTATATTTAACTCCAGAAATTATTAAATAAAATATTTATATATTTCATATCCAGAAATTCACAGTCAGACTCTAAACTGTATGATGTAGAAGCCTGAGGTTTACACACCTGACAGATATTACACTGTATTTATGCTTAAATGTTGAACTGTGGGTCAGACAGGTAGAGAATTCAGCATTAAAGCAGACAGTAGTTGAGAGTTTACACTTACAGCGTTTGGCCGACGCCCGTATCCAGAGTGACTTACAGAAGTGCTTCAAAGTCTCTATTAATAAATACATCCTGATCCTGTTTCAGTAGGTTAAAGACTAAGAAACTCTGCTGGGGACGTTCGCTAATTACACCCCATAAACCTGACACTCTACTGATAAGATCCTATTTCATTATACACTCTGTACATTAGCACTGATTATATACTGTACATTAATATCACAGTGCAGTCGAATGCTCGAATCTGATTGATCCGTGTAACACCATGAACCACATTTCCCATCAGCCACCGCTAGTCACATGTGGGGGAGCAGCACGATGAAACTTACAGATGATTCTGTTAAACAGAGCATTTCATCATCTTCAGTTATCTGTGGTTACTTCACTGAGGTGTGTTGTCTGTGTTTCTGTGTGTTTTAGCACATCAGTTAGTTGTGTTTCATTTCAGTTTATAAACTTTATTACTCACTCTCAGTGACTCTTAGCTTGACCAAGACAACAATCATGAGACAGACACTGAGAGACCCGATAAGGACCACAGCAGTAATGATGATCTTCACTGTGTTGTCCTCATCATCCGTGTTGTCCTCATCATCCGTGTTGTCCTCATCATCCGTGTTGTCCTCATCATCCGTGTTGTCCTCATCATCCGTGTTGTCCTCATAATAGTGCTCTCGGCCAAATCTGCATACTTGGAAAGAAAGAAGGAAAAAAAAGAAAATACAGCTGTGTTACATGTTACATCGTATTACATACTGTATATCATATGTAACACTAAATTATTTTCATTATTCCTCTTATACTGCAGCAAAATCTTAGACTCAGATTCCTTCTTATTTTTAAAGTTTTAAGTTTCCATTTAAAGTTCTGTTCATTGTTGTGAAACATCAGTTAGCTCTTTAGTTCCTGTTCACACTCATTATATCAGTTATAATGCACAGTGGAGGCACTGAGTTACTGATCAGAAGGTCGTGGGATCGAGCCCCAGCACCTCCAAAATACCAGTGTCTGGCCCTTGAGCGAGGCCCTTAATCCTTTACTGCTCAAGGTTTCGGTATCATGACTGACCCTGTACTCTGACCCCCGCCTCCTAACAAGCTGGGATGTGTAAAAAAAAACTTATTTCACTGTACTGTAATGTGTATGTGTACAGCAGCCTCTTTCACTAAATAAATGTTTAATAAATGTTCAATAAACATCTCCTTACAGTAACCTTCTTATCACCTGATATTATAGAAACTGTAACATATTACAACACAGACAAAAGAAGATTTGTGATAAGATTTTTTTAACTGAATTACTGCCTAATACAGTGGAACCTCAGATTGCGAGTGGTTTGCGAGTGTTCCACAAGACGAGCAAAGATTTTTAATACATTTTGACTGTTTTGACGCCGAGAGTCACATGATCACAACTGAGCTAAGCGTCACATGATCACAACTGAGCCAATGGTTTTTCTCTCTCTTGCGCTGCGGAATCGTCTCTCACTGGTATAATCAACATCCGTGCAGGTGTACTGTTTACCATAACACTGCGACCATGTGTATGCGCTCACACTAGTTTCATTAGCGATTTTCTTTGCTAATTTTGCAGATAAAACAGTCTTTTCCGTTAATGTGTGTGTGCACGCAAATTACAGACACACACACACACATACACACACAGCGCCTGCGTGCATTAATGGAAACACTTATCTGTCGGGATTTATTTTTACTTTTTTTGAAGGTAAACTGCAGGTTAATTTGTATTATTTGTATATATTGTATTAATTATTTTATGTATTTATTTTTTTGGGATGTGGAACGAATAATGTGAGTTTTCATTATTTCTTATGGGGAAATATGATTTGGTTTACAAGTGTTTTGGAATACGAGCCCGCTTCCGGAACGAATGTATTACTGTTAATAAAACGTTCACACACAGTAGATTAATACCCAGAGTCTCAGTGTGCTGTGAGGTGTGTTTAGTTTGCTGATCAGCTGTGAAACTTACTGTTACTGACATTATAACATCATTTTATTGAAAGTGGAGATCAGATGTTCAACCCTGAGGTAAAATCTGTCTCTACACAAAAACATAATTCTCTAACAACTTTTTTTTCTCTTTATGCTCTGATTCTTTACTGTAAACATTTATTTCTTACTTTGATTCAATAATTTTAAATTGCATACATTTTTATAATAAATATTGAAAGAGACAATTGAACTACATTTAAAAAAAATATCATATAACGTATTAATGATTATTGATAAACACCTGGACAATACTTACTAATAATCTCTACGACACTGATTCTGAATTCTGCATTAACATTTCCCAGGTTGGTCCTGATGTAATATCTATATCCACCTTCATCTGAGATCGATGTGTTATGAAGCTGTAACGATGGCAAGCTTTCAACTTTAAATCGAGAGTCTCCTGTCACTCTGTTCTTAGATGGTTGAAATGTGAAACAGGGTTTATTCTCTCTAATCCTGGTTAAAGACACTACTGTAATATGAACATTCCCAGTTTGTGACTCAATGCTGCAGGAGATGTGAGTGGTCTGACCAGCGATTCCTTCAGCAGGCTGGCACTTCAGATTACACAGAGCTGTTGAAGAAAAGAAAAATCAACACACACAAGAAACTAATGAAAACTAATGCACTTTGAATAAAGCTTCAACACTTACAATTAATAATATACACACAATCTACAGCACCTGGACTTTTTAAAAGAATTATTTTCCATGTCTTTGTGTCCTGGTAACTTTTGCAGGCAGGACACAAACCACACTTAATAAGTCATACAGCTTTGATGATCAGGTTTGGGGTTTGAGGGATTTTCATCCTGTGCCCTCATACTCGGAGATGGACATAAACACTGAGCTGCCTCGACACACTCCACACAAATCATTGTGTTTCCATCATCAGTGTTAATGATTGCAATGATATGTCGTTCCAGTTCTGTTGATTAACTGTAATTTTAATATTTTAATCTTAACTTGTATAAGATTTGTCTCTGTGTTAAAGTTCCTCTAGTTTATAAATGTGTTTATGTAGAAACCCGACTTCATCCAGTCATTCACATTCAACACTTTAACATCTGCAGTAATATCTCACTTACCCTCAGCAGACTTTCCCACACGTACAGACGACAACATCAACACAAAGATCAGGAGAGTCTCTGAAGCCATGTGTCCAGGCTAACGCCAGAGGAGTTTACATCATGATGATCAGGTTAAAGAGCAAGAAACAAAAGGAGAAAAGACACGTTTTATTTCCCCGAACTCAGAGACAGAGCAGAAAGATAAGACATGACAGAACATGTGTGCTGTGGTTAAAGTCTCTGAAATCTGTAAGTAAAAGATTTCTGATTATTATTTTTAGTAAAGAGCTGATCAGGGAAAATGTATTTCACCACAGCATTTACAGAAATGTCGTTTTGGGTGATTTTCTTACTCCTCACTTTCTTTTAAATTATTTCTACTTAACTCTTTTTATTTACTCTTTAAATAATTAATTTTGTTCCTCAGAGTGATTGTATTTTTTTTAGCCTAAACCATTTCAGCCCAGAACCACATCATCAACATCATTGGCTCTAACCAATCATAGAGGAGATTCAAGATTCTCAATTCCTGTAGCCAATCATAAAGCAGAAGGCGGGATTTGTGGGCGAAACGGTACTTTCACTTCTTCCTGTATGTATTAACACTAGAAGAAGCCCCAGTATACGAATGAACAGACATTGAGAGAGAAAAACAACACAAAGTACTAATGAAATCAATCTTTCCTAAACATCTGAAACAGCTTTACTACAGATAAACTGCTCTCTTAGTGTTCTTGCCCGATTGCAGTTCCTATTTTTGACCACTAGGTGCAATAACAGCTCCATGGTACAAAGTACAAACACGGTTCAAGTTTCAAAATGTGCAACGCGTTAGTGACGAACTTACAGTATACTGTACACCTCCGGTTTGTGAAATATCTCCTGTGGGTTCTGAGTCCTCCTGCTGCGGAGTGATGTAGAGAACAACAGCACGGAATCTCTGCTTGGTTCTGGAACAGGCTGAGCTGGAACACTGGTTTCAGTTTGGTGTGAGACTTTGCTGTGCTCGGTCTCAAATTACAGCCCAAATATTTTAGACAATGTTTTTTAACCCGAACAGCCACTCCCACAAACCCCACCCAAATAAACGTAGAAACACTTTGCTTTAGAAATGCAGGATGTCAGTAGACTTATATCCATTAAGCTAATTAGTGTTCCCAAATTGCCCATAGTGTGTGTGTGTGTGTGTGTGTGTGTGTGTGTGTGTGTGTGTGTGTGTGTGTGTTATATATATATATAATGTGAATATTCGTATATAAAAATTTCCCTCAATCACAGTTCAGATATTGCCAGATTGCAGAACTCCTCCTCTAAATAATTAGGGAAAAAACTTAACTTTAATAATTTTTGAAAGATATTCGTAAAAACCCATATTTAATCTGACACAGTTTTGATTTTTATTGACTGGAAAAAATAAACAAAGTATTATAAAAGCAAATAAACAAGTTTGAGTAGCTTACACTGTCATGAAAAATACATAGCATGTACAGACAGCTTTTACAATTACTGAGATATCAGCACATTTTGTTTGTTATTGATACACTAGAGGGCAGCACTGATACTCATTTCACACTTCTTTACACATGCTGGAACATTCCTTTCTGCCACAAAACAAGCCTTTACATCAGTTTTCACATTTCACGAGTCTCAGTCATTATGAGTTGATGTTAATCAGTGTTTATCTGTGTGTTGGAAAGTTGTGAGTTCAAATTCCAGCACCGCTGAGCTGCCACTGGGCCAGTAAATAAACTACAGTACTGTGTCTTAGAGTTTATTTAATCTTTGTAAGCATTAGTATCAGGCTGTTAATATTGTATTATATGAAGTATAGCACAATGTAGCATAGTATAGTGTAGTACAGTACAGTACAGTTCACCTCCACATAAACACACTGATCCTAGAGACAGAAAAGCTCATGGACGGGTCGTGCACTGAGGATAGGTGAGGTGAGGAAAGCACAACAATGGCTGAAGAAGCGATGCCAGGTCACCACATGGGGGGTGGTGGGAGGGAATGCGTCGCCTGTAAACTTACCACTATTGATTAATGTTTACAGGGTCTTTAGGAATCAGACGTTACACTGTGATGGTTTCTTCAGCATCAGCTGCTTTTTTTTTTTTTTTTTAACTAAAAACTAAACTAAAACAACAATAAAAATTGGCATATCACACTCATTATTAAACTTTAATAATATTCTACAGTATAATCATATACAGTGGAACCTCGGATTGCGAGTAATGTGGTTTACAAGTGTTCCGCAAACCGAGCAAAGGTTTTGAATAAATTTTTAATTGGAAACCGAGCAAGTATTAGTTTACGAGCGCCGAGTATCATGTATCACCCATGCGACTCTTATTTTGACACCGAGCGGCAAGTGATCACAACTGAGCCAATGATTTTTCTCTCTCTTGCGCTGCAAGGAATTATGGGTGATTGTCTCCCCTGCTGCGTCCCCTGTGTAAAAATAAGAGTCCCCTGCTGCATCTTAGTGCTCGTCTCTTATAATCAACATCTCCCTCTCTCTTCTGATTGCGAGCGCGTAATTTGACACTGTGCCCCCCCCCTCCGCACACACACACACACACACACACACACACACACACACACACACACACACACACACACTTTTTACACACACACACTTAGTTTGTGTGTGCGTGTGCGCGCGCGTAATTTGACACTGACACAGACACACACACACACACACACACAGTTCTTCCCGGGGCTTTACTTACACAGAAAACTCAGCTCTGTTGCGATTCTTTTCAAAGGTAAGGTGCTGGTTCATTTGTTATTTTTTATTTTTTACTTTACAGCATTGAGTCCGTTAGTCTGCTCACGCGAGTATCATTAGAGAGATTTCTTTTTTTTCCTCGTTAAAACAGTGTTTGCATTGTGTATGTTAGTTGTGAAACTTAAAAAGCGAGGTGGGGGGAGGGAGGAGGAGTTTTACTGTTTAAGACGAGGCGAAGGCCTAATTCCACACACACACACACACACACACACACACACACACACACACACACAAATACATGGCACCTGCGGGCACAAAAGGAAACACTTAACTGTCTGGATTTATTTTGACTTTTTTAAAAAATGTTGAGTGCAGGTTAATTTGTTTTATTTTTACTTTATATGTTGTATTAATTATTTTTTATGTATTTATTGTTTTGGGCTGTAGAACGAAATAATTATGGCAAAATTAAATTTGGTTTACGAGTATTTTGGAATACGAGCCCGCTTCCGGAACAAATTATGCTCGTAATCCAAGGTTCCACTGTAATAATAATCAGTGCATGGTAATATTACTTCAGCAGAGTAACTACACAGATCTGTACTGATCCACTAGCATCTTAGCAAACCTACAACAAGCTAGCATTAAAGTAAACATGCTAACACAGAGAGTCGCTGTGCAGTAACAGGCCAACTCATGCTTTATATTTTATTCCCAGATATTTTATCTGATGCAATGTAATGTTGTAAACATTGTAGCTCACTAAGGTTAAAACTGAAGTGTACACGTGTGTGTAAATGTTCCATTAGTACCTGTCTTCATCTTCAACATCATCAGGTTCTGCAGCAAAGTTAACTAAAAAAGACAAGACACTCAGTCAGTGTTCAGTCTGTAACAGGGAAGAAGTAAAACTTTCAGTATGAGATTAATCCATAGAGGAGAAAGCTGATGAGTGGAAAGTCCAGGACTAAAAGAAAAGAAAATGGTGTTACAGAATAAAGCTGCAGTACCACACACACACACACACACACACACACACACACACATACCTGTACAGTATGACAGTGCTTTCTTTAGTTCTATGGAAAGAAAAAAAAACAAACACATCACATTATTATTCGTCTCTCAGAGTGGAAATCTTACACCTGAATAATTAAGTGCACCACAGGATCCAGTCTGAACTCATTTGGGCATTTTACTGAGCAGCCATCTGTCCAATTACTTTTTGTCTTTAAAATAACAGGTCACACAGATACACTGCCTAAATCATAATTCACCTGATTTAGATGTAAATATACAATAACTGAATTTTGTATTAATAAGAAAGGATTTAAACAAATAAAACTACAGCCGTCATTCTGTCCATGCACACACTAACCTCTCCTGTTGCTTAGCAGCTAAAGCTTAGTGTTAACTAGTGCTGTCCAAGTTAATCAATTATATAATTTCATCAGTTTTTTGTTGGTTGACTCATTTAGTTGAATTGATGGGTCAGATTTCAATTTAGAATTAATTTACACTTTTACAGTCATTTATTTTGGTAAATGTTTAACAGTCTAAACCTGAACAATCCCATAAAAATATAACTCAGATTTTCCCTTTACAGTGGAACCTCGAATTGCGAGAAATGCGGTTTGCGAGTGTTCCGCAAGACGAGCAAAGATTTTGAATAAATTTTGACTTGAAAAACGAGCAAGTCTTGATTCATGTATCATGTATCACGCATGCGCTTCTTGTTTTGACGTCGAACGTCACGTGATCACAACTGAGCCAATGGTTTTTCTCTCTCTTGCGCTGCAAAATTGTGGGTAATCGTCTCCCCTGCTGGGCTTTAAGTGCTCGTCTCTAACTGGTATAATTAACATCCTTGCACGCGTGTATTTACTATAACACGTGTGTGTGTGCATGTAAAGCAAAAGAAAGTAGACGTTAAAGATCCATTTTCTCTCTCTCTCTGTATCAGCCTGTCATTATGTGTGCATGCGTAATTTGACACTTCATACACACCCTCTCTCTCTCGCCTTTATGCGTGCAGGCGCTGTGTGTGTGTAAAGCGGGAGTGTGTGTGTGAAGGGGCACGGTGTCAAATTACGCGCGCACACACACAATGACAGGCTGATACAGAGAAGGAGCAAATGGATCTCTCGGCTTCACACACACACACACACACGCACACACGCACACACACACACAGCGCCTGCGCGCATAAATGGAAACACATTTTTTTAAAGGTAAAGTGCATTTTTACTTTATATATTGTATTAATTATTACAGCGGACGAATAATTGGAGTTTCCATTATTTCCTTGATTTACGACTGTTTTGGAATACGAGCCCACTCATAATCCAAGGTTTCACTGTACATCCACAAAGTACACATGTTTTGTGAGAGTATCACTTCTTCCTTTGACTTTATAGAGAACTGAACTGGAGTGTGGGGTAGAAGCTTAGGGGAAAAGATTCTAACATTATTATGTCATTTCATCAGGTACACTTAGCTAATACTGGGTTAAACCACTTTTGCCTTTAGAACTGCCTCACTTTTTCAAGGATTCAACAAGGTTCTGGAAATATTGCTTGGACATTTTGGTCCATACTGGCATGAGAGCATCACGCAGTCGCTGCAGATTTGTCGCTGAACATCCATGATCATCAGTAATGATGATCTTTAATGTGCTGTCGCCATCCGAGGCAATCGCTGGGGTTACATTCTGTTTTTGAAAGTTATGTTCAGTGTTGTGAAATATCAGTTAGCTCTTTAGTTCCTCACATTATATCAGTCATTAGTGTTACTAATCAGAAGGTCATGGGATCGAGCCCAGCATCTCCAAGCTCCCAGTGTTGGGCCCTTGAACAAGGCCCATAAAACCTTTATGTCTCTAGTTCTCTGTATCATGACTGAACTGAGCTCTGATTCAGGCCTCCTAACAAGCTGGGATGTGTGACAAAAGGATTTCACAATAGTTTCACAATAGGCCTCTTTAATAAATAGCTTTCCCTCAGCAGCCCCTCTCAAACTCCTTACATACAGTGAATGGTACTAAACATCTTCTTACAGTAAACTTCTTCATGAGCTCTTACTAAGATAAAGATTATTAATCACATGTACCTTACAGCACAATGATTTTTTCCCCATATCCCAGTTAGGATCGGACCTCACCTACCACTGTTCCTGTTACAGAAACTGTAACTGGAAACTCAGACAAAATAAGATTTGTTTTATACACAGTGGACCTTTTTCATATGAATGCCCCTGCGAATCAAAATTCTGGCTGTCAATAATAATAATAATAATAATAATAATAATAATAATAACAACAATAATTTGTGGTTATTAACTAAAGCTGCCCCGGATCTTTCCATGGTCATGCCATGAATCAGCCGCCACCCTTGATGTGCCACACTGGGACACCAGGAAGTGATGCCTCAGGGCACAGGACACAAAGCCTCTAATCATCATACCCCACCCCCCAAACACTCACCCAGGCCACCATACACATACCTCACTTGCCCTATTTTTTGGTTTTTGGCCTCCTGACAGATTTATGAGTGTCTAAACCGGTGTGTGCTGCATTACAGAAGCGAGGAGTGCAATGTAGAACCTGTCCAGCGCGATGAGGCGCAGTGAGACTGGAGGAAGTCATGAGCACCAGAGCCCAAACCACACCGTCCCACAGCTGAACCACACAGCACCGGATGGGGTCCGGCCCACCAACCTCCACTGGGCTCCCAAAGGCAGATCACTCACTCACTCATCTTCTATACCGCTTTATCTTGCATTCAGGGTCACGGGGACCAAGCCATCGTAGAGCACACACACATACACACACTCATTCACACACTATGGGCAATTTGGGAACGCCAATTAGCCTAACCTGCATATCTTCTGACTGTGGGAGGAGACCGGAGTACCTGGAGGAAACCCAGCAAGCACAGGGAGAACATGCAAACTCCATGCACACAGAGACGGGATTCAAGCCTGGCCAGGGATCGAATCCGGACCCTGGAGGTCCCTAAGGCAGATAATTTATAAAATTTATAACAATAAATAAATAAATAGATAATACTATAGTTTCAATATTTATAGATGTTACTCCTTTCGCTACCTCCTCCTCTCTCTACCCCATCGTAAATGGGTATATGAATGTATTGGTGATTTTCTTTTCTTTTTCCTCCCGTATTCTCCCCTTTCCCCTTTATGTGCAACATGAACAAATTTCTGAATTGAATCATATTTTAAACAATTTGTGTCCAGTGTAGTGAAATATATGGAGTAGTTTATACTGTATGAGTTAACGTTTGCCATTATCTATCATAAAATAGATGTTTTTACAGATTTGTGTCCAGAATTTGCCAGATTATTGTTTTGAAAGATGTGCTGAAGGTGATTGATGCCCTTGTCTGCCCATGTCCGGAAGTTCACAGGTTTCTTATTAACTGTAAAATCTGGGTTGTTCCAAACGGGATGTATTTAGATGGTGAAAGAGGGTGTTTGTAATTTGATGAAATTTCCACTAGAGCTGCTGGTACTGTGGGTGTTTTGAAACAGGGGTGCTTTCTGATGGTCTGACTACAGAAGGGTAAGTCTGAAATTCGAATGTCCTTACAAATGGTTTGTTCAAAATGTTGTTTGTGTGTAATGGAAGAATAGGAGACTTATTCCAGTTAATGGAGTATTCGGAAATATTAGATAATTAATTTATGAGTTCAATTGTTTCTTCGTTATCATACTGATGGTGGGTGGTCTGGATACAATAAAATATCATCTGCATAAAGGGTGGCGAGTGGGCATCCTTGTCTAGTGCCCTGGTGCAGTGTGAAGCTGCTCCACTGGTGATAATTGATGAATGGCTCCCCAAAGCCAAACCTCTCCAATACGGAAAACAAGACTTTCCAGTTGACCCTATCAAACCCTTTTCTGCATCAGCAGAACTATGATGTTTTTTGCTTGTTGGTGTGAAGAGTAGTACATTAGGTTAAATAATCTGCATGTGTTAGTGAATGAAAGCATACCTTTTATGAAACCGGTTTATTCTGGGTGGATTATTGATGGTGTGACCTTTTCTAATCTATGGGATAGTGCTTTGGCAAAGATTTTAATATCCACATTGATTAAAGAAATGGGACGATAGCTTGATGGCAATGTTGGATCATTACTGGGTTTGAGGAGGAGTGAGATTGTGGCACAGAGTGTTTATAGGACTCAGCAGGGAACTGAGGCTTTGGCATGAATTATAGAGCAGAGTTCATTGTGTGTTATGGGTGATTGGGAGACTATGGCTGAGCTTTGGCAATACACATGTTAATATTTGTCATACCAATAAACTATTTACACTGGATTAAAGTGTGTAAATAAGGAGTCTTAGTTAATCATTTTAATTCTACACTCTAAATGTACTGTAATGTGATCTTTGACTGTCATCTAGTGGGCAAATAAGTTAAAGTTCAGAAAACTGCAATTTACTTTCGATTACGTCAAACATTTATGTCTCTTCAAACAGTCAACGGAAGAAATTATAAGACTTTGGTTATTATATTATGTGTTATTCCAGCTTAATCAGTCTTTTCATAACAGTGTTATAGTGTAGTGTACCATAATCCATCTGCTCAAGAATTCATTCAAAATGATGGATTGTCTATTATAGTACAGCACAAACCATCTGCTCAAAACTGACAGTATAATTGTCAAGGCATTTTTTTGCAGAAGTTCTCTGAGTCAGTGATAAAACAAAAGTAGCATAACCGTATAATACAGGAATAAATAGTAGAAATATTTAACATGCTATATACAGTATATACAAACACACTATAACGTTATCTAGTACTGTAATGTTGTCTACTTACGATGTTTTAAATCAAACTATTGCACTTCATCAAATTTACAAAAGTTGCACTTTGTCGTCAAGGTGTAATTGCACATTTGATATTACGCTTTTACATTGTACCTTGTTCTTTGATAAATAGGTGAAAGATGCATGTACACTGGTTATAGCAGCAGGTCTCAGTATGACAGAGATAAAAAACTTACAGGGGTGAGACGGATGTACTCTTTTGTCCCCTTGTTTCTTGTGTCATCAGTCTGACTGTGGCTGAAAAGAAGCTGATATAGAAACGCACTTTGTGTGCTATACTATATTGTCTGGTCTGTAGTGTCTGAGATTGGTGTACATGTGTGCATGAGCAGAGAGTGAGCTGCATGGTGTGTGTCCCTGAGCATGCTTTCTGCTTATTCCTGCAGCATTATGTGTATAAACAGTGTCCATGGAGGGTCGGTTAGATCCAATGATCCTTTCTGCAACCTTTATGACTTTTTGAAGAGCGTTCCATTCTGCCTTGGTGGTGTTTCCAAACCTGAGACTGATGCCACATGTGCGGATGCAATCTATAAGCCCTTGGTAGGTGTGGACGAGTGGGTGACGGCTGAGTCCAGCCTTCTTTAGCAGCCGCTGCTGGGTCCAGCTCTGATTTTCTGCCGCATGAAGGCCCAGGAAATATGACCATCAGCAGACTTGATTAAATGTGGGAAGACTGCTTGGGTGAGAGACAAGCAAAGGTGGTCCTACTGCTTTATCGCATTAACTCGCTTCAGAACCTTCAGGACCTGAGTGTGTCAGCTGGAGTATAGTGTCCTCTGGTTTGCAGGGGGATTTTGAGGGGTATCTCTGTTCAGTCTGGCGAATCTGGTGTAGAATTTGCTGATGCTTTTTTTTAAAAAATTTTTTTTATGACAACAGTGACCTGAGGAACTTGGGTTTGTTATTGATGTCCACTAGAGGGCAGCATGGTCATTCAACATGTCACACTTCCTTACACATGATGGAGCATTCTGGAAAGCCTTCTAATGAACATTTAATATAATTTCTTTCTGCCACAAAGCATTATACACATCATTTAGTCTTCACTTTTCTGGGTCTCAGACATGTCTGGCCTCACCTCGTCTCACATTTACCAAAATACATCTTGATTATCCCTAAGACTTTTGGCCAAATATTCTGTGGACTGATGAGACAAAAGTTTAACTTTTTGGCAGCATTTGGACACAGAATTTCATTAAAAGGACCAACAGTCAAACATGGCGGTGGTAGTGTAATGGCAGCTTCAGGACCTGGACAACTTGCCATAATTGATGAAACCATGAATTCTACTAGAACATCCTGGAGGACAATGTCCGGCTGTCTGTTCATCACCTCAAACGCACTTGGGTTATGCAGCAGGACAATGATCCGAAACACACCAGTCCACCTCTGAATGGGTTTAAAAAATAATAATAATAAATAAATAAAATAAATATAGGTTTTGGATTGGCCTAGTCAAAGTCTGAACTTTAATGACCTTAAACGGGCTGTTCATGCTCGAAAACCCTCCAATGTGGCTGAATTAAATCAATTCTACAGAGAAGAGTGGGCTAAAATTCCTCCACAGCGATGTGAAAGACTCGATGTGAATATTACAAATACTTGATTGTAGTTGTTGCCACAAAAGGTGGCTTAACCAGTTATTAGATTTAGGGGAAATTACTTTTTCACATAGGGGCAGGCAGGTTTGCACAGATTTTTTTCCCTTAAAAAATGAAATCATCATTTGAAAAATGCATTTTGAATTTACTCAGGTTATATTTGTGTATTAAAAAAAATTGTTTTATGATCCAAATAATTTATGTCTGACAAATAATAAAAAAAAAAAACTATGAATTCACAGCAAAGCACTAGGCTTAGTAAAGCAAGGTACAGTGTACATATAATATTCATCTACTAATTAAACAATGACTCACTACAGTCTCTTCATTTTGTACAGTATCACTAAATAAAGTTGTCTTCTAAAAAAAAAAAAAAGGATATATATATATATAATATATTATTATACACCTGACCATAAAGATCAGAGTATGTGTAATGTGTTTAGGGTAAGTGTTGGCTGAACCCTGGATATTTACAGAGTCATTTTTCAATCCAGTATCACAAACAAATACGTTTTTCTGCTTTAAAACCTGAGCGCACTGTTAGCTGTTAGTGAAGGACTGGGGTTGCCTTAAACATTAATCTTTAAAATGATCTTTTAACTCCAGGATGTTACTAGTCATGCAATAACCGTGCATAACATTGTTCTGGAATGTGCTAATGCTTTCAGTTGTCATACTGTATGTCCCAGCTCACTAGAGGAGATGTATTGGGTGAAGCTGAAAATGTTCTAGACCACAAAGCAGGGCGAGTCGCAGCTCGACGAGAACGAAAACGTCTTAAGAAGATGCGCAAAGTTCTGGCGAGAGGAAATGCTGCAAAGACCATCTACCAGACGTCACTGCAACAGGCTGTAGGCAGCAAGGTTAATGTTAGCAGCGATGTTCTTCACACCTAAGATGTATTGGATAGTGTAATGTATAGAAGTTAGTAAGTCAGGAAAATGTATTCGGGCTGATTATGTTAAATCTATTTAGAGGAAGTAGAGAGCAGCTTAGTGTATCAGTATTTACCGTATAAGCTGCTAAGTGGTTAGTAGGGTCAGGCTGATGGAACATGAGTCACAGGACCAGGGTATAAAAGAGTTCTGCTGTACTTCGATAATGTTCTTAGGCAGTTGTTGATTTAAGTTCACAAGGCTTTGTGTTCTTTTCTTTTCCTTTGAACCCTTTGCTTAGTTCTACTCATTTACCATATATTGCTTTTCTTTGCCGAAGTTGTAATTGATTGCAATATAAAATAATAAAAGGACTCCCTCCCATTGTGAGGTCGGTACCCCAGTACTGTGCAGCAGCTGTGAGTTCTCGGAGTTCGGGAACAGACGATTCCGGGGACTACAGTTCCAAAGACACTTTCTAAGGTGAGTCTTGCGCTGACCTTTACAGAATTTGACACCGGTAATGGTTCGTCCTTTGCAGATAGATATTTCCTGTTTGAGTTTGTGATTAAGGAATGTTTATCAAATGCAACGCTTTAACATGCACACATACACACACACTAGTACTTAAACAATTAGCACTACAGCTCTGCTACAATACTGCACTGCTGCTCAACAATTCAAATTATATATATTAGTCATATTAGTGCCTCTTTAATGAACGATTTTTTTTTGTTTGTTTCTTTTTGCAGGTACGAGTTGTTTTTGCTGATTCACTCTCTCCCTTTTAATGATTTTGATGTATTATGAGCACAGAGAAGGGCAGAGATAACCCTATGCAAGGCCATGCAGAGACTTAATAACAACAGCACAACATGAACAGTGTGTTTATAGTAATGTACAGCATCATTTATTTACTCCATCTACTCTTAGTACAGTGCAGGACAATACACTCACCGGCCACTTCATTAGGTACACCTGTTCAACTGCTCTTTAATGCAAATATCTAATCAGCCAATCAGACGCCAGCGACTCAATGCATTTAAGCATGTAGACATGAACAAGACGATCTGCTGAAGTTCAAACCGAGGATTAAATTGGGGACGAAAGGTGATTTAAGCGACTCTGAATGTGACATGGTTGTTCTGAGTATTTACGAAACTGCTGATCTAATGGTGTTTCTAAGCAGAACCAAGTCCAAGGTTTACAGAGAATGGTCTGAAAAAGAGAAGATATCCAGTGATGGCAGTTCTCCAGGTGAAAATGACTTGCTGATGCCAGAGAAGAATCGCCAGAATGGTTCAAGCTGATAGAAAGGAGCTTTGCATCGTCGATGTGCAGCCGACAAATCTGCAGTAATCAAGTGAATATGAACCTGTTTCCAGAAGCTTGTTGGATCTCACCATAAAGAATTAAGGGCAGTTCTGAAGGTAAAACCAGTCCAACCCAGTAGTAGCAAGGTGAACCTAATGAAGTGGCCAGTGAGGGAATCGTTATATTTCTACACAAGAAGTGTGTCTGATGCTTTGCTATAAAACAAATCCTCCTTATTCTTATCATCATTTACAAAAGTTATGTTGACAATTATTTTTGTGAAACCCAATAAAAAATTGTAAACGATAAAAAAAAATGAAAAATGAAAAAGATGAAAATATTTGGGACTAAAACCTGGATGTGTCTTGCTCATGCCTGGGACACAATGACCTCCCCACCAACACCAGCCCAGACTACACACAGCTCGCTGACTGGCCATGACACACAACGTATTTTCAACGTACAAAAGAGCTCTACTCTCACACACACTATTTAATACAAATAAAGACTCAACTCAAACTGTAATCGCAAGACAGAAATCACAGTACAGATATGAAAAATTGATAAAGGTATATAACAATTAGAACGTTACATCAATTTATACAAAAAAAAAAAAAAAACCCTAAAACAGCTCAAACACAGGGCTATGTACACAAATATCAAACACATTTTTGAATACATGAATTACTGTTCCCCCTGCCGTCTGTGAAGGGGCTACTAGTTACATTTTGATGGGGGGGCGGTGGGGGCGTCGCATGTAATATTACCACCATGTGATTAATGTTTACAGGGTCTTTAGGAATCAGACGTTACACTGTGATGGTCTCTTCAGCATCAGCTGCTTTCTTAAAACAAACTAAAACAACAATATAAAACTCACATATCACACCCATTATTAAACGGTAATAATATTCTACAGTATAATGATACAGTAATAATCAGTGCATGGTAATATTACTGCAGCAGAGTAACTACACAGATCTGTACTGATCCACTGGCATCTTAGCAAACCTACAACAAGCTAGCATTAAAGTAAACATGCTAACACACAGAGTCGCTGTGCAGTAACAGGCCAACTCATGCTTTATATTTTATTCCCAGATATTTTATCTGATGGAATGGAATGTTATGAACATTGTAGCTCACTGAGGTTAAAACTGAAGTGTACACGTGTGTGTAAATGTTCCATCAGTACCTTTCTTCTCTTCAACATCATCAGGCTCTGCGGCAAAGTTAACTAAAAATAAAACAAGACACTCTGTCAGTGTTCAGTCTGTAACAGGGAAGAAGTAAAACTTTCAGTATGAGATTAATCCATAGAGGAGAAAGCTGATGAGTGGAAAGTCCAGGACTAAAAGAAAAGAAATGGTGTTTTTAATTCTGTAAAGTTACAGAATAAAGCTCCAGCACCACACACACACACACACACACACACACACACACACACACACACACACACACACACACACACACACACACACACACACACGTATAGTTCACATACCGGGAATGTCCATTGACAGTGCTTTTTTAATCGCTGGAAAGACAAAAACAAACATCACATTATTATTCGTCTCTCAGAGTGGAAATCTATCAGTTGAATAATTAAGTGTACACTCAGTGTTTAAAAATTTTTTAAATTTAAGTGCATACTCAGTGCTTATTTTTTCAAATAAACACACGTTCTAATTTTGGTTCTTGCAACACATTTCAAAAGATGTTGGAACAGTAAAGCATTTAGCACTTTGTAATGTTGCCGTTCCTTTTCACAACACTTAAAAGATGTTTAGGGACTGAAGACACCAAGTGATGAAGTGTTTCAGGTGTAATTTTGTCCCATTCTTCTTGCAAACAAGTCTTAAGGTGGGCAACTGTACGGGGTCTTCGTGCATGAGCATCCCTGGAAAAGAAGTCTTCTTAAAGGCAGCATATTGTGCTCCAAGATCTCCATGTACATTTCAGCATTGATGGTGCCATCACAGAAGTGCAAGTTATCTTTGCCAAGGGCACTGACACAAGCCCATACCGTGACAGACCCTGGCTTTTGGATTTGTTGCAGTCTGGATGATCCTTTTCTTCTTCGGTCCAGAGCACACGGCGTCCATTTCTCCAAAAAATACCTGAAATACTGATTCATCTGACCACAGTACACGATTCCACTGTGTGATGGTCCATCCCAGACGCCTCCGAGCACAGAGACCTCCACGGCGCTTCTGGACACTGTTACCATCGGGCTTCCTTTTGGCACAGTACAGTTTTAACTGGTATTTGTGGATGTAACTACGTATTGTGGTACTTGACAAAGTTTTGCCAGCGTAGTCCTGAGCCCTTGTGGTGAAATCTCTTATAGATGAGTGACGACTCTTCATGCAGTGCCGCCTGAGGGATCGGAGATCACGCTTGTTCAGCTTAGACTTGCACCCTTTTCCTTTATGTACTGAAATTCCTCCAGATTCCTTGAATCTTTAATGATGTTACGCAGTGTTGAAGGTGAAATATCCAAATGTCTTCCTATCTTCCCTTGTGGAACGTTGTTTTTAAACATTTCAATAATTTTGTCTCGTATTTTGACAAACTGGCGACCCCATTGGCGACATCATTATTTAACCACTTCACCTGATTACTAGCCCTGAACTGCTCCTGTCCCAACCTTTTTTGGAATGTGTTGCAGGTCTGAATGACAGGAAAGGATGTGTATTTACAGATGAAATGAAGTTGACCAGACAGAACATGAAATATTTTGTGTTCATATTGTCTGTAATGAAATAAAAGTCCAAGTAAATTTAGAAATCAATACTTTCTTTATTTATTTGCGTTTTCCATACTGTCCCAACTGTTTCTGATTTGGGGTTGTAAATATCTAATGATGGAAACTTCAGTCGTCTCTCAAATGCCCAAATGTAAATATAAACACACTGCAGTCATTTCTACACGATTCACCTGATCTGGACGTAAAATCTCTGAAATATTTATATTTAACTCCAGAAATTATTAAATTAAAATATTTATATATTTCATATCCAGACATTTATGTGTAAATAATTTAGGGATTATCCAGGTGACCTGTGAGGAACTTTAATAATGTTTCTTCTCCACTCCATCATCATTCAGAAATTCACAGTCAGACTCTAAACTGTATGATGTAGAAGCCTGAGGTTTACACACCTGACAGATATTACACTGTATTTATGCTTAAATGTTGAACTGTGGGTCAGACAGGTAGAGAATTCAGCATTAAAGCAGACCGTAGTTGAGAGTTTACACTTACAGCGTTTGGCCGACGCCCGTATCCAGAGTGACTTACAGAAGTGCTTCAAAGTCTCTATTAATAAATACATCCTGATCCTGTTTCAGTAAGTTAAAGACTAAGAAACTCTGCTGGGGACGTTCGCTAATTACACCCCATAAACCTGACACTCTACTGATAAGATCCTATTTCATTATACACTCTGTACATTAGCACTGATTATATACTGTACATTAATATCACAGTGCAGTCGAATGCTCGAATCTGATTGGTCAGAGTAACACCATGAACCACATTTCCCATCAGCCACCGCTAGTCACATGTGGGGGAGCAGCACGATGAAACTTACAGATGATTCTGTTAAACAGAGCATTTCATCATCTTCAGTTATCTGTGGTTACTTCACTGAGGTGTGTTGTCTGTGTTTCTGTGTGTTTTAGCACATCAGTTAGTTGTGTTTCATTTCATTTTATAAACTTTATTACTCACTCTGAGTGACTCTTAGCTTGAAGAAGACAACGACGAGGAGAACGATAATGAGAAACCAGATGACTACCACAGCAGTAATGATGATCTTCACTTCGGTGTTGACAGCTTTGGCATTCTCTAGGGAATCTTACAGTAAGAAAAAAGGGAAAAAAAGACACATAAAACTAATGTTACTGTTACAGGGTCAGGTATTTAAATCCTCTTGATTCACCATCTTTCAGATTTTTAAAGTTTTAAGTTTCCATTTAAAGCTCAATGTTGTGAAATATCAGTTATAAAGGACAGCAGGGGCTCTGGGTTACTAATCAGAAGGTCGGGGGTTCAAGCACCATTACTGTACCTCTGAGCTGCCAGTGTTGGGCGCTACACTCTGACAAGCTGGGATATGCAAACAAATATCACTCCACTGTGCAGTAATGTGCAAGTGATAAATAAAGTCTCCTTTAATAAACAGCGATCCCTCAGCAGCCTCTCTCACACTCCTTCCATAAATGTTGACAAAATAAGATGTGTGATATATGATTAAAAAAATATGATTAAAAAAAGAATAATAATTACTCATTAATTAAATAATACATTCACATGCAGTAGATTAAAAATAAAACTTTCAGTATGAGTTTAATTTGCTCATCAGGTGTGACTGTAACATCATCTTTACTGACATTAGGAAACTATTTCATGCAAGATGTTGAACACTGAGGTAAAAAGCTGTCGCTACAGAAAAACACAATTTGACGAGTTTTCAATAAAAACACTTTGTGCTTTGTTTTAAACATGAACATGGATTTCTTAATTTTGTTGATTAATTTATAATAATAATAATTTATAATTGGGTAAATATTAAATCAGTGTAACTACTATTAAAAATAATTTCAACAAAGAATTATATAATTCAGAAATATCATATATTTTATGATTACCGATAAACAACTGGACAACACTTACCCTCTCTCCTCAGATGTGTCGTGCTCCGTCCTTCTTCTTCATATCTGTAGTTGAGGACGACGCACCTGAAAGGTGTCCAGGTCGTGTCGATGCTCCTGAAGCTCAGTTTGCTGGACAGAGTGAAGAGACCGTCGTGTCCCTGTGTGATCTGCAGTGTGGAGTTTTGTGTCCAGTTTGAGTTTCTCTGATCAAACCAGTGGATGGTTCCTGCTGGGTATCCACCGCTCGCATTACAGTACAGATCAACAGCTCCACCGTCCTCTATCTCTGTCGGCTCAGAGGTCATGATCGGGGAGCTGTAGTTGGCTAATGAAGAAAAAAAGTTACAGAAATAATGGTGCAGTTGTGACTCTGTAGTCGTGAGATAATGAGAACAAGACGACATTTCTCTCTTACCTGTGACATTAATTCTGAATTCTGCATTAACTTTGCCCTGGTTGGTCCTCATGTAATATCTATATCCACCTTCATCTGAGATCGCTGTGTTATGAAGCTGTAACGATGGCAAGCTTTCAACTTTAAATCGAGAGTCTCCTGTCTCTCTGTTCTCATACGGTTGAAACGTGAAACAGGGTTTATTCTCTCTAAACCTGGTTAAAACCACTGTGCTAATATCAATAGATCCAGTTTGTGACTCGATGCTGCAGGAGATGTTGGTGGTCTGACCGATGACTCCTACTGCAGACTGGCACTTCAGATTAAACATAGCTGTTGAACAAACAAATAAACACTCATGCACCCACACACACACACACACACACACACAAACATAACAACAAAATGTGATCATTTTGAAGGGGGTGATTCTTTTTAATATGTATATAAAGACACATATATACGAAAAGAGTTCGAAAAGATGCGGTCGGCTGGCGTCATGTGGTTCGTAGAAAACACGTGATAGTCTTCGGCCCTCCCGGCTGAGTGGTAGTAGTAGCCTTAATGTGGAGCCCCCTAGTGACGGGGAGGAATTGGACACCCAAAAAACCCAAAAATATTCATATAAAAATAATTAATAAAAAATCTAAAGGAAAAACAAAACTAATTAACCTGCACTTTACCTTTGAAAAGAATGCTGACAGAGCACTGTTTCCGTTTGTGTGTGTGTGTGTGTGTGTGTGTGTGTGTGTGTGTGTGTGTGTGTGTGTGTGAGAGAGAGAGAGAGAGAGAGAGAGAGAGAGAGAGAGAGAGAGACACTGAAGTAAGACAAGAGAGGAGAGAAGGAGGGCAGGGGTTACTGTGTGCACACAAACAAACACACACACACACACACACACACACACACACAGAAATCGATAAGTTAAGACTAAAACATTAAAGTCACAGTTAATCAACAGGACAATGAATGACATGTCACTGTAATCATTAACACTGATGATGGAAACACGAGGACTTGTGTGGAGTGCGATGTATTTACAGCAAAATCCCCAGACCTGATCCTGACTTCTTAAAATAGAGACTTTAATCAAATTATTCTGGGCACATTGTTTAAAACTGAAATGGCCTGCTAACTGAGCTCCTCAAAAAGTAAACACCCCCGTGCTCCCTGCAGTGGGAGTGTGTTACAGTGAGTTCAGTCTGAGTCTGGGTTTCGTGTCAGTGCTGCTGTGAGCAAGTCTGAACTGCATGGACACAAATCCCTGAGTTTCCATCGTCAGTGTTAATGATTAAAGTTACAAGTCTTTCCGTTGATTAACTGTGATTTTAATGTTTTGTGATTTTAAACTTAACTTGTATAAGATTTGTCTCTGTGCTGCACTTTGGTAAAGTTCCTCTAGTTTATAAATGTGTTTATATATAAACCCGACTTCATCCAGTCATTCACATTCTACACTTTAACATCTGCAGTAATATCTCACTTACCCTCAGCAGACTTTCCCACACGTACAGACGACAACATCAACACAAAGATCAGGAGAGTCTCTGAAGCCATGTGTCCAGGCTAACGCCAGAGGAGTTTACATCATGATGATCAGGTTAAAGAGCAAGAAACAAAAGGAGAAAAGACACATTTTATTTCCCCGAACTCAGAGACAGAGCAGAAAGATAAGACATGACAGAACATGTGTGCTGTGGTTAAAGTCTCTGAAATCTGTAGGTAAAACATTATTATTATTATTATTACTATTACTATTATTATTATATAATTATTATATTTACCATAGGTGAGAAGGACAGAATAAAAGAGCCGATCTTTTACTGAATATATTGTTTATCCTCTTTAAATCTCTCTAGATAATTCTAATAATTTTACTGCACACTCTAGGCTTGATTTTATTTTTAGCCTGAAGAAGTTCAACTCTGAACCCCTTCACAACTGCAGCTACATCGTTACTGATGGAGATCTGTAAACACTGCAAAAACTTACATCCTGGTAATTGAAAATATCTTAAATCTAATCAAATTTGTATACAATTTCCTAATATAAGATTATTTATTAGATATAGGATTTTTTTTGCCAACTGAACAAGAAATTTACTAGAAATCCGCTTAATCCACTTCTTGGCATCTATTTTAAGGGACTTTACATAAATTTGACAATATTTAAGATACACTACATAGACAAAAGTATTTATGGTTAAATTAAGGTGTTTCAATCAGGCCACTTATCCCCAGTGAAGGGCGATCTTAACGCTTCAGCATACCAAGTCATAAGCAGGACTATAAAGTGATGGGTCGTTTTTGAACGATTCATTTATTTTGAACGAATTTTAAGTGTTACTCGAGAAGAACGAGTTAACACGGAAAGAGAATTGACTTGTTCATCTCCCGAGTCATTCGAGTCATTATCGTAGAGTAAAGAACTTCCCATCACTAAATGACATGATGAGTTTGGTGTGGAAGAACTCGACCGGCCCTAACACTGAGCCCTAAACTCAACCTCATCTCAACCCTTTGGGATGAACTGGAATGGAGATTGTGAGCCAGGCCTTCTCGTCCAATATTCATTAATAAATATGAATAATTTGCATTTTAAATTATTATTGTTTGAAGCGAGACAGTATAATGCTGAAAAATGGCCATTTTTGGGGCTCATATTAAACCATCTCTCCAAAACAGCTAAAGTTAGCAACTTTAAAATCAGCACCAGTAAAATAAAATCTGACCTAATATTGCGTTTTGTAGGATTAATAATATTATTTGTTGTTTGTTTTCATCTCATATTAAGAAATTGTATGTAAATTTGATTAGATATAAGATACATTATATGGACAAAAATTATGTCACTGTCTCCAAGAGCATCATCTCACGACCCAACCAGAAACCGTGGATAAATGCGGAGGTGCGTGCACTTCTGAGGACCTAAGACTCTGCCTTCAGAGCGGGGGACAAGGCGGCCCTAAGAACAGCAAGGGCCAAACTGTCCCGGGCCATCAGAGAGGCGAAGCGCGCACACGCCCAGAGAATCCACAATCACTTCAGAGACAGCGGTGACACACGGCACATGTGGCAGGACATACAAGCCATCACTAACTACAGGACTTCATGACCTGTCTGTGACAGTGACGGCTCCCTTCCCCTTCCTGAACAGCTTCTACGCACGGTTCGACATGCAGAACGACGTGACGGCGAGGAAGACCACCACTCCTCCGAACGACCAGGTGCTGTGTCTCACCACGGCTGAGGTGAGAAAAACTCTACAACATCACAGGCAGAGTGCTCAGAGAATGTGCAGAACAGCTGGTAGATGTTCTCACAGACATCTTCAACATCTCTCTGAGCAGTGCCATCGTTCCCACATGCTTCATGTCTACCACCATCTTCCCCGTGCCGAAGAAGTCTTCTGTGTCCTGTCTCAATGACTACCGCCCTGTTGTACTCACACCCATCATCATGAAGTGCTTCGAGCGGCTCGTCATGAGACACATCAAGACCCTGCTGCCTCCCTCACTGGACCCCCTGCAGTTTGCGTATCGTCCAAACCGTTTGACGGACAACGCCATCTCCACTACACTCCATCTGGCACTGACACATCTCGAAAAGAAGGACACCTACGTCAGAATGCTGTACATAGATTTCAGTTCAGCATTCAACACAATCATCCCCCAACACCTGATCGGGAAGCTGAGTTTGTTGGGCCTGAACACCTCCCTCTGTAACTGGATCCTGGACTTTCTGACAGAAAGACCTCAGGCAGTGCGGATCGGGAACTACACCTCCAGCACCACCACACTGAGTACTGGGGCCCCCCAGGGGTGTGTGCTCAGTCCCCTGCTGTTCACACTGCTGACTCATGATTGTGTAGCGACACACAGCTCCAATCATATCATCAAGTTCGCTGATGACACGACCGTGGTGGGTCTCATCAGCAAGAACGACGAGTCAGCGTACAGAGAGGAAGTGCAGAGGCTAACGGACTGGAGTACAGACAACAACCTGTCTCTGAACGTCGAAAAGACAAAAGAGATGGTTGTTGACTTCAGGAGGACTCGGAGCGATCACTCTCCGCTCAGCATCGACGGCTCTTCTGTGGAGATCGTCAAGAGCACAAAATTCCTGGGCGTCCACCTGGAGGAGAACCTATCCTGGTCCCTCAACATCAGCTCTCTGCATAAGAAAGCCCAACAACGTCTTTTCTTTCTGAGGAGGCTGAGAAAGACACAGCTTCTACCACCGATCCTGACCACCTTCTATAGAGGAACTATTGAGAGCATCCTGAGCAGCTGCATCACTGTCTGGTTTGGGAATTGTGCCATATCGGACCGCAAGACTCTACAGCGGATAGTGAGGACAGCTGAGATGATCATCGGGGTCTCTCTCCCTTCTATCGAAGACATCTACACCACACACTGCATCCGCAAAGCCACCAGCATTGTGGCTGATCAGACACACACACACACACACACACACACACACACACACACAAAAACAAACAAATCACTCAGACGAACTAAATAACATCTGGACTGAACTGATAAACACAAATGCACAATCACACTGATAAACACCCATCTCAATCTGCTCATACCCACCTACCTGTGCTGCTCTTCGCAATTTTTGCACAATATTTATTTCACTTGCTATTTGCACACAATATTTTTGACACAATGTCAATTGTTTACTGCTGCTCTTCCCACTACCTCAACTCGTACCTCATCACTAAACTATGTTGTTGTGTTTGTCATGTAGCTCTTTGTTTGCACATTTGCATGTGCACTTTGTTGTCCGTTGTCTATTGTTGTCTCTTTTTTGTATAGAAATTAATAGTTTTAGGTTAACTTAAAAATGTAAATCTGCCATATCTGAGCTAGTCAGCTAATTAGACCTCTTAGCTAGCTGGTTCCGGTAAAAGTGTGTTGTTGCAGTAATTTATGTTGTGTTGTTAATTTATGTCGTTCCATGTATGTAGCACGTTGGTCCTGGAGGAACGTTGTTTCGTTTCACTAACTGTATATGGTTGGAATGACAATAAAAGCCGACTTGACTTGCAGCGTCGGACCTCATGACCGCTCTACAGAATGAATGGACACGAATTCCCACAGAAACACTCCAACATCTTCTTCCAAGAAGAGTGGATGCTTTTATAGCTGCAAAAGAGGGACCAACTCCTTATTGAACTATATGTACTTGGATACAATGTCACTGCAGATTTGGTCAAAAAGATGCTGAGTTGAAGTTACTTTCAAATAAAATACTCAATGTCTATTTGTCCTCCTCATATTTATGAAACAAAAAACGCCGCCTGCTGTCATTCTGTTATCACATGTACTGGAGCGTGCCGTCAGAGTCAAGCAAAAAAACATGGAGCTTGAAAAAAATTCATATATTTATTATTATTATTATTATTATTATTATTATTATTATTATTATTATCGACAACATCATATTCATATGACACAATAATGTAAACTTTAATTAAATCTAAGAAATATTTAATATCATATAGTAATCTGTAAAAAAAAAAAAAAAAATCTCTGTACTATACATCTTTAATCAATTATTAGTATCAGTAAGACGCAGGAAGTGACGTCAGCGCTGGTGACTTCACATTGTGTTCCGAATGGTGGAGTTCTGTCGAGGGAAGTTCCCTTCGCCGACATTCACTGCAAACGGAGCAGGGAGTAGGGAGTAGGGAGCACACTGTGAAGTGCACTTCGGAATGGAGCGCCGCTCGGGGGCTCAATAAGCGTGTCGGCGGGCGTCGCCCATCGGCGGTTCTGATACAAAAAGATTTTGAGCGACAAAAAAAAAAAAAACACGTTTTATTTCAATGTGACAAGATCACCATAATCTTCACATTTACAATTTCATTAAAAAATTCCAGAACCAGAGGATCAAACAGAATCAGTTCTGAGAATCAGTGTGAGCTCGGTCCAAACTGAGAAGGTGATCATACACGGTTATAACATGTTATCATTGTTCCGAGCGCCAGTTCTGACCTCAGTGTGTGTGTGTGTGTGTGTGAGACTGAAAACTTTAAATCAGTTCGTCTTAGTTTATTCTGTCCAGTCTGACCCAACGAGCAGACTCTGAGAGAAAGATGGCGTGTAACTCAAGGGAAAGTGTGAATAAAACCAGTCTTTCCAAAAACATTTAAACATAAAACTAAATAAAGTCGCTGTTTTTTCTGTTTCTGCGCTTCTGCCAGTCCTTGTTGCAGTTCCACTTCTGACCACTAGGCGCAACAACAACTACGCAGAGTTAAATATTAGCAACTAGTTAATCATGAACTTACAGCAGAATATCCGAGTTCCTCTGTGTTCCGAGTCCTCCTGCTTCAGACTGATGTAGAGAACAGCTGATTATCAGGAGCAGAACGCAGACAACAAACACCCAGGATCAGTATTTTATTTCCTTTTTCAGGGTCGAGAACAGATCGGCTCATTACCGCCACCTACAGGAGTGCTGTCTGGTTTTGTTTATATTCTGGCAAAAACCCCAGAAGGGGCAAAATGTTACACCCACATTCTCTAAAGCTAAAAAAAAAACGAACAGTGAGAAAGTAGAAGCTCCACTCTCTGAAAGATCATAAATAACAAGTTTACTCATTTTATATTAACAGATAATTAATACATCATGCGTAGTTTTAGTGACTACTAAACCAATTTCTCATTCATTTTGAATACTGATGTATGTCTCTCTCTCTCTCTCTCACACACACACACACTAGGACATACAGTGAAATGCTTATTATGGCTGTCTGTGACCTAAAAATAAAATTGACCCTGAAATAAAATTAAGCTTGCACTGAGGGTAACATTACAAAGAAAAAAGCAAAAATATACGAGCGATGGCATTCAAGTCAAAGCGGGACTTTTGATTGTACAGAATAACAGAACACAGTTCTGAGAGTAAACACTCCCTTTATTTCTCTATATAATCCCCTGATGCACTAATGCACTTATCACAGTGTCTCACTAGTGCTTGGACACCATCAAGGGAGAAAGTTTTCTCAGTACACCGGAGCCGTGATCGGACTGCCTGTCTGCTTCACTTCTGAAACAACAGCCTCCCAGGAACCCCTTTCATGCCCCAAACATGTGGAAATGTCTTGAACGAGGTCAGGACTGTACGGA
Source organism: Clarias fuscus (assembly GCA_030347435.1). Classification (NCBI taxonomy): domain Eukaryota; kingdom Metazoa; phylum Chordata; class Actinopteri; order Siluriformes; family Clariidae; genus Clarias; species Clarias fuscus. The sequence continues at coordinate 41,767,651 of CM059206.1, forward strand.
GGGATGTGGCAATAACTCCCAGCCGAATTCCCGTAATGTGCAGGTGGTGTTGGTGAATGAGTGTGTGTACAGTTCACACAGACAGATGGGTCTCTATCTTTTGCAAGTTGGTGAAAGGTTATCCATCAATTTTCAAGAGACAAGTGCAATGGGATCCGATCCACCTCGGCCGGGATCGTCATTTACAGATGTATGGCCTTTAAAATATTTGCACCGTTTAAATGTTTTACTGCGGTCTGTAAATATAAATCGCTTTTATATTCACCTTCATTCACATGAAATTTTATCACAAGTCCCGGATTGACTTGAATGCCCCTTGTATATATTATAAGCAATATAAGATGGTGGGAGCAGCAGTGGAATTATACATGACATGAAATGTTCGTAGGGCTAAAGTAGACTGATGTAGAGAACAGCAGTGTGAGAACGATGATTATCATCTGGTTGTCTTGATGAGCTTGAGAGGGAAGTTGTTTTCCTGGCACCAGTCTTCCAGGTGGGCATTCTCATCGTTATCAGAGATCAGGCCCCAGCACAACAGTGTCATCAGGCAAACATGACACAGACAGCAAGGTTACCCACAACACCCTAATCTGAGTCGAGGCAACTTGACTTGTTGAAAGTTGAAAGTTTGAATGAATGAAAGTTTGTGTTGTTAATTAAGGACTGAGAGGAGAAGCTGATCTGTTACTTCATTACCCACAATGCATTTATAAGCTGGACTCACATCCTAAACAACCGAGACGAAACAAGCTTAAAAACACTTCAGTGTTGCATTAGATGTTTGTTCATGTTTGTTAATGTGGAACTGAAGAAAAATGTTAAGTTTTCTAGATGAATGATCGAGTCACTTGGTCTGTCCACTGATAAACTCTCATAGAGTCCCACAATCAAACACATAGACACAGTGTATGTGAGAAAGTTCTCTATTTAATAACAGCAAAAGACAGTGTTTCATCTGTTTGGCTAAACGCCTGGTGTTATTCCAAAGAACATAAACTATTTTATAATTTTAACGTTTTTCCTGGTAAATTTCTGGAGAACAAAGAGTGGAAGGCTGTATACAGGAGATGTCTGTCTGGAGATGAACTAGGAAGTGTCAGCTTATTAATATCCCACATTATATCCCACATTAATATCCGATCCCAGAGGAAACAGAAAGGCAGTAGCATAAAATATTCAACACATTAATATCAGATACAAGAGAAGAGAAAGATAACTCATTTTATATTAAAACAATTCAGGACAAACAAAAAGTCTCAGGAGCAGTGACTCAGGACTAGTTGGATGAGGGGACTGGAGTCTTTGCTCAACACTCAACTCTTGGTACTAAAGACCTTTATTCGATATGAGTTTAATGACACACTAATCTTTTACACACGCAAAAACTTTATCATAAATAAAGACTTCCCAGTAATGACTACTCATTGTCATGGCTTTAGAATTAATTCAGAGACAGGGTTCTAATCCACTGAGGCCAGAATGGAACTCTTGACCCTGGAGATGCCTCTTCTAAACTTTCAGCCTTCTAATCAAAATTTAATATTATTACTTTCTGCCTCAAAATGATTACTGAAGATTTCACAGACATGAATTCATGAAGACATGAGACATGAATTCAGCACAACAGCCCAGACTCTCAGGCATCCGTAATGGCAGCAGATTTCAACCTGTCTGCCAATTTTCATGAGTTTTTGAGCATGATAAGATGCCCAAAAAGCCCTAAAGGGTGGAAAGAGATTCTTAGGAAAACAAGAGGGTCCTGTGTGTCAGTATGTGTGTGATGTGTGTGTGAGACATGTGACTTGTTATTGTGTGTGTATTTCTGCATGTGGATGTGTGAGACAGTGATGAAAACAGAAAATTTGTGATGTGTGATATATGAGTATGTTTGTGTATGCGTACGCATGTGCATCTGTGTAAGTGTGGTAGAGTATCAACATTTGTAATGTGTCTGTGTGTGTGTGTGTGTGTGTGTGTAAGTGTTAACATTGTCATGTGTATGTGTGTACAGTAGGCCGCAGATGCTGGAAAATTGCATCACACTATGATAGTACTCACAGTGATGTCACTGAACGTGTCATTGAATATAATGTCACTCAATATAATGCGACAGAAAGTTATTAATAATTTTTCAGTGTAAGTTTAAGACATTATCACGGCTGACCTGTTTGAGATATCAAAAATCCCTCCGCAATTTCGCATCCTCGATGTCTTTAGATCACATCGCCCCAGTTTGGTGACCATCGTATAAATTCCCTAGGAGGAGTATATCAAAATCCATCGGGTGTGTTTTTGCGAACAACCCAAAATACCCGGCCTCCTGTTGAGTTGACATGCAGTGCGAAAGTTGTTTGGCTCAATGAGCTTTGTGTATCGGGTTTTGTGTACCTACGTAAAAGTGTGTATGAGCTCTCCAGCAAAATCTCTTGTGAGGGCCCCCTCAGGCATCCGAATGGCAGCAGATTCCAACCTGTCTGCCAATTTTCAAAAAGCCCAAAAGTGTGGAAAAAAATCCTTTGGAAAGCAAGAGGGTCCTGGGCATCATATAGTGTTTTGGCCCTAAAAATAAATGTACATTTCTTCTGATATGATTGTGTAAGTAATGAGAAGTTCCTGACTGCATCACAAAACAAGAGGGTCCTGCGCAAGCTATAGTGCTTGGGCCCTAATTAATCTGCACTTTACTGTTAACAATCCTGGCTAGTGCGCCGTGGTTATTGTGTAGGATGACGCACACACACAGTGACGACTGACAGAATAACTGTTGGCTCAACTGGAATCTTATTCCTCTGGTGTGACTTTAACAAAGAACCTCTCTAATGACACTTGCTTTTACCTCCTACATTTGGAGGAATTTGCATGCTTTGTTGTTAAACAGATTCATCTCCCGCACCTAGTGGCAGACAGCCCACCTGGAGCACCAGGAGTTTTCCTGGTGACCCGCTGGCCAATGTGGGTCGGCCCATTTCAGTACGCAAATATATAAAAAATGTATAAAAAAGCATACTATTGCATCTCTTTTCTATGCAGATGGATTACTGCATCAATCGCTTTGTGGAAAGAAAAAACAAACACATCACATTATTATTCGTCTCTCAGAGTTTACATCTTTCATCTGAATAATTAAGTGCACACTCAGGATCCAGTCTGGAGTCATTTGGTGATTTTACTGAGCAGCCATCTATTCAATTATTTTGGTCTTTAAAATAACAGACCAAAATAATTGAATAGATAGATTGAATAGATAGGTAGTTTTCACCTACCTGTGACAGTGACGGCTCCCTTCCAGATGTGCTGAACAACTTCTACGCACGGTTCGACATGCAGAACGACGTGACGCCGAGGAAGACTATCCCTCCGCCGAACGACCAGGTGCTGTGTCTCACCACGGCTGATGTGAGAAAAACTCTACGACATCACAGGCAGAGTGCTCAGAGAATGTGCAGAATAGCTGGCAGTTGTTCTCACCGACATCTTCAACATCTCTCGTTCCCACATGCTTTAAATCTACCACCATCGTCCCCGTGCCGAAGAAGTCTACTGTGTCCTGTCTCAATGACTACCGCCCTGTTGCACTCACACCCATCATCATGAAGTGCTTCGAGCGGGTCATCATTAGACACATCAAGACCCTGCTGCCCCCCTCACTAGACCCCCTGCAGTTCGCGTATCGTCCAAACCGTTCAACGGACGACGCCATCTCCACCACACTCCACCTGGCACTGTCACATCTTGACAAATAAGACACTTAAGTCAGAATGCTGTACATAGACTTCAGTTCAGCATTCAACACAATCATCCCCCAACACCTGATCGGGAAGCTGAGCCTGTTGGGCCTGAACACCTCCCTCTGTAACTGGATCCTGGACTTTCTGACCGAAAGACCTCAAGCAGTGCGAATCAGGAGCTACACCTCCAGCACCACCACACTGAGTACTGGGGCCCCCCAGGGCTGCGTGCTCAGTCCCCTGCTGTTCACACTGCTGACTCATGATTGTGTAGCGACACACAGCTCCAATCATATCATCAAGTTCGCCGATGACACGACCGTGGTGGGTCTCATCAGCAAGAACGACGAGTCAGCGTACAGAGAGGATGTGCAGAGGCTAACGGACTGGAGTACAGACAACAACCTGTCTCTGAACGTCGAAAAGACAAAAGAGATGGTTGTTGACTTCAGGAGGACTCGGAGCGATCACTCTCCACTTAGCATCGGCGGCTCTTCTGTGGAGATCGTCAAGAGCACAAAATTCCTGAGCGTCCACCTGGAGGAGAACCTCACCTGGTCCCTCAACACCAGCTCTCTGCATAAGAAAGCCCAACAACGTCTTTTCTTTCTGAGGAGGCTGAGAAAGACACAGCTTCTACCACCGATCCTCACCACCTTCTATAGAGGAACTATTGAGAGCATCCTGAGCAGCTGCATCACTGTCTGGTTTGGGAATTGTGCCATGTCAGACCGCAAGACCGTACAGAGGATAGTGAGGACAGCTCTATCGAAGACATTTACACCACACGCTGCATCCGCAAAGCCACCAGCATTGTGGCTGACCGGACACATCCATCACACTCACTCTTCACCCTCCTGCCATCTGGAAGCAGGTACCGAAGCATTCGGGCCTCACATCCAGACTGAGAAACAGTTTTTATCCGCAAGCCACCTGTCTCCTTAACACAAAGGGACTGGACTGATAAACAAACACACACACACACACACACACACACACACACACACACACACACACACACACACACACACACACACACACACACAAATCACTCAGACAAACTAAATAACATCTGGACTGAACTGATAAACACACATGCACAATCACACTGATATACATCCATCTCAATCTGCTCATACCTACCTACCTGTGCTGCTCTTCGCAATTTTTTGCACAATATTTATTTGACTGCTATTTGCACACGATACTCTTGTCAAAATTGTAAACTGTTTACTGCTGCTCTTCCCACTACCTCAATTCATACTTCATCAAAAAAGGACTGTTATGTGTTACATTGTTGTGTCTGTCATGTACCTCTTTGTTTGCACATTTGCACGTGTACTTTGTCTATTGTGTATTTTTGTATAGAAATTTGATCTTCTTTTAGATTAACTTAAATATGTAAAAATGTGTGTTGTAAATTTATGTCGTCTGCATGTATGTAACACCTCAGTCCTGGAGGAACGTTGTTTCGTTTCACTGTGTACTAACTGTATATGGCTGGAATAACAATAAAAGCCTACTTGACTACTTGACTTAACAGGTCACACAGATACAGTACACTGATTAATTTTTATACATCATTCACCTAATTTAGGTGTAAACATACAATAACTGAATTCTGTATTAATACACCAAAATTTAAACCAATAAACTACCTGAACTACAGCCGTCATACTGTGCATGTATTCACTAACCTCTACTGTTGCTTAGCAACTAAAACTTAGTGTTAACCAGTAGTGTGCAAGTTAATCAAGAGATTTAATCAAGTTTAATCAAGTTAATTAAGAGATTTTTCTGGATAGCTCATACACACTTTCACGTAGGTACACATTTAGAGCTCATTGAGCCGAACAACTTTCGCACTTTCACAAAAACACACCCGATGGATTTTGATATACTCCTCCTAGGGAATTTAGACGATCACCACCAAACCGCGCCCATGTGATCTAACGACACTGAGGATGCACTGAAGATTTTTGATATCTCAAACAGGTCAGCCGTGATCATGTCTTAAACTTACACAGAAAAATAATTAATAACTTTCTGTGTGGCCTTATATTGAGTGACATTATATTCAGTGACATCATAATGTGACGCTTACTTTCCAGCATCTGCGACCTATTGAACACATTACAAATTTTAACACACACACACACACACACACACACACACACGCACACGCACACACACATGCATACGTAAATACACACACGTTACAAATGTTAACACTCACACGTGCACACACATACACACACACCTCTCTCATGACGCACACACAAACATACTTATATCACAATGTTGACAGTCTCACACACACATACACATAATAACACACGCATAAATAATCTTAACACACAGACACCACACACACAAAAATGCACAAACACATTTACTCATCACACACACGCACACACACACTCACACACACACACACACACACACACACACACACACACACACACACACACACACACACACACACACACTAATGGAATCAACAAATATTTAGGGCCCAAACCGACATTAGCCCTGTATAGTGTCTGAAATGTGCAAGTTGGGCGGTGCAACCGGGTGGCGATGACTTTTTCGAGGTCTTAACACATTCAAATAACACACAGCTCGGGGTGGCAATGGCACAGGGTGCTTGGGCCCGTCATCGTTGCTTGCAACTATATTTTATTTTGGTAATGATCTAAACCTGAACAATTCCATAAAAAATATACATCAGATTTTGCAAAAAAATACAAGCACTTGCATCTTCCATAAAGTACTTGTGTTTTGTGAGAGTATCGCTTCTTCCTTTGACTTTATGTCGAGGTTTGTGAAATACTACCACCTACTGGCCTGGAGTGTGGAGCAGAAGGTTAGTAGGTGTAAATTTTTATAATATTGTATGTCATTATAATCTAATAAGCAGATTCCTGTGCCATCAGACCAGCCACCCACCCCCCTTTACCATGCTTCCTGGTGACCTGGGTCATCTTAAAATAAGGACACAAGCACATAAGAACAGACAGACAGAAAGAGAGAAAAGAAAGAAAGACAAATACAACCATGTTACTGTTACAGCATCAGGTATTTGACGCAACACTAGATTATGTTATGAGTTACTGCTAAAGGCTTCAAATATATGTCTCTCTCAGCGTCTCTTTACAGTACTTTACAGTAAACCTCTTCATGAGCTGTTACTATAGAAACTAGAACATATTATATATATATTTTTAAAAGCAAGATTTATGCTAATCACTCTCATCCCTGTACACATGGAGCCATACACTCATTTACGACATTGCTATTTATTGTAAACACAGTGCTATGAAAAAGTATTTGCTCCTCCTGAGTTTTTTGCATATTTGTCACACTTAAATGATTCAGCTCATTAATCTACACATTTTAATACTATACAAAGATATGTTCTGCATTTTGCATTTACTTGGGTTATCTTTGTGGAATATTAAAATTAGTTTGATCATCTGAATCATTTAAGTGAGACAAATATGCAAAAAAATAAAAAATCAGGAATATAAATATTTTTTCACAGCACTGTGGGCCACTCATCTAATTCTGGTTAGATGCTAAATGCAATTTACTGGCACTGTACTTGTGCATAATATCGATGAAGTTGAAACTAATCTAAATATGATTTTTTAAAAACTGATGCAGTCAAGAACTTCTCATTAATTACACAATCATATCAGAAGAAATTTATATTTATTTTTAGGGCCCAAACACTATACGGTGAGCAGGACCCTCTTGCTTTCCAAAGGATGTTTTCCCACACTTTCGGGCTTTTTGTGGGCTCTTAACATGCTCAAAAACTCATGAAAATTGTCAGATAGGTTGGAATCTGCTGCCATTAGGATGCCTGAAAGTCACGTTGCCCACACTTGCTATACACACGAAACTCGGTAGACATTGTAATGGAGAAATCACATTTTAATCATGTATTAATTCTGATCTTTAGTTTGCCACATAGATGATAGAAGCTTTAAACCTGATGAAACATAGTAAGACAAGGCTGAGAATAGAACTTAAACAACCTGATTGTAGTTGCTATTGAATAAATGATATGGTGAGGACGTCTGGTCTGGGTCAGATAAAGAGTCGTGAGTTTGAATGCAGGAACTTCATGTACAGGGCGTTGATTATGTTATCAGAGATGTTTATGTGTAAAATGGTACAGCTGAGAGAAAGAGATCATGTTTCTCCATGCTGCACCTGTTTGCTGAATGAGACTGGTCCTTCTGCAGAAGTTTAAATAAAACCTTTGTTACTTTGTTTGTTACTGTGATTAATTATATTAACCATCAATGCAGGGCAGGCAAAATACTGCTGTGAGATATAGAAGTCTTACTAGGAGTATTTTATGGCCAAATACTGAAAATGCACACCACTACACTATCTGGAATTAAATATTTTATGTCAAACAAACAACTGATATTAAGTTTTTTTCTTTTTTTTAAATATAAAAGGATAATTCTATGGTTAAACATTCAGCCATAATAGGTGGAGAGAATGACTGCTATGACCTAGTAGAAACTTCAGGAGCGTAGGTTGGGCCTTGACATGTCAGAACAGCTGCACATTTCTGGGCCTTTGGCCAAAATCAAGAGATATCTACCTACAGTAGAAATGGAAAATGCTGTTGACTAAAAGGTAGCATGGTCTCATAAGTAAAATAACAAAGAGTCAGAAATACCACAAGCTTTAGGTGAGAGATACATTATTTTGCAGGACAAAAAAACAAACAAGCAAACAAATAAAAGAAATACTGTACACTGAGATTAAAGATGAAATAGTTATTTGTCTATGTATAAAAGTCTTTATGCTCAATTTTGTGTGCTTTCAAGTACTTTATATGGAAAAGTAGGGTGTGTCAGTGGGTGGGATGTTGTTGTGTGTGTGCATGTATGCCTGTGTGTGTGTGTGTGTGTGTGTGTGTGTGTGTGTGTGTGTGTGTGTGTGTGTGTGTGTGTGTGGACCATGGCGGGTCCCATTGCGAACCATGACAAGGAATGTGATCCCCCGCAATGACGCAGTAACGATGCCCCGCCCTATAAAAACCCCCATGCGCTTTCCAATAAGATGGTTGGAATGCTGTATAATCCCACCAGGTGGAGCACTGACTGCTACAATTAACTGCAGTAACCAGACAGTCTTATACTGCATCTCTATATACAGGCGTAGTCAACATAGTTTCATAAATAAATGATATGGTAAAAAAAAAAAAAAAAAGAAAAAAAAGTAAATAAAACTGATTAATAAAACAGAATTGTTAAATCACTCAATACACAACCCATGCTGCTTATGCTATTTAAATTAATTAATTAATTACTTAATAAATAAAACTAGTTATTGCAATATTTTCCAAGACATCCTTAATGATCCTTAAAGACATGGTAACATGTGTAATCTATCTATACTGATCGCTGTACATACGGAATATAAATGCAGGCTATGTATTTTACATTATGGTGTATTTTATCTAGTTCAGTTTAACACACTGATCGATAATATTTTGCTGCAAAGTAAAGCTCAAAATGTAACTTCTGCTTGGGTTTGTTTTTCGTTATATTTTTGATGATGTTTTGGAACGTTTGGTTCGTTCATTTTGTTTGAAATATTAGCATTACCTTATGCAGCAAAATAAACAATGTTACAGTACCATTGTGTAAATTATTAACATATTGATGTCTTTTAATTAAGGACAAAAATAGACCATGCGCTTGTGTTTAGGACTGCTTCTGAACAGCTGTGTTCATAGGTTTAATCAACGATTTACAAGACAACAGTTAAAGTGCTACATGTAAGCATTTGGATGGAGAGGTGTGTCTGTGTGTGCTCCTGCATTTCTCAGTTGGCTTTAACACAAACACATTTGCGCACAGACAGGTCTAAATAACACCTCCTCCTGCCCAAAAAAAAAGAAAAAAGAAAAAACCCTGAGCAATTAGCAGCATGTCATGGTCAGTATTCTCCATTGAGGTTTCTCACCTTCCACTTTGTCTTTGCTCTTTCTATGGAGTTCTTAAAACCCCAAACATTTATTTATACTGAGTTTGTTTCTATGACCAATAATAATAATAATAATAATAATAATAATAATAAATTAACCCAACTCTTTGACTATTTAAAACAAAATTCTCCATTTTTTGCACATTGAAGTAGTTGGTTCAAATAAATGTTTAAAAAAAAAAAAAAAAAACGATTCCCCAACAATTAAAACATGCAAACATGACTTAAAATTATTTATTCTTCCAAAACTAGTCAAAGTTAAAACAGTAATTTGCATAAAACAGGTGAATACATGTTGTATTTTGCTTACAGGTCAGTAAAATACCTGGATAACACCAGCTGCTTATCAGTCTCTATCTGGTTCTTTTATATTAAAATATCCATTTTTAAAAACTATCAAAGATAGACCAGTTTATGTCTTTGTTTCCCCCAAATTATCAGACGTTTTGCAGTTCTATGTTCAGAATATAGACCAGACCAAACAATCATTGTAAAGCTGTTGCACTGTGACGTCACCCCTTCTACAGCTCCATCAACAGCTTGTTCAGGCGTCTCCAGTAGCTCCAAAAGGCCAGCCGTCACCCGTCTGAGCCAAACCTCCACTGTGGAGCTTTGCTTAAAGACAACAGGAGAATCATTGTTCTTTCATTGTTAACCATGGTGACCTGCAAAGAAACGCGTGCAGCCATCATTGCGTTGCATAAAAATGGCTTCACAGGCAAGGATATTGTGGCTACTAAGATTGCACCTAAATCAACTATTTATAGGATCATCAAGAACTTCAAGGAAAGAGGTTCAATTCTTGTTAAGAAGGCTTCAGGGCGTCCAAGAAAGTCCAGCAAGCGCCAGGATCGTCTCCTAAAGAGGATTCAGCTGCGGGATCGCAGTGCCACCAGTGCAGAGCTTGCTCAGGAATGGCGGCAGGCAGGTGTGAGTGCATCTGCACGCACAGTGAGGCCAAGACTTTTGAAAGATGGCCTGGTGTCAAGAAGGGCAGCAAAGAAGCCACTTCTCTCCAAAAAAAAACATCAGGGACAGATTGATCTTCTGCAAAAAGTATGGCGAATGGACTGCTGAGGACTGGGGCAAAGTCATATTCTCGGATGAAGCCTCTTTTAGATTGTTTGGGGCATCTAGAAAAAGGCTTGTCCGGAGAAGAAAAGGTGAGCGCTACCATCAGTCCTGTGTCATGCCAACAGTAAAGCATCCTGAGACCATTCATGTGTGGGGTTGCTTCTCATCCAAGGGAGTGGGCTCACTCAAAAACACCCTCCAACAGCAACTTCTTCCAACAATCCAACAACAGTTTGGTGAAGAACAATGCATTTTCCAGCACGATGGAGCACCGTGCCATAAGGCAAAAGTGATAACTAAGTGGCTCAGAGACCAAAACGTTGAAGTTTTGGGTCCATGGCCTGGAAACTCCCCAGATCTTAATCCCATTGAGACCTTGTCGTCAATCCTCAAGAGGCGAGTGAACAAACAAAAACCCACTAATTCTGACAAACTCCAAGAAGTGATTATGAAAGAATGGGTTGCTATCAGTCAGGATTTGGCCCAGAAGTTAATTGAGAGCAGCCCAGTCGAATTGCAGAGGTCCGGAAAAAGAAGGGCCAACACTGCAAATACTGACTCTTTGCATAAATGTCATGTAATTGTCGATAAAAGCCTTTGAAATGTATGAAGTGCTTGTAATAATATTTCAGTACATCACAGAAACAACTGAAACAAAGATCTAAAAGCAGTTTAGCAGCAAACTTTGTGAAAACTAATATTTGCGTCATTCTCAAAAATTTTGGCCACGACTGTAGATTTAAATGGTGACCATTCCTCATGTTCTCAAGTGGAGTTTGGTGTTCCACAGGGTTCAGTTTTAGGCCCACTGCTCTAAAGGAGCTGCGGCTCATTAATCCTTGAGAGAATGAACTAAGGTCTGAGGCGTCGGTCTATAGTTATATAGCGTCACTCAGTGGTAAAAGCCAGCAAACGCACAAACCCAAATGCTGGCGGTAAAACTAGAATACTGCTTCAGTACCATCTGTATCTTACCTTCCCAGTCAAACGGGATGGCAGCTTCACACAGCTATAACAAGAGGACCCGCGACTCAACACTGCTGGGAACAGGTGATATCAACCTTATACTTAAAAAATAAAATAAAAAATAATCTACTTTATTATCATACAAAATTATGGGAATTTGAATCTGATCTCTTGCTGGTCTCACACGCAAAGATCGACAATGTAAAACACAAAACGCAGACAAAAAAAAAAATCAAGGTCCGATTCCATTGCCCAGGGTTCAACGCAGATGTCTGCAACTCCTGTCAGTGCACAGCGTCTGCTTAGCCCGCCCCGCTTATTCTACTACCTATTATAAGCATACCCTTCGAGAGGATTGGCATGGATCTAGTCGAGCTACTGCCTAAATCTGCAAAAGGTCATGTGTATATCTTAGTGATCGTTGGCAATGCCTCGTGTTATCCTGAGGCTGTGCTCCTAAAAAAAGCTACATCAAAGGACAACGCGAGAGAGCTGGTTCAGCTCTTCAGCAGAGTCGGCATTCCAAAGGAACTCACGGATCTAGGTACAACATTCATGTCAAAAGTAATGTGTGCAGGCTGTTGAAGATTAAGCAGATCCGCATGTTAGTGTATCATCCGCAAACCGATGGACTCACCAAACACTTCAACCAGACCTTAAAGCGGATGCTCCAGAGGGTGGTGGATGAATAACAACTGGGACCAAATGATGCCGCACGTCCTGTTTGTGGTACGGGAAACTCCACGGGTTTCACGCCCTTTGATCTGCTCTTCGGCCGCCGGCTGCACAATATGCTTGACGAGAAAAGGAAGCCTGAAGGATCAGCCATCACCATTCAGGTTACTTATTGAGTTGGTGCAAGAACTCAAGCAGAGAGGAGCAGAAGTGTGTCTAGGATTGGCTGATGAAACCAGACGAGTTCAAGGTGGGCGATCACGTACTGCTGCTCCAACCCAATGCTACCTGAAAGTGAACTATCGTCTGCAACAGATTAGCACAAATGAACTAAGCCATACCACGTTAACTTATTAAAGCAGTGGATTGAACCACCTGAGCTCTTGCCTCTCTCTCTGCTACAGAGCAATTCTGTCAACTAGTATATTGTGGAGAGAATCTGTCGCATTAGCATCAGGAGCTGAGTGAGCTTATGGACCAGTTCGAGGCTGTGTGTTTTCAACTCAATTCAAAAATACCTGAAAAAAGGAGTAAAACAGAAGTACGAGCAAAATATACACCTGATAATGTGGAAGTTTAATGTGATTTATCTTTGGTATCAACCTTTATTAAGTGTTACTAAAGTGCAAAAAAAACCCAAAAGTGACTCCAGAGAGAATAGAAATCGTATATATGTTTCATCCAGTGTCTTTATTATAAAATATATAATATCCAGTGTCTTTATTACAAACTGCAAAAATCTGCTTTACAGTTGTATCATGAGCATGTTGTTATCCAACTGTCAGTGAAGGACTACATTTTCCCCAAATATAAAATCATGAAACAGGATGCTTTTACTCCAGGAGTTAAATTATTTAAGCGAAAAGCCAAATGTTGAGGATTAAACTTTCCTGGTTTTCTCTCACACTGCATGGTAATATTTTGCACATTTGGTTTAAGTTAAGGCAGTGCCTTAACTTAAGGGTCGAGATCATGTACAAAAGACAGAAGTTTCTTGTCATAATATCCCGAATGATCAAACCTAACAACGTCACTGATCGTGCATCACTGAAGGAGCTGTTTATTGTCTCCTGTAACACATCTGGTGAAAGTTTAGATGAACTGTAAAAACTAAACTGTGTCAAAAAAAAAAAGAATTCCTTTCCAGTAATGAGACACTTCAACAGTGATGAACTTCACATTAATAACATCACTGTGAACACTGCTCGTTGTTATGGCAACAGTGAAGAGAGGGACTTTAGAACCCCAAAGAATTCATATTCTGCTTTAAATAATTGTTGAGCTTTACAGACACTCATTTCATTTTTCTGTACACATGGTGGAGCATTCAAAATGCGTAAGCATTAGTATCAGGCTGTTAATACTGTATTATATTAAGTATAGCACAATGTAGCATAGCATAATGTAGTACAGTACAGGACACATCAACATAAACACACTTATGAGATGTTGGTATTTTAATCCTATAGAAAGAAAAGCTCATGGACGGGTCGTACACTGAGGACGGGCGAGGTAAGGAACGCACAACATCGGCTGGAGAAGCGATGCCCGGTCCGCTGACATCAGGGAGACCCCGGTGTGAAGTGGGTGTCGCCTATAAACTTACCACCATGTGATTAATGTTTACAGGGTCTTTAGGAATCAGACGTTACACTGTGATGGTCTCTTCAGCATCAGCGGCTTTCATATAAACAAACTAAAACGACAATAAAAAATAGTATATCACACTCATTATTAAAATGTAATAAAGGTTACTGAGGAAAATCTAAAAGTGTGTGTGTGTGTGTGTTTTCAGTCAGAACTTTAGATTATTTATAGTATTAGTGTACCATTAGGAATGTGAACAATACCTGTCTTCATCTTCAACAACATCAGGTTCTGAGGCAAAGTTGACTGAAAATAAAACAAGACACTCAGTCAGTGTTCAGTCTGTAACAGGGAAGAAGTAAAACTTTCAGGATGGGATTAAACCATACAGGACAAAGCTGATGAGTGGAAAGTCCAGGACTAAAAGAAAAGAAAATGGTGATTTTGTTGGTATTTTACTCACAAGCTCCTGAATAAAGTACTGAGTTATTCAGAGTCGAGCAGCAGCAGAGAGGAAAGTAAAAGAGCGCAGCATTCACATGGAGATATTAGTGTTCATGCCCTGAGCTCTGTACAGTTACAGAATAAAGATCCAACACCACACACACATGCACACACACATACACACACACACATCTGAATAGTTCACCTAAGGAAAGATCCATTGACGTTGCTTTTTTTGGGTCTGTGGAAAAAAAAAACAATCACATCACATTATTATTCGTCTCTCAGACTGGAAATCTTACACAATCGTCCACACTCAGGATCCAGTCTGGACTTATTTGGGGATTTTACTGAGCAGCAATAAGCTATAATAAACAGACAATAAACTGTCTAATTACTTTTTGTGTTTAAAATAACAGGTCACACAGATACACTGCTTAAATATTCTACATCATTCACCTGATTTAAACCAATAAACCCCCTAAACTACAGCCATCAATAACCTCTACTGTTGCTTAGCAACTACACACGTGGACAAAATTGTTGGTACCCTTCGGTCAATGAAAGAAAAACTCACAATGGTCACAGAAATAACTTTAATCTGACAAAAGTAATAATTTAAAAAAAATTCTATGAATGTTAACCAATGAAAGTCAGACATTGCTTTTCAACCATGCTTCAACAGAATTATTTTAAAAAATAAACTCATGGAACAGGCCTGGACAAAAATGATGGTACCCCTAGAAAATACTGAAAATAATGTGACCAAAGGGACATGTTAATTCAAGGTGTGTCCACTAATTAGCATCACAGGTGTCTACAATCTTGTAATCAGTCAGTGGGCCTATATATAGGGCTCCAGGTAGTCACTGTGTTGTTTGGTGACATGGTATGTACCACACTCAACATGGACCAGAGGAAGCGAAGGAAAGAGTTGTCTCAGGAGATTCGAAAGAAAATTATAGACAAGCATGTTAAAGGTAAAGGCTATAAGACCATTTCCAAGCAGCTAGATGTTCCTGTGACTACAGCTGCACATATTATTCAGAAATTTAAGATCCATGGGACTGTAGCCGACCTCCCTGGACGTGGCCGCAGGAGGAAAATTGATGACAAATCAAAGAGACGGATAATCCGAATGGTAACAAAAGGGCCCAGAAAGACTTCTAAAGAGATCCAAGGTGAACTTCATGCCCAAGGAACATCAGTCATCCGTCATTGTTTGAGCCAAAGTGGACTACATGGGAGACGACCAAGGAGGACACCATTGTTGAAAACAAATCATAAAAAAGCCAGACTGGAATATGCCAAACTACATGTTGACAAGCCACAAAGCTTCTGGGAGAATGTCCTATGGACAGATGAGACAAAAATGGAACTTTTTGCCAAGGCACATCAGCTCTATGTTCACAGACGGAAAAATGAAGCATATGAAGAAAAGAACACTGTCCCTACTGTGAAACATGGAGGAGGCTCTGTTATGTTCTGGGGCTGCTTTGCTGCATCTGGCACAGGGTGTCTTGAATCTGTGCAGGGTACAATGAAATCTCAAGACTATCAAGGGATGCTAGAGAGAAATGTGCTGGCCAGTGTCAGAAAGCTGGGTCTCAGTCGCAGGTCATGGGTCTTGCAACAGGACAATGACCCAAAACGCACAGCTAAAAACACCCAGGAATGGCTAAGAGGAAAACATTGGACTATTCTAAAGTGGCCTTCTATGAGCCCTGACCTCAATGCTATTGAGCATCTTTGGAAGGAGCTGAAACATGCCGTCTGGAAAAGGCGCCCTTCAAACCGGAAACAACTGGAGCAGCTTGCTCATGAGGAGTGGGCCAAAATACCTGCAGAGAGGTGCAGAAGTCTCATTTGATTGCAGTGATTGCCTCAAAAGGTTGTGCAACAAACTATTAAGTTAGGGGTACCATCATTTTTGTCCAGGCCTGTTCCATGAGTTCATTTTTTTTTATAATTACGTTGAAGCATGGTTGAAAAACAATGTCTGACTTTCATTGGTTAACATTCATAGAATTCTTATTTATTATTACTTTTGTCAGATTAAAGTTATTTCTGTGACCATTGTGGGTTTTTCTTTCATTGACCGAAGGGTACCAACAATTTTGTCCACGTGTGTAAAGCTTAGTGTTAACTAGTGCTGTGCAAGTTAATCAATTATATAATTTAAAATATCTTTTAAATTACAGTAAATTGAATTGATGGGTCAGATTTCAATTTAGAATTCATTTACACTTTTACAGTCATTTATTTTGGTAAATGTTTAACAGTCTAAACCTGAACAATTCCATTTAAAAAAATACATCACGGATTTTGCAGAAAATACAAGCACTTGCATCTTCCACAAAGTACTTGTGTTTTGTGAGAGTATTTATTCTTCCTTTGACCTTATGGTCAATTATTAAGTTGTTGCAATACTGCCACCTATTGGACTGGAGTGTGGAGCAGACGTTTAGGGAAAAAGATTCTAACATTATTATGTAATTTCATCATGTACACTTTGCTAGTACTGGATTAAACCACTTTTGCCTTTAGAACTGCCTCCATTTTTCAAGGATTCAACAAGGTGCTGGAAATATTCCTTGGACATTTTGGTCCATACTGACATGAGAGCATCACGCAGTTGCTGCAGATTTGTTGCTGAACATCCATGATGTGAATCTCCAGTTCCTCCACATCCAGAAGCCGCCCTATCGGAGTGAGATCAGGTGACTGTGGAGGCCGTGTGAGTACAGTGACCTACTGTCATGTTCAAGAAACCAGTTTGAGATGAGTTCAGCTTTGTGACATGGTGTGTTATCCTGTGCTCATAAAGGGATGGACACGATCAGTAACTATACTCAGGTAGGCTGTGACATTTAAACCATGCTCAGATCGCTTACTAAGATGCCAAAATGCAGAGAAACAGTATCTCCTCCACACCATTACACCACCACCAGCAGCATGAGTCGCTGATACACGACAGAATGGATCCATGCTTTCATGTTGTTTATGCCACATTCTGATCTGATCATCTGCAGCAGTAATTGAGACTCTTCAGTTCAGATGCATTCTTCCCATCTTATAAAGTCTGATTTTGGTGAGTCCATGTGACCTGTAGCCTCAGTGTCGTGTTCTTATCCTGACAGGAGCGACACCTGGTGTGGTCTTCTGCTGCTCTAGCACGTCAAGGTTCGATGTGTTGTGTGTTCAGAGATGTTCTTCAGCATACCTCAGTGTAACGAGATGTTATTTGAGTTACTTTTGCCTTTCTATCAGCTGGAACCGGTCTGGCCGTTCTGCCCTGATCTTGCCATCATCAAGGCGTTTTCTGTGTAAACACTAAAGAATTAGTTGTGTGTGAAAATCATAGGGATCAGCAGTTTGGGAAATACTCAGCTCCAGTAATTACAGTGAGATCATTTCCTCCATTCTGAGTAATGAGTTGTATACAGTGTGTAACTACAGATGTGAGGAGAGTTAGTGCTGGGTTTGTGATGGAGAAGAGTTTAAACGTGGTGATGTGGGTCAGACAGGTAGAGAATTCAGCATTAAAGCAGACAGTAGTTGAAAGTTTACACTTACAGCGTTTGGCAGACGCCCGTATCCAGCGTAACTTACAGAAGTGCTTCAAAGTCTCTATCGATAAATACATCCTGATCCTGTTTCAGTAGGTTAAAGACTAAGCAACTCTGCTGGGGACGTTCGCTAATTACACCCCATAAACCTGACACTCTACTGATACCATTATTGATATACTATTTAATTATATGTTCTGTCTATTTACATTATGTGAAGTGATGAAAACAAAATCAAATGGAATGTGTTAATTTAACCCACTGATTTGGTCAGATGAACAACCCAGAGTTCTGGGTTAAATGGTACAACCCAGCACTTGGTTCAAACCAACCCAGCGCGCGTTCTGCCCAATAGTGACCCAGCGGCTGGGTTATGGTTGGGTTGTTTTTTAACCCAGCAGTTTTTAGAGTGTGATTACACCTCATGAACCTGACACTCTACTGATAAGATACTATTTAATTATACCTTCTGTACATTAGCACTGATTATATACTGTACATTAATATCACAGTGCAGTCGAATGCTCGAATCTGATCGGTCAGGGTAAAACCATGAACCACATTTCCCATCAACCACCGCTAGTCACATGTAGATGAAACTTACAGATGATTCTGTTAAACAGAGCATTTCATCATCTTCAGTTCTCTATGGTTACTTCACTGAGTTGTGTTTTTTATATTCCTGTGTATTTTAGCACATCAGTTAGTTGTGTTTCATTTCATTTTTAAACTTTATTACTCACTCTGAATGACCTTTAGCTTGACCAAGACAACAATCAAGAGACCGATGATGAGAGACCCAATAACTACCATGGCAGCAAGGATGTTCTTTACTGTGCTGTCGCCACCTGGGTCATCTTAAAATAAGGCCACAAGAACAGACAGACAGAAAGAGAAAAAGAGAGAAAGAAAAAAGAAAGACAAATACAACCATGTTACTGCTACAGCATCAGGTATTTGACGCAACACTAAATTAGTATATGAACATGCCTTTACAGTAAACTTCTTCATGAGCTGTTAGTATAGAAACTAGAACATATTATAACCAATACAAAACAAGATTTAGGCTAATCATCACTCTCACCCCTGGACATATGGACCCATACCCTCATTTACTACATCGCTATTTATTTTAAACACAGTATATTTTCCCATAAGAAATAATGGAAACTCTAATTATTCATTTCATACAAAAATAAATACATAAAAATAATTCATATAAAAAATAAAGTAAAAATAAAACAAATTAACCTGCACTTTACCTTTAAAAAAAGTAAAAATAAATCCCGACAGATAAGTGTTTTCGTTTGTGCGCGCAGTGTCTTCTCATTGTACACAGTAACCTAGGGTTAGGGTTTGGGTTACTGGGTCCGCAGTGCAAGAGAGAGAAAAATCACTGGCTCAGTTGTGATCACGTGAAAACAAGAAGCGCATGCACACTGCATGATACTTGGTACTTGTAAACCAAGACTTGTTCATTTTACAAGTCAAAATTTATTAAAGATCTTTGCTCATCTTGCGGAGCGGTCACAAACCGTTCTACTGTAATTTACGTGCATAATTCTGGAAAGGGTAACCAAGCCACTTCTATAGTGTTGGGACGCCAGTGAACCTCGGCGAGAGCCATTATCCACAAATGGAGAAAATGGCCAAGAGTATGGCCTGTTTAAGGCTCTCAATCAGATTTAAGTCCAGACTTTGACTCGGCCACCCCAAAACCTTGATTTTGTATTTTATTGAGCAATTTGAGGTAATTTAAACAATTCTGCATAGACGAGTGGGCTGTGAAAGACTGCTTGATTGCAGTTATAGCCTGCAAGGGTGGCAGTTATAAGGTTTAGGGGGCAATTACTTTATCACATGGGGTCATGCAGGTTTGGACAGCATCATCATTTAAATCATCATTTAAAAACTTCATTTTGTATTTACTTGGGTTATCTTTGTGGAATGTTAAAATTAGTTTGATCATCTAAATTTAAGTGAGACAAATATGCAAAAAAAAAATAATAATCAGGAAAACAAATGCTTTTCCACAGCACTATAGCCCACTTATGCACTTCTGGTTAGGTGCTAAATGCAACTTACTGGCACTGTACATGTGCATAATGACAATGAACTTGAATTTAATCTAATTATGATTTTTTTTAGAGTGATGCAGTTAAGAACTTCTCATTTCTTACACAATCATATCAGAAGAAATTTATTTTTATTTTTATTATGAAAAACAAATGAAGAAATTGTGCTTTTGTGCTTGAATCAAAAATGGAAAAAAAATGATAAGCGTCACTTTCCATTTTTTATTTTTGTTCGGACAAAAGTGGAGTGTTTGTGTGCCCATGCCATGCCACGAGTTTGACACGCTCAGCCAAGATTATCTTACCCGATGTTACACTAAATCGAGTGATCTTTCTCTTCGTGTCGGAGTGCTTTAAAACCCGTAAGCAAGAACAACAACAACAAGACCAAGTAGAACAAACCACAAGTGTATTATACAAAAAAATAAACAAAAAAGGTGCACCAAAACCAATAAAGAAAAGAATATTTACAAAATATATGCAATAATAAACGGAATGGGTGCGAGCGTGTAAAATGTCCAAAGTCCGGGTTATTGTAAGAGAGTGCGAGAAAGTTGAATCAGTCTCACCGGAAATGATGGTATAATCCCGGGAGGCCGATGTCGGAGTGAGAGTGCTCTGGCGAAGCAGTCCAGACAAAGTAATTCCAGATAATTCTTAGGATATTTATTTCCAATGAAAGTTTTGGTGTGCCCCAAGGCTCCATTTTGGGCTCTATCTTGTTCTCTTTATATATGTTATCGCTGGGGTCGATCATAGCCAGATACAATCTAGGCTTCCAATGCTATGCAGACGATGTACAGATTTATTTGACAGTGATGCCAAAGACAAGTGATGCACTTGGGTCTTTAATTAACTGTTTAGCGGACATAAAGCTATTGGTCAGAGCTATTTTTTATCAGTTGCGTCTTTTATCAAAAGTTAAACCATTTTTAAACCGCACTGATTTGGAAAAAACTATTCATGCTTTCATCAGCTCAAGAATTGATTACTGTAATGCACTTTATGTGGGTGTCTCTCAGTCTTCCCTTAGCCGCCTCCAACTGGTACAGAATGCGGCAGCACGCTTCTTAACTGGCACATTGAGACACCAGCACATCACCCCAGTCCTTTATTCTCTCCATTGGTTTCCAGTTTCTTTTAGAGTCGATTTTAAACTTTTACTTTTTGTTTTTAAAGCTCTTAATGGTCTTGCCCCTCCTTATTTATCAGAACTTTTAAATGTTAGAAGTTCTAACAGAGTTTTAAGATCATCTAATCAATTATTGTTAGAAGTGCCCAGAGTCAGGTACATACACTGGGGTGACCGGGCCTTTTCTGTGGCTGGCCCCAGACTCTGGAACAGACTGCCCCCCGATATTCGCATTATCACAGACTTTGGTCTTTTTAAATCCAAACTTAAAACTTATTTATTTAGGTTGGCTTTTAACATTCAGTAATAATGTGGCACTGCACAGTAATGTGATATTTATGAATTATTATGTTTTATTGCAAATTTTGTATGTGTTTTTATTGGAAAGCACTTTGGTCACTTCAGTGTTGTAAAGTGCTATACAAATAAACTTTGATTGATTGATTGATTGAAAATTTCTCAGTTTATAAAATAGGAAATAAGTCTGTTTACATTATTATTTTTTTTTTTTTTACAAATTGTGAAAAGGACAGCAGTAAAGAGCTGATCAGGGACAATGTGTTTTTGCAAGCATTTACATTTACAGTATAGTATGACAGATTTAGCTCCAGCAGTCTGTAACAGGAGAAGATAAAATATATATATATTTATTTTTAACAGCGTCTCTGTCCACTCCATAGTAGGAAAATATGCGATTTGCCATTTTTGTGTGTATTTATTTCTTGATAATCTCGGTTCACCACCATTGCTCAAATTTCCCCCTCTTGTTCGGCGACTGCGAGTGACGTCACTCCCCATACAAATCACGCCCCCCAGTATAGACCCGTCCATGACGCTGATTGACAGGTTTCCGTGTAACGTGTTGGAAATGCAATTGCAAATGGATTAGCGATTGCGTTTGAGTTTTGGCAGGCTACATGTGCGACACAGTGAAAGTGAAAAAGCAGACGTGCTAATTGATTTTGCTATTTAAATATGACAGGCACATGACCTGTAAGACATGGGAAATGGAATGGGAAATGGACTTTTCTTTTTCATTTGAAATTTGACATTCAGTGTGCGCTCGCGAAGGCGAAAAAGCAAACGGTAATGCAAAGTTTACAACTGCATGTCACACTTTATGCGTCCACGTATGGAAAACGCAATTGCAAATGCTATTTGCAATTCCTTTTGAAAAATGTCCGGGATATCATTCCATGTGTGTGTGTGTATATAGCATAATTACTGACATTAGTAGGTCCAGATGTTCAACACACAGGTAAGAAGTGATGGCTACTTGTAGCTGTGCATTTTTTATAAAAACATGTTTTATGCGTAAGTGTATAAATGTAAATGTATCATGATTACTGATACAAAACTAAAAAATACTTACCCTCTCTCCCCTGAGCTGTCATGTTCTCTCCTTCTTCTTCATATCTGTAGTTGAGGACGACGCACCTGAAAGGTCCCCAGGTCGTGTCGATGCTCCTGAAGCTCAGTTTACTGGACAGAGTGAAGAGACCGTCGTGTCCCTGTGTGATCTGCAGTGTGGAGTTATTTGTCCAGTTTGTGTTTCTCTGATCAAACCAGTGGATGGTTCCTGCTGGGTATCCACCGCTCGCATTACAGTACAGATCAGCAGCTCCACCGTCCTTTATCCCTGTCGGCTTAGAGGTCATGATCGGGGAGCTGTAGTTGGCTAAAGAAAAAAATAATCATTAAAAAATAATGTGATGACATGCTATGTGTTATGTGTGAACTAATTTCAGTCTCCTTACTCTTATCTTGTTATTTTTATTTACCCTAGACTTTAATAAATAATTTATTTATTTGGTTAAACCTTTTGTTGGTGTCCTTTATGTTGCACCACCTGAGCCAGGGGGCTCGTCCATAGGTTCGGATGAATTTTGATTTTTGGTTTTCTTTTGTTTGTTTCTCCATGTTAAATGTATTTGTTGGCTTGGGGATTAGTTTGGGTGGAGGTGTTTATTCATTAGACTGTAGCTGCCAGGTTAGTCTCCCTTTAGTTTGTTGAGTGCTTAGTTTGATTCCTCTGGTTAGACCAGGGAGTGTTCCAGCACAGTTAAGTATCCCATGTTGCCATCGGTTCACTCATTTGTTATTTTTCCTTTTTTATTTTGTGTCCTTGAACCTAACTTTATGCAGTATTTGTGTAGGCCAATTTGTGTTGTTGTCTGTTTTTTTTTTTTTTACCAATGTAGACTATTTGCTACCATTGTGGCTAGTTGGTTGAGTTTTGGGCCTACTCGTATAGAGAGAGCATATACTGTATGTATATATATTTTTTGGCTGCTTTTGTGTGTCTTTTAAGTTCCTCAGTGTTTGATCTGTAGCTTGAAGTACATGTTATGGCTTCTCTTGAGATCTTCATGAGTCTCCTTCAGTGCTTGAGAAATTTACAAGAGATTAGCTACTTAGTTTAGCTACTTGGAATTAAAGTTAAAAGAAAAGCAAATGATGTTGGAGCATGAACTTTTTCTTAAAGAGAGTTCAAAAGAGCTTCAATAAACATAAAGCCTGACCCAGCAGAGTTTGATGTTATAAAACACATTAGATTGGTTCCTCCCTTTGTTGAAAAAGATGTTGAGAAGTATTTTCCACATTTTGAGCGAGTGGCAATTACTTCTAAATGGCCTAAACAGTCTTGGGCACTGCTTTTGCAGAGTGTTTTGGTTGGAAAGGCACAGGAAGCGTATTCCTCTTTAATATTGCGAATATTATAACTTTAATAGAGTACAGGACGAGTTACAAGTAAAATCGTACAAGCCATATTCACCCTATAGTCATAGTTTTAAAAAGTCATCTGTTCACAATAGTTCAAATGAGAAAGTTTGTTTCTATTGTAGAAAGCCAGGACATCTTATTGCTGACTGTCCTACACTGAGTAAAAAGCAGAAATCTAAACCTTTCTTAAGACAGAGAAG
Source organism: Clarias fuscus (assembly GCA_030347435.1). Taxonomy (NCBI): domain Eukaryota; kingdom Metazoa; phylum Chordata; class Actinopteri; order Siluriformes; family Clariidae; genus Clarias; species Clarias fuscus. Next base: position 41,791,846 of record CM059206.1, read on the forward strand.
TGCCCAGATTTCTGTCAAGAGCTAAAGTCAAGCAGTTAAGTAGCTTGTTCATTCTCATTTTTGATGGAAGGGTCCGTTTCACTTGCGTCTGATCCAACTGCTAAATATCCACTCAAAATCTGGAGGGACAGTGGTGCTTTTCAGTCTGTTATTCTGCAGAATGTTCTTCCATTCTCTGAGCAGTCTGATTTACAGTGTAGCGCCGTGGTGCAAGGTTTTGGGAGTTACTTAACTCTGCCCATGCACACTGTTAATTTTAAAACTGATTTAGTTTCTGGAGTTGTTCCTGTGGCTGTGTGTTCAAGCATTCCCATTGAAGGGGTGTCTTTCATTTTAGGGAATGACCTGGCTGGTGATAAAGTTCTAGTTGCTCCTGTAGTTGTTTCCACTCCTGTGGTGTCTGAACATCCAGATACAATGGAGCGGCAGTACCCAGATACTTTCCCAGTGTGTGCTGTCACATGTGCCATGTCTAGGAAGGCCTCAGTTAAGAATGATGCAGATATTGATCTCTCAGATACCTTTTTTGTTAAACGTGACACTTTTGGCCTTAGTGACTATTTTCCTTCTCATGAGGAGTTAAAAACTGCACAAAGTCAGGATGTTGGTCTATCTGCTTTGTTTGAAAATGCTGTTTCCGAGGATGAAGTCAAAGACCTCCCGTGTGCTTGTTTTATCAGTAATGGTGTACTGATGAGAAAATGGACTTCCTCTGAGCTAACCTGCGAGGATGATTGGAGCAGTGTCTATCAGATAGTTGTTCCAGAGATCTATCGTTCAGAAATCCTCAAACTTGCTCTTGATCATAGTCTAGCAGGTCATATGGGTGTAAGGAAAACTCTAGATGGAGTGAGAAGACATTTTTATTGGCCTGGTGTAAAGTCTGATGTTGCACAACATTGTAAATTCTGTCATGTCGGTCAAGTTGTGGGGAAACCTAATCAGACTATTACCAAGGCACCTTTGCATCCCATTCCTGTTATTGGGGAACCTTTCGAACACATTCTAGTTGACTGTGTGGGTCCACGTCCATGGACTAAGTCTGGAAATGAATATTTATTGACTATCATGTGTGTGGCCACACGTTTTCCAGAGGCAGTTCCTTTAAGAAGAATTACAGCAAAAACTGTTTCTCAGGCCCTTGTTAATTTTTTTACAGTGTTTGGTCTTCCAAGAATTGTTCAAACTGACCAAGGATCTAATTTCATGTCTTGCGTTTTCTCTCAGGTGCTTCAGCAGCTGTCTATTCAGCATTGTACATAATCTGCGTACCATCCAGAGTCGCAGGGAGCCCTGGAGAGATTTCATCACTCTGAAAAACATGTTGCGTGTTTACTGCAAAGAGTTTGAGAAAGAGTGGGATGAGGAGGTTTCATTATTCCTCTTTGCAGCCCGAGAGGTGACACAAGAGTCACTAGGATTCAGTCCTGCTGAATTAGTGCGGGGACCTTTGAAACTGTTAAAAGAGAGATGGTTGGAAGAGTCATCTTGTCAAACTAATCTTTTGCCTTTTGTGTGTAGTTTCAGGTCCAAGCTCCAGAGGGCATGCGAGCTTGCTAAGGCAAACTTGGAAAAAGCCCAAGGTAAAATGAAACAGAGGTTTGATCAGAAAGCTAAGCACAGAGTTTTCTCACCAGGAGACCAGGTGCTGGTTCTCCTGCCACTTCCTGTGTCTACGTTACAGGCTCAGTATAGTGGGCCTTATGTAATTGAGCGTCAAGTTAGTGAGTGTAACTACTTGATTAAAACTCTCGACAGAAAACAGAAAATGCGTCTGTGCCATGTTAACATTCTTAAACCATATTTTAACAGGAAGGAGGTCCTTTTGGACAAGAAGCCTGTTACTGTTACCAGATTCGGACCTGGTTGACATGGTTGGGAAGTCAAAGAAAGACGGTTGTCAAACTCTGTCTAAGCTGAATGCTCATCTTTCTTATTTAGACTCTGTTAAGCATGCTGATGTGATTTCTGTCATTCACGGGCATCCTGAGCTCTTCTCAGATGTACCAACTTGTACCAATGTCTTACAGCATGACATAGATGTGGGTGATGCTCTCCCTGTTAAACAACATCCATATAGAGTAAATCCTGAGGAGTGCCAGAAGTTTGTCCAGTTGGAGTCAAGATTGAGGCTATTGTTAAATTTTGTGTTCCCAATACCAGGCGAGATCTTAAACGTTTTCTTGGAATGGCGGGGTATTATAGGAGTTTTTGCAAAAATGTTGCAGTTATTGCAGCTCCTTTGACTAATCTGCTCAGTCCCAAGGTTGCATTTGTTTGGTCTGAGGAATGTCAGGTGGCATTTGAAAGACTGAAAGCCTTGTTGGCCAGTGCCCCTGTTTTAATAACCCCTAATGTTAGTGTGCCATTTAAGATTGCAGTGGACGCAAGTGCAGTTGGTGCTGGAGCAGTTCTTCTCCAAGAACTCCAACTACTCCAACTCCAACTCCAAGGCCTTTAAGGGCACCAGCGGCAGTGGTCAGGTGTATCCCAGAAGCCAGAGCACTGGACATAGTAGGTAATCTTAGGGCTCTGGGACAGCATAGGTTCTCTAAGATAGTGGTACATGCTGGAGCTAATGATATACGCCTTCGTCAGTCAGAGGTTAGCAAGGGTAACTTTACAGAGGTGTTTAAACTAGCGAAGGCGATGTCGAAGAAGTAGCTTGCTCTGGTCCCATCCCAATGAGACGTGGCGACATAGCTTACAGCAGGTTATGGTCGCTGAACCGCTGGATGTCCAGGTGGTGCTCCGAAAACAACATAGGCTTCATAGACAACTGGAAGACCTTTGAGGGCAAAACTGGCCTGTTAGGGCAGGACGGTGTCCATCCCACTCGGGAAGGTGCTGCTCTCATTTCTTGCAGTATAGCACATAGTCTCAGAAGAGGCCTAGTTAATCGGTGACAATCCAGAGCCCAGGCCAGGGAGCAGACAGACAGGCTAAACCAACCGTCTGCTAGCTGCACAGAGTCGTCACTCAGGGTTCATCATATTGAGACTGTGTCTGTTCCCCGAGCTAAACATAAACATAAATTTAGAAAGACTCAGAAAGTCTGTTTTAGTAATTTAATTAACATAGATACCACAAACTCAGATCACACTGAATGCGCAGCCAGCACCTCTGATCTGAAGCTAGGACTGTTAAATATTAGATCTCTCGCATCTAAAGCAGTTATTGTTAATTAAATTATCACAGATCAGGAGTTTGATATATTATATTTAACAGAAACCTGGATTAAACAGGACGAGTATGTAGCTCTAAATGAAGCTAGTCCTCCTGGATACAGCTACATACACCAGCCTCGGCTAACTGGTAGAGGAGGCGGAGTCGCAGTTATTTATAACCATAATCTGTCTCTCGTACAAAAACACAGTTTTAAATCTCTATAGTTCTCTATAGTAGCATAAAGTCAGCTCAGTCGATCCCGCTAATCATCATTTACAGACCCCCAGGGCCGTACTCGGAGTTTCTCTGTGAATTTGCAGATTTCCTCTCAAACCTTGTTGTTTCTGTAGACAAAGTGATACTTGCTGGAGATTTTAATATTCATTTTGAGAATCCAGAAGACCCTCTGAGAACAGCATTCTTGTCCATACTGGACTCAGTAGGAGTAAATCAGTCTGTAGTAGGACCCACTCATAAAGCAGGTCACACTTTAGATTTAATATTATCCTTCGGATTAAGTATAGGAAATATAACCACAATTCCACAGTCTGAAGTTATCTCGGATCACTATCTTGTCTCGATTAAAGCGTGTTATAGTAATAATGTATGCAGCACAGCACCGCGCTTCCACCTTAAACGTACATTTACATCAAACACAGAGCTTTATCAATAATCTTCCAGAATTATCAACTTTGATTGGATCACAATCTGACTTCACAGAACTCGAACAGGCGAATGAATATCTAGAGTCAGCACTTCGTTATAGCTTAGATAATGTAGCTCCAGTTAAAAGGAAAATGATTAGAGATAAGAAACTCGCTACTTGGTATAATGACCACACACGTGCTTTAAAACAAACCGCTCGAAAATTTAAACATAAATGGCGCCAAACTTAATTGTTAGTATTCCAAATAGCTTGGAAGGAGAGCATTCTGAACTATAAAAAAGCTCTCAGTGATGCTAGATCAACGTATCTCTCCACTCTTATAGAAAATAACAAAAACAACCCGAGATTTTTATTTAATACCGTAGCTAAATTAACTAAAAACAAGACCACTGCAGAAATCTCCACAACAACATCATGCAGTAGTGAGGATTTCATGAACTTTTTCAATAATAAAATCATAAATATTAGGCAAAAAATTCAGGCTTTGAAACCAGACAATTTAAATAATTCAGATGATCTAACCACATCACATCAGAACTTAGAACACTTTACTCCCCTTGAAGCGAGGGAACTAATTTCACTCATCTCTTCTTCAAAATCGTCAACCTGTATATTAGATCCTATACCTCAACTATACTACTATATCTCAAACAGATAATACCAGCAATAATAGAACCCCTGTTGAAAGTAATTAACTGTTCACTCAGTAGTGGGTATGTCCCCAAATCCTTTAAATTAGCCGTTATTAAACCGCTAATCAAGAAACCTGACCTTGACCCCTGTCTGCTTTCTAATTACAGGCCGATATCAAACCTTCCCTTTATCTCCAAGATTTTGGAAAAGGTAGTATCACAGCAGCTATGTTCACATCTACACAGAAATAGCATAAATGAACTGTATCAGTCAGGATTTAGGCCTCATCACAGCACAGAGACAGCACTTGTTAAAGTAGTAAACGACCTCCTATGGGCCTCTGATCAGGGTTGCGTCACTATACTTTTTTTATACTGTTACTGGACCTCAGTGCAGCTTTTGACACCATTGATCATAGTATTCTCCTTCACAGATTAGAAAACGTAGTAGGAATTAAGGGAACTGCCCTCTTGTGGCTCACATCCTATTTGACTGAACGTTATCAGTTTGTAGATTTAGATGGTGACCATTCCTCATGTTCTCAAGTGGAGTTTGGTGTTCCACAGGGTTCAGTTTTAGGCCCACTGCTTTTTTCCCTTTACATGCTTCCTCTGGGCAACATAATTCGTAAACATGGTATTAGTTTTCATTGTTATGCTGATGACACACAATTATATGTCTCAGCAAAACCAGATGAGAAAAACCAGTTTGCTAAAATTGAGCAGTGTGTGCAGGACATAAGCGATTGGATGTAAATTAATTTTCTTCTGCTTAATCCTGATAAGACAGAAGTTCTGGTCATAGGACCACAAGCAGTTAGAAGTAAGCTTTCTGATCACACTGTAACTTTAGATGGCCTTTCTGTTCTATCTAGTGCAACAGTATAAAACCTTGGTGTGATCATAGATTCCAGCCTTTCATGTGAAGCACATATGAATAATATCACCAGGATAGCTTTCTTTCACCTTAGAAATATTGCCACGATAAGGAATATATTGGCCCTAAACAATGCAGAAAAACTAGTTCATGTTTTTATCACCTCTAGGTTGGACTATTGTAACGCCTTACTGTCATCATCGGTCTGATCTCGGAGAATAACGAAAGGGAGTACAGAGGACTAATTCCGAACTTTGTGGACTGGCGCCAACGTAACTGCTTTCAGATAAATGCGGGGAAGACCAAAGAACTGGTAGTGGAATTGCGCTGGCACAAACATACTTCATACTTTACTATCACCAGTGAACATTGAGGGTAAGGACATTGAGAGGACACTGAGAGAGTGGACTCTTATAAATACTTGGGTGTTCATCTAAACAATAAACTGGACTGGACAGACAACATAGATGCAATGTATAAAAAAGGACAAAGTAGACTCTTTCTGCTGAGGTCTTTTGGATGCAGAGTTCACTACCGAAGACCTTTTTTGACTTTGTAGTGGCATCAGCCTTCTTCTATGTGCTGGTGGAGCAGCATCTCTACTGCAGACAAGCTGATAAAGAAGGCGGGCTCAGTACTGGGGTTTCCCCTGGACACCGTACAGGAGCAGGGAGAAAGGAGGCTGGTAGCCAAGTTATCATCACGGCTGGAGAATGACTCTCACCTCCTGTATGAAACAGTTTCATCTCTGAGCAGCTCCTTCAGTGACAGACTGTTACTCCCTCAGTGTCTGAAGCAGTGATATCGAAGGTTTTTTCTCCTGCTGCTATTAGACTGTACAGTCAGAGCTGCTCCCAGGGAACCACTCACTGCATACTGTCTTTATTACTCTTATATACTGTTGCTGCAATACCTTATTTATTTATTACATTATAGTTATAATATCCTAAAAATAGCTATATTATCTCATGATATCTGTGCAGTAACATCTCTTTTTTCCTAACTGTGCAATATTATATTACTTAGTGCAATTTGATTTGATTGAAAGTGTAAATAATGTGTTGTATTGCTTCTTTTCCTGTTCCTTTGTATTTATACACTGTACTGTGTATAGATCATTTATTTATTTTTGATTATGTCTATTTTTATCTTTTCTTATCTTAATAAAAGAACTGCAAGAGTCTACAGTAACAGGTCTGGATAATATTCCAGATAGACTTCTTAAGAAATGCTGCAGAAATTACATTTGAAAACATTACGCTGTTGAACAGCTACAAGCAGTATCAGCCCAGGTGTTCAGATGTGCCCAAATGTGCATAGAAGCAAACGGGGACCACTTTTAACATCTGTTGTAACTTGTGGTTACGTGAATAAAAACAACTTAGTTGCTCGTTCACCTTGATATACTGTCGCATGAGTTGGGCTACTTTTCTGTGGCCCACCATATATGTGTGTGTGTGTGTGTGTGTGTGTGTGTGTGTGTGTGTGTGTATAGCATAATTACTGACATTAGTAGGTCCAGATGTTCAACACACAGGTAAGAAGTGATGGCTACTTGTAGCTGTGCATTTTTATAAAACATGTTTTATGCGTAAATGCGTCATGATTACTGATACAAAACTAGAAAATACTTACCCTCTCTCCCCTGAGCTGTCATGTTCTCTCCTTCTTGTTCATATCTGTAGTTGACGACGATGCACCTGAAAGGTGTCCAGGTCGTGTCGATGCTCCTGAAGCTCAGTTTGCTGGACAGAGTGAAGAGACCGTCGTGTCCCTGTGTGATCTGCAGTGTGGAGTTTTGTGTCCAGTTTGAGTTTCTCTGATCAAACCAGTGGATGGTTCCTGCTGGGTATCCACCGCTCGCTCTACAGTACAGATCAGCAGCTCCACCGTCCTCTATCTCTGCCGGCTCAGAGGTCATGATCGGGGAGCTGTAGTTGGCTAAAGAAAAAAATAATCATTAAAAAAATAATGTGATGACATGCTATGAAATACAAACTTTTTCAGAAAGTCACAGAAATAATGGCGCAGTTGTGACTCTGTAGTCATGTATGAGGCGCCGTATAGGGCTAAAATCAAACTTCACTCATGCACACACACACATGAAACACTAGCATACACATACACATCTCATAGGGGTGTGTGCGCGCATATCATAGGGGTGAGAGCACGGAGAGTTTGTGTATGTGCGCGCATTTCATATGTAGTTGTTTGAGCAGTTAGTAGTATATATAGATGTGTTTCATATATGTGTATGCAAGTGTTTCATGTGTGTGTGCATGAGTGAAGTTTGATTTTAGCCCTCTACTAAGCCTCACAGTCGTGGCATAATGTGAACAAGACGACATTTTTCTCTTACCTGTGACTCTGATTTTGAATTCTGCTTCATCAGTCCCCCTTGTGCTCTGGATAAAATACTTATATTCGCCTTCATCTGAGATCGTTGTGTTATGAAGCTGTAATGATGGCAAGCTTTCAAATTTAAATCGAGAGTCTGTCACTCTGCTATACAGGTTGGTTCTATTATCTTTAAATATTGAACTCTTTAAAATCTCTGTGACAATATCAGCAGGATCAGTTTGTGACTCGATGCTGCAGCAGATGTTAGTGGTCTGACTGATGACTCCTACTGCAGACTGGCACTTCATTTTAAACAGGGCTCCTAGAGAAAAGAAAAAACAAATATAATTAGAAAACAATAAATTGACCAGTTTGTAAGGCTGCAAAGATGCAAGTTTGAAAAAGTGGTCAGCAGTACTGGAGCACCACTGGGGACAAAACTCTCTCCTTTCCTTTTCACATTATACTGTACACCACGGACTTTCAGTACAACTCTGAAGCCTGTCATTTGAAGACATTCTCAGATGACTCTGCATTTGCAAGGTGTGTTAATGGCGGTCAGGAAGCAGAGTACAGAGGCCTATTGGTCAGTTTTATGAATTGGTGTGAGAGGAACCGCCTAGTCCTGAACGTGATCAAGACCAAGGTGATGGTGGTGGATCTCAGGAGGACCAAGTCTACACCAAGCACAGTCTACATTCTGGGTAAGATGGTAAAGGAGGTGAAGAACTGTAGATACTTTGGCATTCACATGGACAAAAGATTGGACTGTTCTTTTCTGTAGACACTGTATACTTCTGACAGGAAACTCAGGTCCTTTAATGTCCGCAGCAAAATGTTGCAGATCTTTTATCAGTCTGTTGTTTCAAATGCAGCAGCATCAGAAACTGTGACTAATAAACTCAACAAACTCAAATAAATATTTGGCCACCACTAAAGTGTTTGGGGTTGTAAGTCGAAAGAGAGATGCTACATAAACTGTTAATTATCATGGAGGACACCTCACATCCCCTTCATAAACTTATGGCTTCCAACTTAACGTCCAACTTCCAATGAGGGGGCAGCAGGGTCTTGATGTGTTTCATGACGAGCCGCTTGAAGCACTTCATGATGAGACGTGTGGAGAAGCATATGGGATGAACAGCACTGCTCAGAGAAATGTTGAAGATGCCTGTAAGAGCATCTGCCAGCTGTTCAGCACATTCTCTGAGTTTTTGATGGTTTGATAACCCTGCCATATCCGCCGTGTGTCACTGCTGTCTCTAATGTGGTTGTGGATTCTCGGTCATGTGTGCACTTCGCCTCTCTAATGGCCCGGGACAGTTGGGCCACCTCACCACCCGAGCAGAAGGCGGAGTCTCTGGTCTTCAGAAGTGCACGCACCTCCGCGGTGATCCACCCTTTCTGGTTGGGGTGTGAGATGATGTGGTCATTTTAATGTTTTAGTCTTAACTTGCATAAGATTGTCTGTGCAGCACTTACTGTACTGTAGGTAAAGTTTCTCTGGTTTATAAATGTGTTTATATATGATTCAGTCATTCACATTCAACACTTTAACATCGGCAGTAATATCGCACTTACTCTCAGCAGACTTTCCCACACTTAAAGCGACACTATATTAAAGTAAATACTGTAAATTTTCATGAGGAAGAAACTATACTACACCACCTTCTACAATGCTGCTGCCACTTTTTTGGACAAATAGTTAAACCATTTCTGCTCCACTGGACTATACTCATGCTTTCCTTAGAGTCTGTACGTAGGACCCCAAAAATGTTTTTGCAATTAAGACCTCAAAAATTCTAATGTATTTAATATATTTTAAGGCCTAATATTTATAAAATTGAGTTTAAGACTTTTTACAACTTTAAAAGCATTTCAAAAAGTATTGAAATTTTCATTTAAATCTTCAATTAAATCTACATACACTTCCTTGAAGGAGAACTATCCTATCACTATAAATTTCACCTACGATAAATTAATTTACCTCCTACGCAATCAACTTCCTCTAGACGACGGTGCTGTGGGACAGTGTTGGAGCTTTTTTGGTTCTTTGTTTTTTATAAAGACATTCTCTTCTGCACCCTGATCTGGACATTTCAAAGGGAATTCAGGGTTTTAAAACTGATTATGGGGGTAAAGACAGATCAGCTCAGTGCTGTTAGGGCATTTTCATACTAGGCAGGATGGATTTGTACTGTGCCCAAGGACAATTGCTCCTGCCTCCTCCCAACTACCCTGCTGGTCAACGTTCATATTGTTTTTGTGTACCGTTCTCAGGTACGCTTGCATATTTACATCCTCCAATACAGCAGGTGGCAGTATGCACCTTCTGGGTTTGTGAGCCGCTATTAAACACAAGAGGAAAAGAGAACAAGGAAGTTACTTTCGTGTTATGTCTAATATTATTGATATCGGGAAAAATGTAAAGAGCAAAGATTCCATCATTATGGGGTAAGGGGGTGCACCCCCTACGGATGAGCAAGGATCGACAAAAGGTTGAGGTGCAGCCCATCACAGGCACACGTTTTGACAGATGTTTTCAAAGTAACGTGAAAGTAATGTAATTAGTAATCTGATTACTTTTTACATGAAATAATCAGTAATGTATTTTTACGTAATTTTAAAGTAGTAATTAGTATATTGTAGTAGACAACTTTTTTGAGTAACTTCCCGAACACTGCACTGCATGTCATAGATTAACTGTAATTTTAATGTTTTAATCTTATAATCTTATAATTGTATGAGATTTGTCTCTGTGTTAAAGATCCTCTGGTTTATAAATGTGTTTATATATAAACCCGACTTCATCCAGTCATTCACATTCTACACTTTAACATCTGCAGTAATATCTCACTTACCCTCAGCAGACTTTCCCACACGTACAGACGACAACATCAACACAAAGATCAACAGAGTCTCTGAAGCCATGTGTCCAGGCTAACGCCAGAGGAGTTTACATCATGATGATCAGGTTAAAGAGCAAGAAACAAAAGGAGAAAAGACACATTTTATTTTGTTGTTATTATTTATTGTTATGCAGATCATAAAGACATGATAGATTATGTGTGCTGTGTTTATGATTTCTGAAACCTTATTATTTCATATTATTATTATTATTATTATTATATGATTATTATCATGTTTACCATAGGTGAAAAGGACACCAGTAAAGAGCTGATCTTTTATTTAATATATTGTTTAGCCTCTTTAAATCTTTCTAGATAATTAATTTTAGTGTAAACTTTTAGCTTGAATAATTTAACCTCTGAACCCCTTCACCACTTCAGCTACACCGTTGGAGATCTGTACACACTGCAAACAGTGATATCCTGGTAAGTGAAAATATCTTTTTTCACTTCTAATTTATATCTATTTATAATTTTTCACTATCTAATTTATATACATAATTAAGCCTATAACTAAATAAAGCAATCTACTGTAATTTTAAGGAGAAATTTCTTGTAAGAAGGATTTTTTTGCCAACTGAACAAGAAATTTTCTATTAGGCTTAGAAATAGGCTTAATCAACATCTATCTATTTTATGGGATTTAAGATAAATTTTACAATATTTAAGATACACTATAGACAAAAGTATTTGTCCAAACCTGTTTATTAAGGGCGATCTTAACGCTTCCGCATACCAAGACATATTGGACAATGCTACGCTTCTATGCAACATTGTGCCAACAGAGTGGAGGCAGGCCCTTAGCTATTCCAACATGACTGTGCCCCAGTGCACAAAGCAGTACTATAAAGACATTAGTAATGGGTCGTTTTTGAACAATTCATATATTTTTAACAAATCTTAAGTGTTACTTGGGAAGAACGAGTCGTCTCGGGGAATGATTCCTTCAGTCGTCCCTGCGTAATATCATAGGTTCTGTGCAGGAATTATTTCATCTGTTTCGAGTATCCGAGTTTCCCAAGTTGTTCATTCATTGCATAAGAGCCCCATAAGCTTAACCTATGCATTCTGAGCTGGAAAGAGAATTGATTCATTCATCTCTCGAGTCATTATAGTAGACTAAAGACACGTAAATCAATTAATCTTTTCATTTTCTTATAACATTAGATTTTTGTCTTGTTTTTTTGTGTGATCAATGTTTGTGTAAGCAGTAAATGTTGGGGAAATAACACGTAACATTTTAATTACATTTTTTTCGAAGAAAAATAAATAAATAAATAAACAAAATGACCCGGAAAAAGGTTCATTCATTTGGTAAAATGGTCCAAACTTCCCATCACTAAAACACATGGTTTGATGACTTCGGTGTGAAAGAACTCGACTGGCCCGAACCGCATGCAACACACACACACACACACACACACACACACACACACACACACACACAGCAAGTGACAACATGCAAGTGACCAATCTCGCGTCCCTAAAAATTTCAAGTAGCTAACTTTGAAACCATCGACTCGGACTAGAAGACTCATTAGGAGAACCTGTTTCTGTTTCCTGTGTACTGCATAGCGGCTATGAGAGTCACGTGAGCTGCTGGGGGCCTGTTTAATGGAAATGAAACATTTTTTTAAATTTCTGATCAAAAGAACGAAATTAACTAAATGACCCAAAAAAAAAAACGTTCGTTCATTTTGATTAACGAGATTCAAAGAACCGAGTCACTAAAATGATCCAAACTTCCCATCACTACTGTGGAAATCTCTGACTCACTGCTGATCACTATCAGGTTTAGAAGTGTAGCGCGCATGCGCACTCTATGGGATCCGTTATGATAGCGGTGCGTAACTGAGCGCGCGCGCTGTCGGCGTATCCAACTGGACCAGAGCCAAAACTTACAAAGACGCTGACAGAAACAGTTCTGAGACTCGGTGTGTGAGCTCGGTTCAAACTGATATAACAGTGAATGATCATTGTTCCGAGGGGCACCCGTGTGTGTGTGTGTGTGTGTGTGGCTGAAAACTCTAAATCAGTTCACAGAACTTTATTCTGTCCAACCGAAGGAGCTGACTCGAACGCTTAGACCCTGACACACACACATGAAGTGTAACGTAAGGGAAAGTGGGAATAAATCAGATTTTCAAACGCATTTAAACACAACTTAAACATAAAACTAAATAAAGTCGCGGTTTTTCTGTTTCTGCGCTTCTGTCAGTCCTTGTTGCAGTTCCACTACTGACCACTAGGCGCAAAACAACTACGCAGACTTAAATATTAGTAACAAGTTAATCATGAACTTACAGCAGAATCTCCGACTTCCTCTGTGTCCTGAGTCCTCCTGCTTCAGACCGATGTAGAGAACATAGATGGACCTGGAGCAGACCGCAGACAACAAACACCTGGAACTTCAGTGTTTTATTTCCTTTTTCAGGGTCGATACCAGACTGGCTCATTACCGCCACCTACAGGAGATCAGTCTGGCTTTCTTTATATTCTGGCAAGAACCCCAGAACAGGCAGGACTTTACATCAGCATTCTTTAAAACTAAAAAGAACAGTGAGAAAGTAGCAAGAGATCTCTGAAATATCATAAGTAAAAAGTTTTCTCATTTTATATAAACAGATCATTAATACATCATGCACAGTTTTAGTGAGTACTAAAATAATTTCTCACTTGAATCCATTTTCTGAATCCATACTGATTCTCTCTCTCACACACACACAAAGAAAAAACATACACCCGACCAACAAAAGTACTTTTCCCCAAAATAAGATTAAACTTGCACTGAGGAAAATTTTACAAAGAAGAAAGTAAAAATATACTATCTGCGTTCAAGTCGAAGCGAGACTTTTGATTGTGAAGAATAAGTAAGTAAGAGTAAAAACTCCCTTTATTTCTCTATATAATCTCCTGCTACACTAATGCACTTATCCCATTGTTTCACTAGAGCTTGGACACCATCTAAATAGAAAGTTCTCTCAGTACGCCGGAGCGATGATCGGACCGGACCTGTCTGATTCACATCTGAAACACCGGCCTCCCAGGAACTTCAATAACTCCCTTAAATAACTCCCAGCCGAGTTCCAGTAATGTGAAAGTGGTGTCGCTGAATGATTGTGTGTACAGTTTTCACTCACACAGATGCGGCACTACCTTTTGCAAATTAAAGGTGAAAGGTTGTCCATAGATTTTCAAGGAACGACTGCAGTGTCCTCCAAGCCACCTCACTCACAGACGTACAGCCTTCTTTAAACTGTTTATATTGTTTATAAATGTTTTACTGCAGCTAAGAGTCTCATCATGGTACTGTGTTTGAAGTCTTCTGTAAATATAAATCGCTTTAACACCTTCATTCACCAGAAATTTTTATCACAAGTTTGACTTGAATTACAGTATATATACAGCTCTGGAAAAAAACAAGAGCTCACTGCAATTTACTCCAGGAAGCTTCTGGAACGTCATCAAGAGGAAGATGGAGGGTCAAAAACAGTCAAGTAAAGCTGAGCTCTTTGCTTTTTTGCTAAAAGAGTGGTATAAAGTTACTGTAAGGTTTTATAATATTGTAAGACATTGTAATCTAATCAGTTCAGATTCCTGTGCCCTGAGAACAGACCCCTCACTGTGCTTCCTTATGCCTTCTGTGGTAACACCTTCTATATCCTGTACCCAGACGTGTTTACATCCAAATGGCTCTTGTCTGCTAGAACCCTTTTGTTTAATCAGGAGAATGTAAATGTATTGCTCTCCTTGCTAAGAATAAACTAGAGATCTTCAGACATCATGCCTGCGTGTGTGTGTGTGTCTCTCCCGGTCGATCGGGCCCGAACCGGGAAGTATCAAGGTGCAGCGGACACAACAAGTAAAACTTAGCTCGGACGCTCGCACACTTCTTCTTCAGTTAAAACCTAACAGTTACCCAACAATAATGTGAAAAACTGGTGGAGAGCCAAAACTCATGAAATTGCAAATCGGGATTATTCCACCAAATACTGATTTCTAAATGTTATTTATCCAAAGCATTAACACAACTTGTTTACAGATTATTTGCATTTTTTTTATTAAAGCTCTGCAAATACAGTGGAACCTCGGATTGAGAGTAAAGTGGTTTACGAGTGTTTTGCAAACCGAGCAAAGATTAGTTTACGAGCGCGAGTATCATGTATCACGCATGCGACTCTTATTTTGACACCGAGCGTCTCTCTCACACACACACACACACACACACACACACACACACACACTGCACCTGCGCGCACCAACGGAAACACTTATCTGTCAGGATTTATTTGTACTTTTTTTAAAGGTAAAGTGCAGATTAATTTGTTTTATTTTCATTTTATAGATTGTATTAATTATTTTCATGTATTTATTTTTTGGGGCTGTGGAACGAATAATTTGAGTTTTCATTATTTCTTATGGGAAATGATGATTTGGTTTACGAGTGTTTTGGAACACGAGCTCACTTCCGTAACAAATTATGTTCGTAATCCAAGGTCCCACTGTACTGCATGATCTGGGGTTATTTTGATGTGTTGTGATGTTGTTTGAAATTTAGGAGAAATATTGTTAGCAGTTTTTGTTTAAAAAATTAAACAAATCCGTTCATCTCACCAAGACATGCACCTGTAAGAAAAAACATAAAACATTAATTATGCTGCAGTGGTTTCTCTTTTTTTTTTCCAGAGCAATATTTTATGAGGAATATAAGATGGTGAGAGCAGCGGTGCAACTATACATGTCATGGAATGTTTGTAGAGCCGAGGCAGGTTGATTAATTTCTAATATACTCATGAATAAATACCTCCAGTATAGATATAGTCCAGTACTGGGGTATTAACAGGACTGTAGGGGTGTGTTGGTGCTGTGTAAGAAGGTCTGAGAAATTAGTCCCTGGTGTTGTTCTGGTTGAGGGAACAAATATCATACAGAACGAAATCATCAGAAAGCAGAAACAGTTCCATAAGTGCAAAAGCGAAGAATCCATTGTTCAGTTGGCTGAGGTCCTGGACTTGGTCCAGCTTGGTCAGGAAGCTCAGTGTGGAATTATGTGTTTAGCTGAATGCATCACCCTCTGCAGAGCTTCCTGTCCAGCTTGGTCAGTTCTCAAACCAGGGTGTGATGCTTCCCATCAGGATGTCCAGTAAAAGCATCAGGCAAACATGACAAAGACAGCAAGGTTACCTACAACACCCCAATCGGAGTCGATGCAACTTGACTTGTTCTGTTCCCTGAATGAAAGTTTGTGTTAGTTGTGGACTCTTGAGAATCTGATCTGTTACTTCATTACCCATCATGCCTTTATAAACTGGACTCTAAAGTTACCATCATATCCTAAACAACTGAGACAAAACAAGCTTAAAACAGTTCAATGTTGCATTAGATGTTAGTTTATGTTTGTTAATCTGAAACTGAAGGGAAAATGTTTTCTAGATGATTGATCAAGTCACTTGTCCACGGATAAACTCACTGACACCAGGAGAGCCACAATCAAGCACAGACACAGTGTGTGTCAGAAAGATCTCTATTTACAGCAAAAGACCGTTTTTCTTCTGTTTGCCTAAACAGATGAAAAACTGTTTGAGTTTGAGTCGTCTTTGGGTCATGTTCGTCTGTTATTCCAAAGAACGTAAACCATTAGGATTTTAACATTATTTTTAATGGTAAAAGGCTGGAGAACAAAGAGTGGAAATGGTATACAGTAGATGTCTGTCTGGAGATGAACTAGGAAGTGTCATCTTATTAATCATTATATCGCACATTAATGTCAGTGATAGAACCCAGACTCGGAGAATGCAAGTGCAGATAAATGTTTTGTAGACAGTATAATGACACAGTGAGAGTGACATTGAGACTGGGACATCAACATTTACCTTAGATGTGTTGAAAAAGTGTGTTGGCCTAAAATTAGGTAATGAGAGGAACTTTAACAGACAGCATACACACAGTGTAGGTTTACACCCAAGACTATTCAGAATATGTCCAGTTACTTACGATATGTGGACGGTTTGTTGAATAAAAACACTATAGTTAATATTACAATTTGGCTTGGTAGCAAAAAGCTGGTAAGTCTTTTACAGACAGTACAAAGACATAGTGAAGTGGAAATAAGCCAGAACTAACCAAAATCAACAATTACCTCAGATATTGTCATGATCTGGGTTGTAGTATTACAGGCTGATGTTGCCATGGGCTGACAAAGGGCAGGCATACGGGGGAGGCGCAGGGTTTTTTTTTTTGTTTGTTTGTTTTTTAAACATAAAGAGTCCCTTTATTAAATGAAGCAATAAAGAAACTAAACAAACAAAGAACTCAAACTCTTAACACAGATATCGAGCTAAACATACTGTAGGCTGTAGAACTAACAGCTTTTTATCTAATGAGCTACCTCGGTTCAGCTGAGCTCCCCTATCGCCTGACCGAGGTGCCTTCTGGGAGTCTACAAACAAAACTACACAAACTGTATAGTCGGGCACACAGTGCCCTCTAGGGGTGGTCCCTTACAGATATGTTGGTGAGAGTAAAATATGGTGAGAGTAAAATTAGACTGGAACTAAAAATAAAATACCTCAGATGTTTTTAAAAAAAACAGTGAAAAACAACACTGTGTGATGATGAGTATGAATTTTATGAATCAGTTGACTGCTATGTGTTTTATAGACAGTGTAAATACTTAGAGAGCATAAATGAGGCAGAACATCTACCCAAGGTGTGTTGACAAATTGCTACAACAAACACACACTGTATGACTAAGATTATGAATAAAAAAATGATGGAAACCATAATATTGCATCTCTTTTCTATGCAGATGGATGAGTGCGTCGATCGCATGGGCGTCGCCGACAAAGAGCGTGTGTGTGTGTGTGTGTGTGTGTGTGTGTGTGTGTGTGTGTGTGTGTACGTGAATGTATTACCCTCCCTCCATATAAATTAGTTCACTTCTAATTTGCAGAGGGAGAGATATTGATTCTTGATGGAAGTTACAGTTCCACAGGCTCTGACAGATCAAACTGAACAGGCAGGGTGGAATAAAGTCAGTTACTCATTTTAATTATTATGGTAGTCGATATTAATTCAAAATAATACTGAGAAATATTATTTTAAATTAATATCTCCCATAATCATTGCTAGCATGAGCTAATACTGATGAGTGGAACAGTACAGTACTGTATATCTTATACACTGCATCATGATGATCCCCATTGACTAGCTAAAATAGTGTCTTTGTAGTTTTATACTGTATGTGGTTTGTCTTAATGTTCTTTCCTCTGTTTGTTTTTTTTGTTTTTTTTTACAAATATGAACCAATATATGTTCAGTGATACTTCAAATAATATTTTTCAATAGCATTTATTACTGTATTGCATAATATTTTTTATACTAGTAAGTGGTGTTAAAAATGAATCTCCACATTAATGAATTATGATGTGGGATGTGGTGGGCCGCTGTGGGCCAGAAACTCCAGGGCCACTTTTTGGTCCCAGTCCGCCTGTCGCCGCCCCTGTATTCACCCTCTACATTCTGTGAATATTAGATCCTGATGCAGATCCCTTGGTTGGAGCTCTTGTCACATTGAAGCTGACTCAGGATGGCCCAGTATGGTCTGCTTGCCTGTAGTGACTGAGGACAGTTAAACTTGTTGAGCATAATAATGACCAGAGGTGTGCAGTAACGAGTTACTTTTACTCCGTTAGAATTACTTGAGTAACGTTTTGGATAAAATGTACTTCTATGAGTAGTTTTACTGGACCATACTTTTTACTTTTACTTGAGTAGATTTGTGAAGAAGAAGAAACGCGACTCTTCACTACATTCGGCTCCGCTCGACTCGTTACTTTACTAACCGCTTATTCTACACATGCAGCGATAGATCTGACATGACTTTGTTTGATCAATCAGGTCAGGCGGCATAGTGGAAAAACATCTTCAGCTGGCGTTCTATAAATTCATCCTACCTGTGAATCCGTCCTACATACGCTCACTGCGCATGCGCAAACAAAAGTTTCCGCACCTTTCTCTAATTTTGTGGAACGCCCATAAATCCATGCTGCTTCTACTGGGATCTTGCGGTGAGTACAGAATGCTTTTTTTCATGTTTTGTGATTATATATTAAGTTTAATATATAAATTTTAACATACAGTGTTACTTTAACAGTCTATGAATATATAAGTATATTTCAGTACAGAATGAATCGGCAACACGTGTTGTACATTTTTATGCATCCCAAAAAATAAGATGCAACCCTGGCATCATATACAAAGCATATACTGTATAGTTGTGTATACAGTGTTGCCTTTCTATCAGCTGGAACCGGTCTGGTCGTTCTGCCCTGATCTCTCCATCATCAAGGCATTTTCTCTGTAAACACTAAAGAATTAGTTGCGTGTGAAAATCCCAGTGGATCAGCAGTTTGGGAAATACTCAGCCCCAGTAATTACAGTGAGATCATTTCCTCCATTCTGAGTAATGAGTTGTGTATACAGTGTGTAACTACAGATGTGAGGAGAGTTAGTGTGGGTTTGTGATGGAGAAGAGTTTAAACGCGGTGATGAGGGTCAGACAGATTCTTCAGGTAGAGAATTCAGCATTAAAGCAGACAGTAGTTGAGAGTTTACACTTACAGCGTTTGGCAGACGCCCGTATCCAGAGTGACTTACAGAAGTGCTGAATCAATAAATACATCCTGATCCTGTTTCAGTAGGTTAAAGACAAAGAAACTCTGTTGGGAACATTCCCTACACTCTAAAAATTCTGGGTTATTTCGGGTACTTTAAACACATTGTTGGGTTGTTCATGTTGGGTCAAATCAGATGTAGTGGATCATTTACAAATGAACATCTGATTGGGTTATTTTGGGTTTATTCTTTATTCTCAGGTTTCTCCAAACGGCAGCCTGCAAAGTGTTTGAAATATTGCAGTTATTGTGTCACAACGTGTAGTTTTAAGAGTTGTTTAAGCGAGAATGTATGTGTGTACAGCTCAAAACATGAATCTGTTATGATAGCGTCTATTTTAAAATTTGCCCCAACGATTTCGGAGATTTGAGCTCCAGACAGTCCTACGGTGCTCCGCGCTCATGTAGCCGCCCAACATAGCCTCACCTTGGAAAGAACTTCTGAAAACGACCGCTGGCTGTGATGTCGCTGCTGTGATTAAAACAGCTGATTTATTTCATTTTGTGTATTTCTAACAGGTCATTATTATTAATATGTTTTACATGTCTATGGGTAAACAGTTTAAACAGTTAAATTACTTTGATATACTGGTCTATTACAAAAAAAAGACTTTAAGTTTTGCAAACCATACAGATATGCAATAAACAACACCCAATTAATTGTACAAATCATAGAAAAAATATTTATATTTATTTTTCAAAAGTACAAGATCAGATAATACAAAACAAGTTCAACAGCGACATCATTAAGATACTATTACTGAGAAGCACAAATGCCTGAGAGCAGAGCTGGTCATTATCTCCCAACATCAGGATGTAGGGGTTCGGCCTCGACACGTCAGACTGCTGGAGATATTCCACAGTGTTGGTTCCAACCTTAGAAAGAAAGAAATTAAAGAAAGTAAAAGTTTATGGGAAAATCGAGAGGGTTGGCTAGTATGCATATTTGTAAGAAGATTAGTGTTTTGTAACACCTCAGCTTTTTATATGTGTTTATAACAACCTAGCTAAATGCTAGCGTCATGCTGGCACCACAGTTAACAGTTTAGCTTTCATTCATCACTTCACCATCTTCATTCACCCTGCAAGCATTCTACAAAGAACGCTAAAAAGCTCAGACATTTTTGCTGTTTCTTTCATACACAGGTGGGGTTCTTTGGTTTGGCTAGCTAGCAGCCATTGTCAGATAAACGAGCATGTTATAGCACAGACCAGGCTGAAAGTTTAAGTGTAACGTCAACACGGTAACAGTAATAAATGTTACAAACAGTGAACAAATTCAGTCATTGGTGAGTGAAAGTGTGTATACAGACCTTATATTTAACATTCACATTTCCTCTTAAATGCGTGAGGAGGAAGCACGCTCATCAGCAGCCCCCCAAAAAAAGACACAAAGCTGACACAGCCTCTGAATACACCGGTGAACTTCGGGGGAGGGGCGGTCTTGTCTGTGATGTTAGCTGTCACTAGCTAACCCAACTCTAACCCAGCAAGCTGGGTTAAACAAAAAGTACCCAATTCACTGTAAATAACCCAGAAAAATGACCCAACAGAGGCAACCCAGCATTTGGGTAGTAAAACAACCCAGCATTTTTTAGTGTGTAGTATTTCTCATAGATTTAAAATCAATAGGTGGTAAATTGATTTAACATGCTCTATCATAAAGAACCTGTTTTGAGCAGTGTAAGATTTTGCTACACAATCGTTAAGATTTTTTAAAAATTCCTACACAAATAAGGAACATGAAAATGATGATGATTATTGTTTATTCATCCGTTGCCCATACTGCTTATTTTGTGTTGGGTCACGAGGCAACAGTGCTGACCCCTGAGCCTCTGTGCCTCCCTACAGTATGATTATCGTCATTAGTAGTAATTGCGGTGGCAGACTTGGCACACATAAACACCACTTCAGCAGCATGTGCTATTTTTACTTTATTTAATTTTTTGTTCTGGTTTCATTTATAAGAAACTACTTTTGAACCTTATCTGAGAATTATGCTATTAGATTAGATATGGAACCACATGTCATTTATAAAGCAATTTCAGCTCCGCAGGTGGGAGAAACACTCAAGTGAGAACAAGAAGCTAATCCATATTTATCCACTGGTCCTCAATGATCACTTGCAAACCAATCATTTCAGCTCTTTTGTTTCTTGTCTTTTCTTGTGGCATGTCTTTTTTAATGATCTGAGGGACCACACACACAGCGGTAGGTTTCCGATCAAATGCTGTCTCATGCTGGAACTATCACAGTATCGGAGAATAATTGCCTTCCTTAGGATATACATCAGTGACTCCCATGTTAGGGTTTTAATGAGCAGAAAAATAGAGTGAACCAATTTATTTTTGGATCGTTGTGATGGAAAAAGAGCTGATTAGGGAAAATGTGTTTCAGCACAGCATTTTCATTTATGGACAGAATTTTCATATTATAGACAAAGTGAATATGTGTGTGTTCTTTGGATATTTATTTAAAATGAAAGTTTTTATAGAAAGGGAAGTTGTTCTGCTGGTATAGAGCTCGTAGAAGCTCATTCACTGTTTTACCATCATCTCTGAAGGGAAGCCAGGTCGAGATGGATTCTCTTTCTGAAAAAAATAAAAAATTGGAAGATTAACCACTCAGATAAAGCTTTTTCATAAGGTCGTCAAACTGTGACTAGCCAGAATGGTGCCATCAGGGACTAGTTGGCTTCCCTTGGTTAAAAAAAAATGAAGGATTAACCAATAAGGTGAGTTTATTCATCAACAAACCGTGAGCCAGATGCCCTTCTACATCACTTTTAGCGAACATTAGACAGTGTAGTGACTAAGGGGAGAGATTCAGGAAATAAGAAGTGAGGAACGAATTTGTCTGTCAAGTTCATATAGCGGGGTTTATAAGTCCCGTGTGTAATACATGTGAACATTTGTTTGTCTGCCAGTTTGTCCGGCTGTTAAAGCAGCGATGTGTGATGTACAAAAAGTGAAAGAAAAAAGGACTTATAGGTCGCCTCAGTTGGCTTCCTTAATATTTTCCATACACCACGTCTCTTGACTCACACTGCTAATCAGTCTCAGGAATGCAGCGTACTTGCTCACTCATCTGTACGATATCTGTCATGATATCACAGCTTACACACTGTGAGTGTATTCATTTGGACCAGGTCTAGAGTTAGCACTCACAGATGCGCAGTTCCATTAGTGACCACTAAATAACAAAATAACAGCTACACAGAGTTGATTATTAGTAACAAGTTACACAAGAAGCAAAACGTTAATCGTGAATTTCACAGAATCTCTGACTTGCTCTGGGTGCTGAGACCTCCTGCTGCAGTGTGGGAACTCTGGTTATTTGATTATCTGGTTATGGTTAGCTGCTTCTGGACCTGGAGAAACCTCCAAACAAAAAGCAATGCCTACAATTTCACTACTTTATTATTCTATTCATGGGTCGATAACAGATATAATCACGCAGTTCAATTTGGCTTTGTTTATATTCCAGCATGAATCCCAGAAGAGGCAGGATCTTACATCAACATTCAGTAAAGCTAAAAAACAACAGCAATAAAGTAGCAGTTTTCTCATTTTATACAGACAGATACAGTAATTAATACATCATGCAGATTTTTACTGACTCTACATTTCTCATTTAAACCAATTTAATTTTTTTTTTTTCACACCAGAGCATGCAGTGAATTTTTTAGGTGCACTGAACTCAAATTTCATACAGGAAGAACCCTTGAGGAGACAGAAGAACTTTCCTAACTGCAACAGAGACGAATCCATTGTTCAGATGGCTGAGGTTCTGGCTTTGGTACAGCATGGCTTCTGTAGCAGGACAGGAAGCTCAGTGTGGATGGTGTGTTTAGCTGCATGCATCACCGTCTGTAGAGCTTCCTGTCCTGCTTGGTGCTATTCTCAAACTAGGCTTTTCCTCTGGATGCCCATTATCAGCTTGTTAATCTTGCGGAGATTCAGGAGGAAGTTGCTTCATCTATCATCAGTTATCCCGGCTTTTAATCTCCTCCAGTTGGATGTTCTCATCTTTATCAGAGAAACATGACCTCATCTGATTAGAATCAATTTGGCTTGTTGAACCTGTTCATGCAACCCAACAGGAAGTTTCAGAAATTAAGAGACCGGCAAAAACAGGGCAGGTCAGGGCTTCAAGAGGCGAGGCAGCAGGCACAGAAAAAAATCCATAATACCATCTTGCAGGGAACACATGCTCCACAGCACCCTTGGAGCATAGACAAAATGGATGACATACAGGAAGTACCCCAGACAAGATGGCCACCAACCCAGAGGTGCAAATCATGACACTATGAAGAAGAATATAATGATCGATGGTGTCAAAACCTGCATTAAGGTCAAGTAACACAAGCAGAAAAGACATAACCCTGATCAGAGGCAAGAAGGAGGTCATTTATTACTTTAACCAGTGCTGTCTGTGTGCTATGATGAGGCCTAAATCCTGACTGATGCATTTCATGCAAACATCGCTCTTTTCACCCCTTGGTCACTCTGAAGGCTCACTATATAGGCAGCCTCCTGTGGGGCTTCAAAAATAATGTGGGCTGTATAGATAATAGGAAGACCTTTAAGGGCAAAACTGGCCTGTTAGGGCGGGACGGTGTCCATCCCACTCGGGAAGGTGCTGCTCTCATTTCTTGCAGTATAGCACATAGTCTCAGAAGAGGCCTAGTTAATCGGTGACAATCCAGAGCCCAGGCCAGGGAGCAGACAGACAGGCTAAACCAACCGTCTGCTAGCTGCAGAGAGTCGTCACTCAGGGTTCATCATATTGAGACTGTGTCTGTTCCCCGAGCTAAACATAAACATAAATTTAGAAAGACTCAGAAAGTCTGTTATAGTCATTTAATTACAGTAACATAGATACCACAAACTCAGATCACACTGAATGCGCAGCCGGCACCTCTGATCTGAAGCTAGGACTGTTAAATATTAGATCTCTCACATCTAAAGCAGTTATTGTTAATTAAATTATCACAGAATTAACAGAATTTAATTCATTAACAGAAAACTGGATTAAATCAGCCCCGTCTAACTGGTAGAGGAGGTTAGACGCAGTTATTTACTGAGTGAGTGACACACTCACTCACTCTCTCACTCACTCACTCACTCACTTATCATCTATACCGCTTTATCCTGTATTCAGGGTCACGGGGGGCCTGGAGCCTATCCCAGGAGACTTAGGGCACACACACATACATTCACTCATACACTCATTCACACACTACGGGCAATTTGGGAACGCCAATTAACCTAACCTACATGTCTTTGGACTGTGGGAGGAAACCGGAGTACCCAGAGGAAACCCACCAAGCACGGGGAGAGCATGCAAACTCCATGCACACAGAGATGGGAATCGAGCCCGGACCCTGGAGGTGCAAGGCGGCAGTGCTAACCGGTTATTTACAATTCGATTCAATAAAAATTTTATTTATATAGCGTTTTTAACGATGATCATTGTCTCAAAGCAGCTTCACAAAATGATAAGAAGAGTATGGAAATGTGTAGGAGCAAGTAAAGATGTGTATTGATCATAAAGTTCAGATTGTTCCTGATGAGCAAGCCAAGGGTGATGGAAATAGGAAGAAACCTTGAGAGGAACCGGACTCAACATGGAACCCATCCTCATTTGGGTGGTAACGGATAGGAATTTTTTGCTGACATACTGTGTTAGGCATCTTATAATCTGACTGTCGTACAAAAACACTGACATAAATTTAATGCATTTAAAGTTCTTTATAGTAGCTTAACCTTTGCGTGGTGTTTGGGTCTGTGGGTCATGTTTTATCAAAAGAAAGATTATACAATTAATTCCATTGTCATCCTCGGCTTGCTCATCAGGGATCAGGGATCTGATCATTTTCATTCATACAAATTCACATTTAATATCAACTTAAATAATTCTTTTGATTGTGTAAAGCTGCTTTGCGACAATGTCAATTGTTGAAAGCGCTATACAAATAAAATTGTATTTTATTGAATTATTCACTATATTGTATTATAAACTCAGACTCATTGGCCTTCTCCTTCTTTTGCATTTAATAAACAGAGACCTTTCTGACAGACAACGTTTTGTGAGTCTCTCCTCGCGCCAGTTTCATGGCTGTCCTTGTGCTCTGACTCCAGTTACACTGGGATATGCAAAGAATGAGTTTCACTGTGCTGTAATATGTATGTGACAAATAAAGGCTTTACTACGCGTTAACTTTGATTGCAATCCAAGGGCTTATTGGTATGTGTAATGTTACAGTGTTGTCTCTGCACCTTTAAATTGCTAAGGGAATCCCAGGCGCCATTTTGTCAGCACTTTTCCACTTTCTTGGACTGTGAACTCTGTTTTGTTGAGGATTTTCCAAACGTGGGATTATTCACCATCAGGACAGCTTTACAGGACAGACATCTTCTATCATCGTCCTCCCGGACTGATTCAGTGAAACCGGTGAGGCTGACTTAATTCTCCCGCTACCCCCCACACACATACAATATACCGGCCTTTAGACATTTTATACATTCACTTATACACTGTAAATATTGTATATAATTGTAAATATTGGTATCTACTGCACTACAGTGTCTATTTTTTGTACAAGACATGAGTTACAGTACTTCCATGATTTGTTCTTATCTATGAATTTTCATAGAACCGCGGTCCGTTCGTATCTGCAGAAATTCGTAACATGAATAGTCGTAAGTCGGGGACTACCTGTAATACCAGCAATAACAAAACCCCTGTTGAAAATAGTTAATTCTTCAATCAGCAGTGGGTATGTTCCAAAATCTTTTAAATTAGCAGTAATTAAACCACTAATTAAGGAATCTGACCTTGACCCCGGTCAGCTGTCCAACTACAGGCTGATATCAAACCTCCCCTTTATTTTTATATCAACATAAGTATAGCATGCACAAACTGTATCTTAGGATTTAGGCCTCATCACAGCACAGAGACAGCACTTGTTAAAGTAGTAAACGACCTCCTATTGACCTCTGATCAGGGTTGCGTCACTATACTTGTGTTACTGGACCTCAGTGCAGCTTTTGACACCATTGATCATAGTATTCTCCTTCACAGATTAGAAAAGGTAGTAGGAATTAAGGGAACTGCCCTCTCCTGACTCAGATCCTATTTGACTGATCGTTATCAGTTTGTAGATTTAGATGGTGACCATTCCTCATGTTCTCAAGTGGAGTTTGGTGTTTGATCTTTTTTTACATGCTTCCTCTGGGCAACATAATTTGTAAGCATGGTATTTGTTTTCACTGTTATGCTGATGACAAACAGTTATATGTCTCAGGAAAGCCAGATGAGTAATGTGTGAAGGATATTAGTCCCTGGATGCTAATTAACTTCCTTCTGCTTCTTCATTTCTGTTCCATCAAGTGCAACAGTAAAAGACCTCGGTGTGATTATAGATTCCAGCCTTTCGTTTGAAGCTCATGTAGATAATATCACCAGGATAGCTTTCTTTCACCTCATAAATATTGCCAAGATAAGAAACATATTGTCACTAAATGATGCAGAAAAACTAGTTCATGCCTTTATCACCTCTAGGTTGGACTATTGTAACGCCTTACTGTCTGGTTGTTCAACTAGGTGTATAAACAAGCTTCAGTTAGTACAGAATGCAGCAGCGAGAGTCCTCACTAAAACCAGAAGATACGAGCACATCACCCCTATCTTATCTACACTGCATTGGCTCCCTGTGAAATTTCACATCCATTTTAAGATATTACACACTAAAAAAATGCTGGGTTGTTTTTACTACCCAAACGCTGTGTTGCCTCTGTTGGGTAATATTTCTGGGTTATTTACAGTGAATTGGGTACTTTTTGTTTAACTCAGCTTGCTGGGTTGGAGTTGGGTTAGCTAGTGACAGCTAACATCACAGATCAGACCGGCCCTCCCCCGAAGTTCACCGGTGTATTCAGTGGCTGTGTCGGCTTCGTGTCTTTTTTTCTTCCTCCTCACGCATTTAAGGGGAAATGTAAACGTTCAATATAAGGTCTGTATACACACTTTCACTCAGCTATGACTGAATGTGTTCACTGTATGTAACATTTATTACTGTTACCGTGTTACACTCAAACTTTCAGCCTGGTCTGTGCTATAGCATGCTAGTTTATCTGACAATGGCTGCTAGCTAGCCAAACCAATTAACCCCACCTGTGTATGAAAGAAACTGCAAAAATGTCTGAGCTTTTTGGCTTTCTTTGTACAATGCTTGCAGGGTGAATGAAGGTGGTGAAGTGATGAATGAAAGCTAAACTGTTAACTTTGGTGCCAGCATGACGCTAGCATTTAGCTAGGTTGTTAGCGTTAGCAAACACATATAAAATAGCTGAGGTGTTACAAAACACTAATCATCTTACAAATATGCATACTAGCCAACCCTCTCGAATTTTTCCAAAAACCTTTACTTTCTTTCTTTCTAAGGTTGGAAGGTGGAATATCTGTCAGTCGAGGCCGAACCCCTACATCCTGATGTTGGGAGATAATCACCAGCTCTGCTCTCAGGCATTAGTGCTTCTCAGTAATGTATCGTAATGATGTCGCTGTTGAACGTGTTTTGTATTATCTGATCTTGTGCTTTTGAAAAATAAATATAAATATTTTTTCTATGATTTGTACAATTAATTGGGTGTTGTTTATTGCATATCTGTATGGTTTGCAAAACTTAAAGTTTTTTTTTTGTAATAGACCAGTATATCAAAGTAATTTAACTGTTTAAACTCTTTTACCTATAGACATGTAAAACATATTAATAACTAACCTATTTGTGAGGTAGAATTAAATTATAATTAAGCATTATAGTTAAATATGACCTAGAATTTGGATTGAATATTTTACCCATTTTGCTGGGTTAAATTAACCCAGCATGTAGTTGGTCCAATATTTATCCAGCAGCTGGGTTAAAAACCATCCAGTTTGGGTTGTTTTTAACCCAGCATTTTTTAGAGTGTACTTTTGACATTTAAAGCACTAAATGGTCTCGCGCCGCAGTATCTGAGTGAACTGCTAGTGTCTTATGATCCGCCACGCCTACTTCCATCAAAGAATGCAGGCTGCCTGTCAGTACCACGTATTATTAAAACTACAGCAGGGGGCAGAGCTTTATATCACAGTTCCCCCTCATGTCTGTGTTTCCTTCTGGCTCTACCTTTTAGTTATGGAAGATAACTAGTTTGGGAAAACTTTCATCCTTCTAATCAACATTTAATATAATTTCTTTATGCCACAAAATGAGTCCATAGTTCAGTTTTCATTTTTCTGAGTCTCAGGCATTATGAACTGATGTTAATCAGTGTTTATCTGTGATTTGATGATTTTGAGTTCAAATCCCAACACTGCCAAGCTGCCACTGCCCAGTAAATAAACTACAGTACTGTGTCATAAAGTTTAGAATAGTTACTCAAAAACCCTGAAACACTACCATCTGGTTATTATTGTTGTTTAATGGTATAAACATGGAAAAGTATATATATAGACAATAATATTGTATTTAATAAAGTAGAGTAGAGTACAGTAACACACAGAGGATACATGTCATGACGGTTCACATTCATAACTACAAGAGACTTTTATCTGCCACTAACATAAACGTGTCTGTCCTCTGAATCAGCGCCCCAGTGGTGTGTCTAGCCATTGATAAGATAAAGGGATGAGTCAAGTTTCCTTAGGGCTCGTCTCCTTTTTTTGTAATAAGTTTGTTATCAGACATGACAGACAGACAGGTTATGTCTCTTTTTTTGTGTGTGTGTGTAGGTTAAGTTATGTCCATCACACGAAATAAAAACAGTGGTGCATAAAAGTATTGGAAGAAAAGTGAAATCTCAATGTTTTGACGTTCTTACTTTAAAAAAAAAAATATATATATATATATATATATATATATATATATATATATATATATATATATATATATACTGTAGATTATAGACAGATGTATTCAAGATATAGTCAAGATAATCAAGAATAGTTTATGTTATTCAGTGATATTGCTCTACAACTATCCGTATTTAGTCTGAAGTCATTTATTCTCAGAAGCTGCTGGATCCGGCTCAAGTCAGAGACGTCTGCAGTGTTCTGGTGTCACTCTTCGTCCATTCCTGCTTGATCGTGACTCGCTAGGAATCAGACGTTACACTGCGACGGTCTCTTCAGCATCAGAAAAACAAACAACAATATAAAACTCACATATCACACCCATTATTAAACGGTAATAATATTCTACAGTATAATGATACAGTAATAATCAGTGCATGGTAATATTACTGCAGCAGAGTAACTACACAGATCTGTACTGATCCACTGAAAACCCCCTGATGTGAATCTCCTTCAGGTCTGGGACTGTACAGAATCCAGTTCATTAACAGGTTTTCCTCGAGTCATGCAGTGAGACAGAGTCATTATCCTTTAACAAAGTTTCAGCAGCTCAGATCACTAATAAGAGACCTGCACGAGTCTACAGTAACAGGGCTGGAGAATATTTAATAGTTTTCTTAGTGTAACTCATGCTGTTTATTCATTACATAAGGAGCAGTTTCACTTTGTATGAAAACATTCCTTCAGACAGTAAAAAAGCAACATAAAAGACCTAAAGAATTATCAGTCAATTTTCATCCTTAATAAACAAAGTAGCATCTTAGCAAATCAACAACAAGGTAGCATTAACACAAACAGTGTCTAGTCAGATATTTAGATTGTCTTAGACAATATTATTATGGACTTTATTCCCAATGAACAGGTTTGACTCGTTTTTCTATCAATGCTTTCTACAAGATCTCCATTAGGAATGTGACCAATACCTCAGTCCTCATCAACATCAACAGGCTCTATGGCAGAGAGAACTGAAAAAAAGGTAGAAGACACTCAGTCAGTGTTCAGTCTGTAACAGGGAAGAAGTAACACTTTCAGGATGAGATTAAACCATACAGGAGAAAGATGATGAGTGGAAAGTCCAGGACTAAAAGAAAAGAAAATGCTGTTTTTAACTCTGTATAGTTACAGAATAAAGCTCCAGCACTACACACACACACACACACACACACACACACACACACACACACACACACACATCTGTACAGTTCACCTACTTGGATAATCCATTGACAGTGCCTTTTTTAGTTCTGTGGAAAGAAAAAACAAACATGTCACAGTATTATTCGTCTCTCAGACTGGAAATCTTTCACCTGAATAATTAAGTGCACCACGGGATCCAGTCTGGATTTTACTGAGCATCCAGCTGTCTGATTACTTTTGGTCTCTTTCAAAATAACTAGTCAGGGTGACACCATGAACCACATTTCCCATCAGCCACCGCTAGTCACATGTGCGGGAGCAACACAATGAAACTTACAGATGATTCTGTTAAACAGCATTTCATCATCTTCAGTTCTCTATGGTTACTTCACTGAGTTGTGATCTTTATATTCCTGTGTATTTTAGCACATCAGTTAGTTGTGTTTCATTTCATTTTTAAACATTATTACTCACTCTGAGTGACTCTTAGCTTGACCAAGACCACGATCATGAGACAGACGATGAGAGACCCGATGAGTATCACAGTAGCCATGATGATCTTCACTGTGCTGTGGCCACCTGGGACAATCTCTGGGCCACCTTACAATAAGGAAATAAGAACGAACAGACAGACAGACAGACAGACAGACAGACAGAGACAAATGCAACCATGCTACTGTTAGAGGATCAGGTATTTGACTCAACACTTTAACAAATTATTTTCATTTTCATACTTTCATAACAATTTATTTTCATTAATTTCATTTCATTAGTCCATAAAGTTATGTTCAATGTTGTGAAATCGCAGTGAGTTCCTTTTCACACTCACATTACATCAGTTATAATGACAGTGGTGGCTAATCAGAAGGTCATTGGTTCAAGCCCCAGTACCTCCAAGCTGCCAGTGTTGGGCCCTTGAGTGAGGCCCTTAAACCTTTACTGCTCTAGGTTGCCAATCCATGGCAGAAAAATATGATTTCACTGTACAGTAATGTATATGTGAGTTAATGCTATAGGCTTCAATTAAAAGTTACCTGAATGTGTCTTTACAGTAAACTTCTTCATGAGCTGTTACTATAAAAACTATGGAAAATATTACAAGCAAAACTCGGACAAAGTAAGATTTTTAATAGCAAGATCTTTTTTTTTTATTCACTCTCACCCCTGTACATATCGACCCATACCCTCATTTACCACTTCGCTATTTAATGTAAATACAGTGCCATGAAAAATAATTGTGACCCTCCTGAGGGTTTTTGTCTTATATATTTGACATTGTAAACATTTAATCAAACACATTTTTAAATTACACAAAGTTATACCTACAGTGGCAAGATAAAGTATGTGGAGTACGGCACTCCACAGCAGCACTGTGTTTTGTGCACCGATGAAACTACGAGTAAACTATTTGGAAAGAACACACAGGACTAAATCTGGTGTAAAAAGGGCACTGCATATCATCATGAAAACATCATCCCAGACATAAAGTATGGTGAAGGAAACATCATGATTTGGGCCTGCTCTGCTGCACCAGGCTGTGGCCAGCTTGCAGTCACAGAGGGTAAGATGACTTCCCAAGTGTATCAAAAACTTCTTCAGCATAATGTGAGAATGCCTGTACATCAGCTGAAAAACAAAATCCGCCTCAACACAACAGAAATGCTATGGAATGACTTAAAGTGTCATACACATGAGACATCCAAAGACTATAATGGATCTAATGGAGTTCTGCCAGGAAGAACGGGCTAAAATTCCTCCTGAACGATGTGTAGGTCAGATGCCTGGTTGAGGTTATTGCTCCAAAGAGGGTGGGGTTAATCAGTAATTAATTCCAAGGGTACACTGTAAAAAAAAAACGGTGCGTAAATTTGTAAATTTTACGGTAAAAAACTGGCAGCTGTGGTTGCCAGACGTTTACTGTAAAAAATACGGTAGCAATGTTTTTGGTTCTTCGGGATCACACTCATTATACTGCATATTTTACGGAATTTAATTGTTCTTTTTTCGAGCCTGACCGGCTGTTGAAAAAAGATGAGTGCGATCCCGTAGAACCAAAAACATTGCTACCGTATTTTTTACAGTAAACGTCTGGCAACCACAGCTGCCAGTTTTTTACCGTAAAATTTACAGTTTTTTTTTTTACAGTGTACACTTACTTTTTCCACTACCATTTTGAATGTTGAATGAGTATGTTCAATAAAGGTATGAAATATCAGAATTTATGTGTGGAAACAGGAGAGTTGAGGTGCACATTTAATTCTGCAGTGAGTTGGGCAGCTGTGGTTTTATGTTTTTTTGATATAGCACCTGGACATCCCTTTCAGATGGCTTCCTTTTGCGCCAACATTTACTCCTGCTACTCCAGCTACTTCTTGGTGGTGTGCTGACGTTACCCTGGATTCCCTGGCTCTTCATCACAAAGACTTGCTGTCTTGGTCACAGATGCGCCGGAATTTGTCCTCTTTTGAGTTCTGATACGTCACCCATAATGTTGTGTGCATTGCAATGTTTTAAGCAAAACTGTGTTATTACTCTGCTAATTAAACCTTCACACTCTGATCTTACTGGTGGAATGAAGATTGGTCACCAGGCTGCTCAAATTTAGTCATGAAACCTCCAACATTACAATAAATTGGCCAGTGTTTCAGTTTCATTGTCCAACCCCTCTATATATTACTGACATTAGTAGGTCGAGATGTTCAACATCCAGGTACAAAGTGATGGCTCCTTCCTTGTAGCCTTGCATTTTTATAAAACATGTTTTATGCGTAAATGTATTAATTAATTTGATTATTGATACACTCATGATGATCATTATTGATAGAAAACTAGAAAATGCTTACCTTTTCTCCCCAGAGCTGTCGTTCTCTGTTCTTCTTCTTCTTCATATCTGTAGTTGAGGACGACGCACCTGAAAGGTGTCCAGGTCGTGTCGATGCTCCTGAAGCTCAGTTTGCTGGACAGAGTGAAGAGACCGTCGTGTCCCTGTGTGATCTGCAGTGTGGAGTTTTGTGTCCAGTTTGTGTTGCTCTGATCAAACCAGTGGATGGTTCCTGCTGGGTATCCACCGCTCGCTCTACAGTACAGATCAGCAGATCCACCGTCCTCTATCTCTTTTGGCTCAGAGGTTATGATCGGGGAGCTGTACTTGGCTAAATAAAAAAATCTCATTAAAAAATAATGTGATGACATGCTATGAATACAAACTATTTTAGAAAGTCACAGAAATAATGGTGCAGTTGTGACTCTGTAGTTATGAGATAAGGTGAACAAGACAACATTTCTCTCTTACCTGTGATTTTGAATTCTACTTCATCAGTGCCCCTTGTGCTCTGGATGAAATATTTATATTCACCTACATCTGAGATCGATGTGTTATGAAGCTGTAATGATGGCAAGCTTTCAACTTGAAATCGAGAGTCTCCTGTCCCATTGATCTCAGTTGAGCGCAATGTAATATACATGTAGATTCTCTTCTCTTTAAACTTTAACATCCCTGTGACAATATCAGCAGGATCAGTTTGGGACTCGATGTTGCAGCAGATGTTAGTGGTCTGACCGATGACTCCTACTGCAGACTGGCACTTCATTTTAAACAGAGCTGATGGAAAAAAACAAAAAACAAAAACAAATATGATTAAAAAAACAATAAATACACCAGTTTGTAAGGCTGCGAGAATGCATGGCTGAAAAAGTGGTCAGCAGTACTAGAGCAACACTGGGGACAGTACTCTCTCCTTTCCTTTTCACATTGGACTTCCAATACAACTCTGAAATCATTTGCAGACGTTCTCAGATAACTCAATGACAACAATCAGGAGCCCCACGATGAGAGACCCAATGACTACCACAGTAGCCATGATGATCTTCACTGTGTGTTACTATTTTAGGCAAATTATATTTGTCAATATCCTTGACTTAGATGAAGATCAGATCACATTTTATAACAAATTGATAAAGAAAACCAGGAAATTTCAAAAGGTTTGTATACTTTTTTTGCCACAATGTGGCTGATGGAGAAGTATGCCATCTCCAATACCGGTACCACGTTTCCTGGACTTGTCCACATGTGATTTTTATCTGGGGGAAATTTAAAGCAGAAAGTGCCCGCCAACGATCCACATACCCTGGATGAACTCAAGATCAACGTCACGACCATCTGCAGCATCGCTGTTGAAGAGCTGCAAGCAGTATCAGCCAACATGCTCAGATGTGCCCAAATGTGCATAGTAATGAACGGGGACCAAATTCAGCATCTATTGTAACTTGTAGGTAAGTGAATAAAAACACTTCACTTACTCATCCATCTTGTCAGACTATAGCCTGAGACAGGCTACTTTTCTGTGGCCCATTATGTGTGTATAACACAGGAAGGATATATAGGAGTTGGATAATGAAACTGAAACGCCTGGTTTTAGACCACAATAAATCATTAGTATGGTGTAGGGCCTCCTTTTGCGGCTAATGCAGCATCAATTCACTTGGGAATTACAGATACAAGTCCTGCACGGTGTCCAGAGGGATTTTGAGCTATTATTTTTGCAGAATAGTGGCCAGGTCACTACGTAATGCTGGTGGAAGAAAACGTTTCCTGACTCACTCCTCCAAAACACCCCAAAATGGCTCAATAATATTTAGATCTGGTGACTGTGCAGACCATGGGAGATGTTCAACTTCACTTTCATGTTCATCAAGCCTCTCTGTCACCAGTCTCACTGTGTGTATTGGTGCATTATCACCCTGATACACAGCACCGCCTTCAGGATACAATGTTTGAACCATTGAGTGCACACGGTCCTCCAGAATGGTTCGGCAGTCCACTGTCTTTCCAAATTGTTTACTTGGCAGTGACGCGCCCATCTACTGTAGCACAAGTATTGGGCCTCGGGAATGTCATGATATCACAGCCGAAACCATCACTGATCCACCCCCATGCTTCACTCTGGACATGCAGCAGTCTGGGTGGTACAGTCGCTTCTTTGGAGCTTCTCCACACCGTAACTCTCCCGGATGTGGGAAAGACAGTGAAGGTGGACTCATAAGAGAACAATACATGTTTCACATTATCCACAGCCACAAGATTTTCGCTGCTGGCATCATTGAAACTGACGTTTGGCATTGGCATGAGTGAGCAAAGGTTTGGCTATAGCACCCCGGCCAAGTACATCGACCCTGTGGAGCTCCAGACCAACAGATTTGGTGGAAACAGGAGAGTTGAGGTGCACATTTAATTCTGCAGTGAGTTGGGCAGCTGTGGTTTTATGTTTTTTTGATATAGCACCTGGACATCCCTTTCAGATGGCTTCCTTTTGCGCCAACATTTACTCCTGCTACTCCAGCTACTTCTTGGTGGTGTGCTGACGTTACCCTGGATCAGGGTAACAGGCTCTTCATCACAAAGACTTGCTGTCTTGGTCACAGATGCGCTGGAATTTGTCCTCTTTTGAGTTCTGATACGTCTCCCATAACGTTGTGTGCATTGTAATGTTTTAAGCAAAACTGTGTTATTACTCTGCTAATTAAACCTTCACACTCTGATCTTACTGGTGGAATGAAGATTGGTCACCAGGCTGCTCAAATTTAGCCATGAAACCTCCAACATTACAGTAAATTAGCCAGTGTTTCAGTTTCATTGTCCAACCCCTCTATATATTACTGACATTAGTAGGTCGAGATGTTCAACATCCAGGTACAAAGTGATGGCTACTTACTTGTAGCCTTGCATTTTTATAAAAAATGTTTTATGCGTAAATGTATTATTATACACTTCTGATTATCATTATAGATACAAAACTAGAAAATGCTTACCTTTTCTCCACAGAGCTGTCGTTCTCTCTCCTTCTTCTTCATATCTGTAGTTGAGGACGACGCACCTGAAACGTCCCCAGGTCGAGTCGATGCTCCTGAAGCTCAGTTTGCTGGACAGAGTGAAGAGACCATCATGTCCCTGTGTGATCTGCAGTGTGGAGTTTTGTGTCCAGTTTGTGTTTCTCTGATCAAACCAGTGGATGGT
Source organism: Clarias fuscus (assembly GCA_030347435.1). NCBI lineage: Eukaryota > Metazoa > Chordata > Actinopteri > Siluriformes > Clariidae > Clarias > Clarias fuscus. Next base: position 41,828,161 of record CM059206.1, read on the forward strand.
TCCTGCTGGGTATCCACCGCTCGCATTACAGTACAGATCAGCAGATCCACCGCTCTCTATCTCTGCCGGCTCAGAGGTTAAGATCGGGGGGCTGTAGTTGGCTAAATAAAAAAATCTCATTAAAAAATAATGTGATGACATGCTATGAAAATTCAAACTATTTTAGAAAGTCACAGAAATAATGGTGCAGTTGTGACTCTGTAGTTATGAGATAAGGTGAACAAGACAACATTTCTCTCTTACCTGTGATTTTGAATTCTGCTTCAACAGCACCCCTTGTGCTCTGGATGAAATATTTATATTCACCTACATCTGAGATGGATGTATTATGAAGCTGTAATGATGGCAAGCTTTTAACTTGAAATCGAGAGTCTCCTGTCCCATTGATCTCAGTTGAGCGCAATGTAATATACATGTAGATTCTCTTCTCTTTAAACTTTAAAATCCCTGTGACAATATCAGCAGGATCAGTTTGGGACTCGATGTTGCAGCAGATGTTAGTGGTCTGACCGATGACTCCTACTGCAGACTGGCACTTCATGTTAAACAGAGCTGGTGGGAAAAAAACAAAAAAACAAATATGATTTAAAAAAAACAATAAATACACCAGTTTGTAAGGCTGCGAGAATGCATGTCTGAAAAAGTGGTCAACAGTACTAGAGCAACACTGGGGACAGTACTCTCTCCTTTCCTTTTCACATTATACACTTTGGACTTCCAATACAACTCTGAAATCATTTGCAGATGTTCTCAGATAACTCAGTGACTACAGAGGTCTATTGGGCAGTTTTATGAATTGTGCAAGAGGAACCAACCTTGTCCTGAACGTGAAGACCAAGGAGATGGTGGTGGATACCAGGAGGACCAAGTCTATACCACAGTCTACATTCTGGGTGAGATGGTGCATTCTGGGTGAGGTGAAGAACTACAGATACCTTGATGTTCACATGGACAACAGATTGAACTGTCCTTTTCTGTAGACTGTGTCTACTTCTTGAGGAAACTCAGGTTTTTTAATGTCTGCAGCAAAATGTTTTATCAGTCGGCTGTGGCAAGTGCAATATTCTTTGCTTCCATCTGCTGGGGCAGCAGCATCAGAAACAGTAACTCTAAGAACCTCAACAAACCCATCAAAAGGCTAGCTAAATATTGGGCACTCTCCTGAAGTGTTTGGAGGTGAAAGTGGAGAGAAGGATGCTAAATAAACTGTTAATTATCATGTCATATCAACACCTCACATCCCCTCCACAACCTTCTGGCTAAACAGTCCAGTGAGGGGCCAGCGGGGTCTTAATGTGTTTCATTGCCGCTCAAAGCACTTCAAGATGATATGTGTGAGTGCAACAGGACGGTAGTCATTGAGACATGACACAGAAGACTTCTTCAGCACAAGGGCAATGGTGGGGGTCTTGAAGTTGTCTGTACGAACATCTGCCAGCTGTTCAGCACATTCTCTGAGCACTCTAGTGATATTGTCTGGTCTGGCCACCCTACGTGGGTTAAGAGTTTCCTGTGAGACACAGCACGTGGTCATTGGTGGTCTTTCTCACCGTCACGTTGTTCTCACAGACAGGTGACAGGTTATCTCACAGACAGGTGACAGTCTGAAGAGGTCTGTAGTTGGTGATGGTTTGTATGCCCTGCCACATGCGCCGTGTTTCACTGCTGTCTCTGAAGTGATTGTGAATTTTTCAGGGACGTGTGCAGCTTTGAATCGATGATGGCCCGGAACAGAGTCTCTGGTCTTTACAAGTGCGCGCACCTCTACAGTAATCCATGGTTTCTGGTTGGGGCGATGAGATGATGTGACGATTTTATTGTTTTAGTCTTAACTTCAATGCATTTAGGGGTGTGGTCCTGGTCAAGACAATCTCCTGAACTCCAAACTGAATGTCAGAACGGGAAAGAAAGGTGATTTAAGCATGGTTGTTGGTGCCAGACGGGCCGGTCTGAGTATTTCACAATCTGCTCAGACCATTTCACGCACAACCATTTCTAGGGTTTACAAAGAATGGTGTGAAAAGGGAAAAACATCCAGTATGCGGCAGTCCTGTGGGCGAAAATGCCTTGTTGATGCTAGAGGTCAGAGGAGAATGGGCCGACTGATTCAAGCTGATAGAAGAGCAACTTTGACTGAACTAACGACTCATTACAACCGAGGTATGCAGCAAAGCATTTGTGAAGCCACAACACGCACAACTTTGAGGCGGATGGGCTACAACAGCAGAAGACCGCACCGGGTACCACTCATCTCCACTACAAATAGGAAAAAGAGGCTACAATTTGCACAAGCTCACCAACATTAGACAGTTGAAGACTGGAAAAATGTTGCCTGGTCTGATGAGTCTGGATTTCTGTTGAGACATTCAAATGGTAGAGTCAGAATTTGTTGCAAACAGAATGAGAACATGGATCCATCATGCCTTGTTACCACTGTGCAGGCTGGTGCTCATGGTGTAATGGTGTGGGGGATCTTGGCACACTTTAGGCTCCTTAGTGCCAATTGGGCATCGTTTAAATGCCACGGCCTACCTGAGCATTGTTTCTGACCATGACCATCCCTTTATAATCACCATGTGCCCATACTCTGATGACTACTTCCAGCAGGATAATGCACCATGTCACAAAGCTCGAATCATTTCAAATTGGTTTCTTTTTCACTAAAATGGCCTCCACAGTCACCTGATTTCAATCCAATAGAGCATCTTTGGGATGTGGTGGAATGGGAGCTTCGTGCCCTGGATGTGCATCCCACAAATCTCCATCAACTGCAAGATGCTCTCCTATCAATATGGGCCAACGTTTCTAAAGAATGCTTTCAGCACCTTGTTGAATCAATGCCACGTAGAATTAAGGCAGTTCTGAAGGCGAAAGGGGGTCAAACACCGTATTAGTATGGTGTTCCTAATAATCCTTTAGGTGAGTGTATAAACCTGATTTCATTCAGTCTTACTATCAGTAGACTTTCCCACACTTGAAGTGACACTTTATATTAAAGTAAATACTGTGTATTTATTAGGAGATTATCATGAGGAAGTGACTACACTACAGTACTGTACCTTCTACAATGCTGCTGCCAGTTTTTTGGACAAATAGTTAAATCATGTCTGCTCCACTGGACTAAACCCATGCTACGTACATGCTTGCTGTATGCAAGACAATGTTTTTGCAATTAAAATTTCACAAATTCACAAATGTAAGCGTATTTAATATATTTCAATATTAATAAAATTGAATTTAAGGCTTTTTACAACTTTTAAAGCATTTCAAAAAGCATTAAAATTGTCATATGAAAAGTGAACAATTCCTTCAATTAAATCTACATACACTTCCATGAAGGAGAAATATCCCATCAATATCCCTATAAATCTCACCTATGATGACTTAATTTTCCTACGCAATCAACTTCCTCCAGGCGGCGGTGCTGTGGGACAGTATTGGGGCTTTTTTGGTCCTTTGTTTTTTATAAAGATGTTCTCTTCTGCATCCTGTCCTGGAGATATCAAATGGAATTCAGTGTTTTCTAACTGATTACGGGAGTAAAGACAGATCAGCTCAGTGCTGTTAGGACATTTTCACACTGTCATGCGCACTCCTAAGACGACCGGCACGAGCACCCGGAAGTAGTACGGTCGCGATTCAGGAAGCATAAAAGGAGACAAGATGGCGTTTACATTCGCTCAGTCATTGAGTTTGCCCATGCTATCGCCGACGCTCCACTTGTGAGTACTCACTTTCTTGGGTTTTTGCTTCCGATTGGGTGTGTGTAGTTAGAATGCGGGTTTCTTTGTGTAAACCTTTGATCTCGCTCCAAGAGAGTTCTAAAAATAACCAGCGTGGTTATCCTGCCTACTCGTGCTACTTCCACGTTTGGGTTTACCGTCCATGCTATAGGACTAACTGCTAGTCTTCTGGTCCGTCTCCGGTTAGTTCATGACAGAATGACTGAGCCATTAGCAGTAAAACCAGCGGATGCCGACATGCCGAGCTGATCGAGCAGCTGTGCGGTGAAATCGCGACTCTCTGCAGTAGCGTCCAAGATGGCGTGGCGGAGATACAGCAGGAGATCACGGTTCTCCACAAGGCAGCTGCTCAGCCGGTGGTCGCCACGCCCATCGCAGCGGCGGCTATGCCGCCACCCCCCGCCCCTTTTTCTGATGTTTTCCTAGCTCTACCGGATACATGGGATGGCACAGATGGGAAGTGCAGTGTTCTTCTAACTGCACTGGATCTTGTGTTTGAGTTTAATTCCACCAGATACCACAGACTAGCTGCGCATTGCTCTTCTCGTCTCATTGCTGTCCAGGCAGGCAGCTGAGTGGGCCATGGTGGTTCTTCGCTCAGATTCAGACGTCGCCTACTCATACACAGAGTTCATTCGCCAGCTTAAACTCACCTTTGAGCATCCTGCTGCTGAGGTGGAGACCGACTCCAAGCTATATCATCTATAGCAGGGAGGGTCGTCCGTGAGCTGCTACACGGCTGAGTTCCGTACTCTCGCCGTGCAGACCGACTGGGGAGACTTCGCCCTCTGGATGACCTATTATGAGGGACGGGCTTCGCGTATAAAGGACCAGCTCGCCGGACGAGAGCTCCCAGCGACCTTGGAGGGCTTAATTCGACTCACTCTCAAAGTCTGCTCGCCCGTCCCAAACCAACTCGTCCTACCCTGGCACCCATCATGTCGTCACTACACCTCAAGCCCCCTCTTTCTTCTCCCACGCTCCAGTTTCAGAAGCTCGCTGTTCATTCACTGCTGCACCTACCGGACCCGTCGGCTTTCCACCTCCCGCCGGAGGAGCACACAGGAGCCGGGGAACCCATGCAATGGAGGGCGCGCCTCCTTAACCGCTGCAGAACAGGAACGCCGATTTAGAGAGGGGCTCTCTTATTGTGGGTTCGCAGCACACCACCGAGCCATCTGTCCTCTGCGACCAGGAAACGCGCAGACCCGGTGAGAAATGAGAGTGGCTCACCGGGTTCCATCTCCCTCTCCACCACCCTGACTGATGATTCCTGTCTCACAGTAAAAGTACACCTCCAGTTTGGCCATAAACGGGTCGGAAGTACCGCGTTCATTGACTCCATTGACTCTCATGCCAAAAAACTAGGGGTAAAGATCGAGGCGTTATCCCAGCCCGTAACTATTACATCAGTCGAGGTTCGGCCCCTCTCCTATAGCTTCATCACCTTCCAAACCCAGCCCATCTCCTTCATCATCAACCAGCATCAGGAACAGATTTGGTTTTACATCACCTCTATTTCATCACCACCCATCATCCTTGGACACCCTTGGCTACTACGTCACGACCCGCTCATTTCCTGGAACCAAAACCGGATTCTACAGTGGGGCCGACTTGCACCAAACTCTGCCTACGGGCCGGGGCTGGGACGTGCTCTAGGGAGCCAGAGGCCCCCTAATTCGACACAGACAACATCCCGATAGACTACCGGGACCTGGCTGAAGTTTTCTGCAAAAGACGTGCCACCCATCTACCTCCTCATCTCCCCTACGACCTGGCAATCGATCTTCAGCCAGGCTCCATCCCACCCCGCGGCCACCTCTATTCACTCTCTAACACCGAGATGCAGGCAATGGAGGAGTAGGTTTCCAGCGGACTTCGCCATGGTACCATCCAGCCCTCCTCCACCTGCCGTTTTTCAACAGTTTATTAACGATGTTCTCAGGGACATGTTAGGCCGCCGGGTGTTCGTCTAGCTAGACGACATCCTAATCTACTCCCGAACCGTCAACAAACACATCCGGCATGTCAGAGCGGTCCTAAAGAGATTGCTCACCCACCAGCTGTACTGTAAGTTGGAGAAGTGCTCCTTTCACGAGCACTCCACCATGTTCCTGGGCTTTGTCATCTCTCCTCAGGGTGTGGCCATGGACCCGCAGAAACTGGAAGTTGTGAGTCAGTGGCCCCTACCCAAGACTCTCAAACAACTCCAGCGATTTCTCAGGTTTGCCAACTTCTATCGTCGCTTTATCCGGGACTACAGTACAGTTTCAGCACCATTAACCGCTCTGACTCGTCCATCATCTCACCCCTTCAACCTCAACTACCATCTCCGCCTTCCACAAACTCTGTCACCGCTTCACCACTGCTCCCATCCTCCTTCACCCGAATGCTGACAAACCATTCGTTGTGGAGGTGGACGCTTTGGATGTGGGCGCCGGGGCTGTTCTCTCCCAGCAAGGTCCAGACCAAAAGCTGCACCCCTGCAGTTTTTTCTCCAAGAAATTTAACCCCACTCCGCAGCGATACGGACTAGGGGACCGCGAGCTGCTGGCCATAAAGTGGGCCTTGGAGAAATGGCGACACTGGCTCCAGGGCGCCAGAGATCTGTTCATCATCTGGACCAACCATCAGAACCTCATCACTATCCGCATGTTGAAACAACTTAACCCCAGACAGGCGCGTTGGGCACTGTTTTTCGAAAATGATAACTTCCACCTATCATACCGCCCGGGGTCCAAGAACACCAAGGCCGACGCCCTCTCACGACAACACAAGAAAGACATCCCCCGGGCGGACCCCGCGCCTGCTTACCACCCACCAAGATCCTCGCACCAATCAGTTGGGATTTAGAAACAAGGGTTCGCCATGCACAGATTGCGGAAACCAAACCGGCAGGTACCCAACGCCATCAGGACTGACGTACTCCAGTCAGGACACTCCTCCCCCATTTCTGGACAACCCAAGAGGCGGCGCACCCTACTATTTATTCAACGTGCCTTCTGGTGGCCCAATATGAGGAAGGACCTTGACGAGTTCGTCCAGACATGCCCAGTGTGTGCCAGGTCCAAGGACAGCAACCAGACATCACCAGGTGAACTTCAGCCACTCACGGTTCCCCGCCGGCCCTGACCACCCCGCCGTTGACTTCATCACGGGCCTGCTGGTTTCCGAGGGAAAAGACACCATCCTTACCATTGTCGATCAGTTCTCCAAAGCTGTATACCTGGTGCCCCTCTCCGGACTCCCGTCAGCTAAAAGGACAGCCGAGCTGATATTAGAGCACGTAGTCCGCCTGCATGGGTTCCCAAAGGACATCGTCTCGGACAGGGGGCCCCAGTATATGTCCCGGTTCTGGAAGGCCTTCTGCCGTCTGATGAATTCCACCTGCAGTCTGTCCTCTGGCTACCACCCACAGATAGAGCGGACCAACCAACAACTGGAGCGCTAGCTGAGATGCTTTATTGCTGATCGCCAGTGATCCTGGGCCCGCTACCTCGTTTGGACTGAGCTGTCCCATAACCTCCACACGTTCTCCGCCACCAAACTAAGCCCATTTGCTGGTGGCCTCCAGTGTTCGACTACCAAGAACCGGAGGTTGAAGTACCGTCGACCCAATAGTTGGTTCGCCGGTGTCGACGGCTCTGGAGACAAGCAAACGACACCATCCGATGCACCAACACCCGCTACACTCTTCAACATTGCCGACATTGGGACGATTGTACCATGTAGGTGACAAGGTATGGCTATCAACAAGAAACCCACACCTGCAGACAGAGTCACAAAAGTTATCACCAAGATTCATCGGACCATACCACGTCACCCTCCGGATTAACCCTGTCGCCTACCGGCTCCAGCTGCCTGCGGCGCTCCGGATCCATCCTGTATTCCACACGTCCCAACTCAAACCCTTCACTACTTCACCCATAGTTTGCTTCCAATTGGGTGTGTGTAGTTAAAATGTGGGTTTCTTTATGTAAACTTTTGCTCTCGCTCCGAGAGAGTTCTAAAAATAACTAACATGGTTATCCTGCCTACTCGCGCTATTGTACTTCCGCGTTTGGGTTTACCATCCACGCTACAGGGCTAACTGCTAGTCTTCTGGTCCATCTCCAGTTAGTTCGTGACACACACTAGGCAAGATGGATTTGTACCGTGCCCAGGAACAATTGCTCCCTCCTCCCAACTACCCTGCTGGTCAACATTCACATTGTTTTTGTGCACCGTTCTCAGGTATGTTTGAGTATTTACACCTACTAACATTAGCTGGGATGAGACAACTGTCCTCCATGTTTGAGATATGATAAAGTGTGTATAACTAACAGCAGCAACACACCACTGGATATAATTCAAGTTGTTATGGTTGTGTTGAGCTCGTGGAAAGTAATTTTCAGCTTACAGTCCTGTTTATTCTAATTGTGTAAAAGCCACACCCCTAAAAGCCCTGTATGGTTGCTTTCATGCCGGTTTACATGTTATCTCTCAGAGGGGTATGCTTTTGGCTTTCTTACATGCCATGAAAATTGAAATGCTCTTCAAATAAAAATTAAATAGTAATCAATAAATTGAAAGTCAACATGTGAAGAAACAAGTAAAACATTCTGGGTCACTCCACTTGTGTTCGACTGTAACAGCATCGTTACTGACATTAGGACATTATTTTATGTAAACCTCACACAATGGGGGTCAGATGTTCCATACCGAGGGAATAAGCTGTGGCTTCAAAAAACATGATTCTGTGCATTTTTATAAAACATGTTTTATGCTCAGCTTTATTAATGTATTAATGAATTTAATTATTAGTACACTAATACAAAATTGCACAATACTTACGCTTTCTCTCCAGAGCTGTCGTTCTCTCTCCTTCTTCTTCATATCTGTAGTTGAGGACGACGCACCTGAAAGGTCCCCGGGTCGTGTCGATGCTCCTGATGCTCAGTTTGCTGGACAGAGTGAAGAGACCGTCGTGTCCCTGTGTGATCTGCAGTGTGGAGTTTAGTTTCCAGTTTGTGTTTCTCTGATCAAACCAGTGGATGGTTCCTGCTGGGTATCCACCGCTCGCTCTACAGTACAGATCAGCAGCTCCAGCGCTCTCTATGTGTTTAGACTCAGAGGTTATGATCGGGGAGCTGTAGTTGGCTAAACAAAAAAAATTCTCGTTAAAAATTATGAAAATAAAAACCATTTTAGAAAGTGACAGAAATAAAGGTCAAGTTGTGACTCACGAGTAGTCTCGAGATAATGTGAACAAGTAAACATTTCTGTTTGTGTGTGAGTTTACACAGTAGTGTACGTTACGCCGGAGTTATTTCTATAGTGTGTAAAATATCTTTCCTAATCTTTCCTGAAACAGGAACATGTTCTGTATTAAATCATTATTGATATGACTGATACAGACGGGACAGAAATGCCAGAGCTCCAGCCGTAATAATCACATTAACCTCCGCTACATGGAAACTAATGCAGCCTGAAAGCCATGAAACTTAGAATTAATGATATATATACACACACAAGTCTGTACAGTGCCTGTTCTTTTTTTCCATGTCTCTGTGTGCTGGTAACTTTTGCAGACAGGACACAAACCACACTTAATAATTCATATAATTTTGATGATCAGGTTTGGGGCTTGGGACTAATTACGGCTATGTAGGAACGTACAGTAGGAACGTAGGAAGTAACGTTATTAGTAATCTGATTACTTTTTACATGTAATAATCAGTAATGTTTCAAATGACAATTTTAAAGTAGTAATTAGTCATTTGTAGTAGATAACTTTTTTGAGAAACTTCCCGAACAGTGCATGTCATAGATTAACTGTGATTGTAATGTTTTAAACTTAACTTGTATAAGATTTGTCTCTGTACTGCACTTTGTTAAAGTTCCTCTGGTTTATAAATGTGTTTATATAGAAACCCGACTTCATTCAGTCATTCACATTCAACACTTGAACATCTGCAGTAATATCTCACTTACCCTCAGCAGACTTTCCCACACGTACAGACGACAACATCAACACAAAGATCAGGAGAGTCTCTGAAGCCATGTGTCCAGGCTAACGCCAGAGGAGTTTACATCATGATGATCAGGTTAAAGAGGAAGAAACAAAAGGAGAAAAGACACATATTATTTCCCCGAACTCAGGGACAGAGCAGAAAGAAGTTAAAAATAAGCTACAAAAGAAGCAACGCGTTAGTCATGGACTCACAACATTAACTACTGGTTGGTAAAATCTCTCCTCTGGGTTCTGCGTCCTCCTGCTCCAGAGTGATGTAGAGAACAGCAGCATGGAAACCTGGACTCTGAGCTGGTTCTGGTTCTGGTTCTGCAACAGTCCCCTCCTGGAAAATGACCAGCACCTAGGACTTCACTATCTGCCTCATCTACCTGTACTTCTGCAGAGATGTCTAAACGACACATATAACACACGTACAGTAGGAGGAAAGAAACCGTATCTGATGCATATCTCAGAGTTTTTACTGCTCACTGAGCTGGAGCTGAGGTTTCTGTTTGGTGTGGGACTGCCCAGTGATCTTACGACTCTTACATCACATTACAGACAAAACAAGACAAGATAAGACACTGTTGAACTGACCGCCCCTCCAAACCCAGCCAAAGCAAAAGAGATTAACATCAGTTATAATAATGAAAAATTAGAAAAATGGGGCCCAATTTAGAAATGCAGAAAGTTCATAACAACTGAGGCCTGAAGGACTGAAGAAGATGATGTAGATTTGTGTGTGTGTGTGTGTGTGTGTGTGTGTGTGTGTGTGTGTGTGTGTGTGTGTGTGTGTGTGTGTGTGTGTGTGTGTGTGTGTGTGTGTGTGTGTGTGTGTGTGTGTGTGTGTGTGTGTGTGACACAAAACCTTACACGATACACTGACTCTCTATAGTGTGTAAGGTTATCTGTGGTTTTGTCAGAGGCACACACACACACACACACACACACACACACCTTTATTTTGTCTTCTTTTTTTCCCATTGGCTCTGTGACTTTCTTCACTGTTTTATTTTATTTATTTATTTTTTGTGATTAAATGTATGTACATTAGTTTCTGTTTATTTCTTTTATTATTCTCGTGTGTGATCTGAAAGACTGTTTCCAAATTTTGGCAATACACATGTTAATATTTGTCATTCTAATAAAGCACCCCTTTTATGGCACTTCTCTGATTAGTACCACATTTTAAATGACTGTATACTGTACATGTATATTACTGTGGTTTTTCACTGCCATCTAGAGAGTAAAATTTTTTTGGAAGAAAACTGCAATTTACTGTACTATCCATAATATATATATATATATATATATATATATATATATATATATATATTAAAAAAAAACTCTTCAAACAGTCGCCAGAATGATGGATAAGACTGGTTATTATAATTGTTTGTTATAGTACACAATAAGATTCATGTTTAATCAGTCTTCTCATAACGGAATTATAGTGATTAAAAACTATTTAATTTAATGTGTATTATAGCATTTTGTACAATAGTATAAAATTCTCGTATATTACAGCATTGACCATCTGCTCAAAACTGTGCTGCAAATTATATCACATCATAGTACAGTGTAGTATATTACAGTACAGTGTGCCGTGTACATCACTGCAGGAGCTGTTTATTGTCTCCTGTAACATTTCAGCCAGTTGAAAGTTTAGATGAGATTTTAAAGTAAAACTGGGTCCAAATAAAGATGAATAGTTTTCTAAGAATGAGACACTTCAACAGAAATGAACATCACATTAATGACGTTAACACTGTTCGCTGTTATGGCAACAGTGACTTCAGAACCCCAAGTTCTAATTTTAACAGGCGTTGAGTTTGTTATTGATGTCCACTAGAGGGCAGCATGGATACTCAATATTTCATAATTACATAATGCTGGAGCAGAAAAAATAATCGTGGTAACAATGTACAGAAAGTATACATTAGAACACTCATTTTAATATACGGTAGTGTCAGTATATTTTTAGTTAAATTTTAATGTAATCAAGGGCCCACCGATCATCCGACCAGTCACTCAGTGCCTCTGAGCCACCACTTCCCCCATTTTAGTTAGGTAGTTTTCTAATTAAATACATAGTTTAAACTACAGAATGTATTGTATAATGTGTTATTGCTAAGGCGATCTAGTAATAACTTTTACATGAGCTTCACATAAAAGAAGCTCAAATAAAAGAAGCTCTTCTTTTTATTTTTAGACTTCTAGTATAATGTCTAGTAGCTCTCGGCGTGTCTTAACAGCTAGAATCAACACACCAAGTTTAAACTAATACTGTATACTGCAATACTAATGTCTGTTTTTGTTTGTGTGTTTGTGAGACAACTTGACGTCTTGTTGAAGACAAATCAAATAAACTATAGTAGGGACATCAACATTTATCTCAGATGTGTTGAAAAAAAAGTTTGTTTGCCTAAAATTTGGAATTAGGTAATCAGATTATTTTTAACAGATGATACACACAATGTAAACTTTTAAACAACACAGGACAGGGCACAGATATTTACCACAGATGTGTGACTGATTGTTGAATAAAAACATGGAAAAAATTACAATTTAGCTTGCTAGCAAAAAGATGGAGTCTTTTATACAGTAGACAGTGCAACGACATGCTGAGAGGGGAAATAAGCCGGAACTAACCAAAACATCAACATTTACCTCGGGTATATTAATAAATTATTCGAAGGAAGCAATATATGGCAAAAATTATGAAATAACTAGCCAATAAGAACATACAGTATGGACGTGTAAACGGTTAGTGAGAGTGAATATGAGACTGGAACTACAACATTTACCTCAGATATGCTCATAAACATCTAGAAGGAGACGGTATATGGTAAAAAAAAAAAAATAACTGAAATAAAAATAATTTATTGATAGTAAAAATATGGTGAGAGTAAAATAAGTCTACATAATTTACCTCAGATACAAACAGTGAAAGACACAGACACTGTGATGAAGAGTACAAATTAGGAGAGCATAAGTGAAGCAACAAACATACACTGTATGACTAAGATTATGAATTCACTAACTAGTTTTTAAAACAACATAAAGACCTAATGAACTAACAACAGATACGTTTACCTCAGCTGTGTAGATAAAGTAATAAAATATTTGGATAAAATATCATTAGAATTACTCTTAACATTTTCTGCCTAACTATCACACGCCCCCCTGTGGACTGTCCTAATGATAGCAGTTTAAACACACTCAGAGTGCTTAAACACACTTCTGGACTAAATAATACACTGTTGTTGTTTGTTGTTGTTTAAGCATACAGTAAGACTAATTAGTGCAGATTTGTGTGGATCACAAAAATGTGGCTTCGACTCCGTGTGAAGGTAGAGTGCGAAATTTCCAAATCTTACACCATCGGCATAACTGAGACTGTGTGCGTCTCTATCTTTACTCATACACCAAGTCACACATACGTTTGAGGGCTGCTGCTTTAGAGTGGACATTACATGATCTTGGGCGAGAGAGAGAGAGAATGTCTTTCAAACACTTTCTTCTTCTTCACGTCTGTACGATTCCCATAAAACACAGACAGAAGTACTTTGGACCACTTAGAACTACAAGGAAATACAGTAGAACTAATCTTTCTAATCACACAGTAACACTGGGTGGCCTTTCTGTTTCATTATGTTCAGCAGTACAATAACTGCACAGTGTGATTATTGATTCCAGTCTTTTATTTGAAGCTCATGTAAAAGTTATTACTTGTCGCATTGAAGCTGACTCCAGATGGCCCTTATGTGCATATTTAAGTGACGTGTGCATACTACCCATGAGTGGGCAGGTGTGCAGTGAGGACAAGTGTGCAAATGTCCTGAATGTCCAGAGTGTCCAGAGTGAGTGCAGAAGCATGTGTGGGTGTGCAAAATGGATCAGTACTGTGTGTTGTACTGATTAAGAGACCGTATCGCCTGCGGGAAGAAGCTCCTCCTCAGTCTCTCTGTGTTGGCCTTCAGGGAGCGGAATCGCTTTCCTGACCTCAACAGAGAGAACAGTCCATTGCTGGGGTGACTGAGGTCCTTCATGATCTTCCTGGCCTTGGTCCAGCACCGCTTGCTGTAGATCGAGTGCAGGTCAGGGAGCTCGGTGTGGATGATGCGCTCAGCTGATCGCACCACCCTCTGAAGAGTTCGTCTGTCCTGCATGGTGCTGTTCCCGAACCAGGACGTGATGTTTCCCGTCAGGATGCTCTCTATGGTGCAGGAGTAGAAGTTCCTAAGCACCTTGGAGGGCAGTCTGAAGTCTCTCAGGCGTCTGAGGTGGTAGAGACGCTGTCGGGCCTTTTTCACCACGGTGTTGATGTGACAGGACCAAGACAGGTCCTGCGTGATGTGTACACCGAGGTAACGGAAGCTGTCCACTCTCTCCACTGGGCTCTTGTTGATGACGGGGGTCTGGTAGTTCCTCTTCTGCTTTGTGCTGAAGTCCACTATCAACTCCTTTGTCTTGCTGACGTTGAGAAGGAGGTTGTTCGTCTGACACCAGTTCTCCAGATTTCCAATCTCCTTCAGGTAGGCCGTCTCATCGTTGTCAGTGATCAGGCCGACCACGACGGTGTCATCAGCAAACTTGATGATGGTGGTGGAGTTGGTAGTGGCTACGCAGTCGTGAGTGTACAAAGAGTACAGTAGAGGGCTCAGAACACAACCCTGTGGGGCTCCAGTGCTGAGGGTGATGGAGGCTGAGACATGTCCACCCATATATGGTCTGCTTGGGATGCCTGTAGTGACTGAAGACACTTGAACTTGTTGACCATAATAATGATCACGGACTCGGTTGTTGTAGGCTGTTTTTCTGTGGTGGTTTGTGACTGCAGTCACTCAATAGTTTAAGACTGAAATTCCCATGAACAGTTTTTGTACCTCGGCCTCAACAAAGCAAGAGTGAAAGTGGACTTTACTGTATGAGAACCTTAGCACCTTTCCTGTTATACTGAACTTTCAGCCTTTTAGCACACAGAGATAGTAGGGATTTATTTATGTTTGCACTATCTGATATCACACAAATAAGGACAGGTTCCCTGCTGAGTCCAGTTCCTCTTAAGGTTTGTTCCTCTTACTGTATCATCTCAGTGAGTTTTCTTTGCCACAGTCACCCTCAGCTTGCTTATCAAGGACAGACTGACATAATTTATTATTATTTCTAACTTATAATAATGACCATGTTAAAAGCACTTTACAAATAAAACACAATTGAATTGATACACACTGTGTGAATATTCTTGTATTCGTGCACTTTATGTAGTCAAGAGTTAATATCTATAATATAATGTAATAATCACTCTGTAGTCTTATACAACATCATGATCTTGAAGGAGTCTTGCAGGACTTATTTTAGTCAAGTGACAAGCAGAAAATGAACAAAGAGCAAAAGGAGACAAAATGGGAGGACGAGTTTCAAGATCTGATATGGCACATGCAGACAAACTGGAAATATCTATTATTGTTGATTGACTGTATGTGAAATCTTGGTTTGCTTATGAACTTCAGCTTGACGACGACGACTTATTCAGAACTGAATACTATTTGCAGTTTAACGTTTGTAAATTACACCGTGAAATATGGTGTAGCTTTGATGGACGACAAAAAGCTACTCTTAGGAAATAACAAACTTTAACTACTTCTACTAACAAATAAAAAATATATTTAAATAAATGTTATAATGTTTAAAAGTAAAAGCTGTAACAGCTGTGTGTTACTTGATGTAACAAATCTCTGCTGCTATCAGTAATAGAAATATCATTACAAAGTTCTTACAGTGGTACCCACCTCTAAATATGCATTAAATTTCACCAAAAATTCACAGATTTATTTTATATTGTCAGAAATCAGACCAGAGGGTGCCTTCATAAAATCCTAGAAAAAAAAAAAATTACATATACATATGCATCGCCCTAACATATATAACCTATAAATCATATTTACATTTACAGTGACTCATATTTCTATATGTCATATTTATATACATATACAGTATAACTGTATTTTGTTATTATTTAGATCTAAGACTATTTCAATTGGCAGAAATCAACAAAATGCATAGCACATGATATGTTTCTGAATTTCTACATGCTTCGATCAAATCTAAAAACTTAAACTTAAACTTTTGTAGAGATAAAAAAAAATTTATACTGATTTTATGGTGATATCTTTGACCACATCACAGCCGTGCTGATATTCTGTACAACAGCATGATCACAAATGTGACACTGCTTAATTAAAAAAAAAAACAGCATAGTATAGTGAAATAGTACAAACATTTTTATTTACTCAGCTTATTCATAGTATAGTGTATTACAGTACATTACAGTATAGTGCAGTATTGTATAATGTGGCATCGTGCAATATATTACAGTACAGTACATTATAGTAGTGCAGTAAAGTATCCCTCATACATCACTGGACATTGTCATGTAACTTCGGTCAAGTACAGTTAAACCTCGAATTGCGAGCATAATTGGTTCCAGAAGCGTGCTTATATATCAAAACACTTGTATATCAGAGCTAATTTCCTCCATAACAAATAATGGAAACTCCGTTCCACAACCTAAAAATATTCATATAAAATAATTAATGCAAAATATAAAGTAAAATTAAAACTAATTAACTGTAACATTGAAAAGTTATTTATAATGATAATCTGTCTATCGTACAAAAACAAATTAATGCATTGGAAGTTCTCTATAGTAACGTAAAAAGTGCAGCTACAAATATTAAGTCAGCTCAGTCGATCCCGCTAATAATCATTTACAGACTCCCAGGGCCGTACTCGGAATTTCTCTGTGATTTTGCAGATTTCCACGCAAACCTAGTCATTTCTGTAGAGAAAGCATTAATTTCTGGAGATTTTAATATTCATTTTGAGAATCCAGAAGATCCTCTGAGAACAGTATTTATGTCGATACTAGACTCGGTAGGAGTAAATCAATGTGTAGTAGGACCCACTCATAAAGCAGGTCACACTTTAGATTTAATATTATTTTTCGGATTACAGTAAGTATAAGAAATGTATTCACAATTCCACTGTCTGAAGTTATCTCAGATGACTATCTTATCTCAATTAATGTTTGTCATAGTAATAATGTATGCATAGCGCAGCGCTACCATATTAAACTTTCTTTTAAATTAGCAGTTATTAAAACGATAATTAAGAAGTCTGACCTCGACCACGGTCAGCTGTCCAATTATAGGCCGATATCAAACCTCCTCTTTATCTCTAAGATTCTGGAAAAGATAGCTGCGGAGCAGCTAGGCTCATATCTACATAGAAATAACATACATGAACTGTATCAGTCAGGATTTAGGACTCATCACAGTACAGAGACAGCACTCGTTAAAGTAGTAAATGACCTCCTATTGGCATCTGATCAGGGTTGCATAACTATGCTTGTGTTACTCGACCTCAGTGCAGCTTTTGACACAATTGATCATAGTATTCTCCTTCACAGATTAGAAAATGTAATAGGAATTAAGGGAACTGCCCTCTTGTGGCTCAGATCCTATTTGACTGATCGTTATCAGTATGTAGATTTAAATGGTGATTATTCTGCATGTGCACTAGTGGAGTTTGGTGTCCCACAGGGTTCAGTTTTAGGCCCACTGCTTTTTTCCCTTTACATGCTTACTTTGGGCAACATAATCCTTAAGCATGATATTAATTTTCACTGTTATGCTGACGACACACAGTTATACGTCTCAGCAAAACCATATGAGAGAAACCAGCTTGCTAAAGTTGAGCAATGTGTAAAGGATATAAGAGACTGGATGCTAACTATCTTCCTTCTGCTTAATCCTGATGAGACAGAAGTTCTAGTCATAGAACCGCATGCAGCTAGAAGCAAGATTTTAGATCACATTGTAACTTCAGATGGCCTTTCTGTTCCATCAAATGCAACAGTAAAAGACCTCGGTGTGATTATTGATTCTAGTCTTTCATTTGAAGCTCATGTAGACAATATCACCAGGATAGCATTCTTTCACCTCAGAAATATTGCCAAGTTAAGGAATATATTGTCACTAAACGATGCAGAAAAACTAGTTCATGCTTTTATCACCTCTAGGTTGGACTATTGTAACGCCTTACTGTCTGGTTCTTCAACTAGGTGTATAAACAAGCTTCAGTTAGTACAGAATGCAGCAGCGAGAGTCCTCACTAGAACCAGAAGATACGAGCACATCACCCCTATCTTATCTACACTGCATTGGCTCCCTGTGAAATTTCACATCGATTGTAAGATACTACTTTTGACGTATAAAGCATTAAATGGCCTCGCGCCGCAGTATCTGAGTGAACTGTTAGTGTCTTACGATCCGCCACACGTACTTCTATCAAAGGATGCAGGCTGCTTGTCAGTACCATGTATTATTAAAACTACAGCAGGGGGCGGAGCTTTTTCTTACAAAGCCCCAAAGTTATGGAATAGTCTTCCTATTAATGTTCGGGACTCAGACACAGTCTCAGTGTTTAAGTCTAGGCTAAAAACCTATTTATTTAGCCAAGCATTTTTGTAAATAGATTAGCCTTAGGTAAAGGAGCAGATCTGGGGGACTCATGGACGTAGAGTATTCTGGTGAACTGGTATGTTTAGATGCTCTCTTCTCAGGGAGCCCTCATGTGTGTGTTTTTCCCTTTTGGCTTTTCCCTTAGTTAGTCCTGCTGGAGTCCCTGCTTGCACTCTACACTAAATATACATTCACCTTATAAATTATGTGACTGTGTCCATACCTAACTGTTATCTCTCCTCTTTTGCTCTCCCCTCTCCTGTTCTCTCTCCCCCTTCTCTCTTCCCTCTCTCCCCCTCTCTCGCTCTCTCTTTCCCACTCTCTGTCGAGCTACAGATGTCGTTCCAGAGCTGCCATTGATCAAGTCTCCCTCTGCCCTCTGGACCTGTCTGACTCATCCTGGTGCCCCGCTTCTGGTTGGAGATCTTGTCACATGGATGTCCTGTGTGTCTCTTTGGGATGCGTCCGATGTCTGGGAACGGTTACACTCTACTAGGAAGACGGTTCTGTCCTCGCATGATGTTGCGAGACTTGGCGGACTTGGCCACAGTCGCTCGATAGTTCAGGACTACCTGAGCCTCCAATAACTACCTGGACCACGTATTAACATCAATTAGCATCTATTAACAACTATTATACTGACCTGCCTGCCACACAACACACAGTATGAATGCAGATCAATTCCTGCTTTCTGTTTCACCCAAATAAGGATGGGTTCCCTGTTGAGTCCAGTTACTCTCAAGGTTTCTTCCTACTGCCATCTCGTGGAGTTTTTCCTTGCCACTGTCGCCCTTGGCTCGTTCATCAGGGACAATCTGACCATTTTTTTTATTCATACATATTCACATTTCATATAAACTTAAATAATTCTTTTGATTATGTAAAGCTGCTTTGCGACGATGAAAATTGTTAAAACCGCTATACAAATAAAATTGAATTGACAGGAATTGTGGCTGTAGTTATTGAGACCAGAGAGAGTAGAGGAGGAAGTGGGGAGGGGGGGGGGGGGGGCTGCTGTGTAGGATGACTGTTACGCACAAACACACGTTCACTCAGACACCAGTATTCAGACAGAGCAAGAGAGAAAAGGAAGACGGGAGCTGCTGTGTAGGGTAACTTTTACACACACACACACACACACACACACACACACACACACACGCACACACACACACACACACACACACACACACACACACACAGACACAGACACACAGACACCAGCATTCAGACAGAGCAAGAAGAGGAAGAAGGGGGCTGCTGTGTAGAATGACTTTTACACACACCTACACACCAATTTACTGATAGTCACAAAAGCACGTGCACACACGAATATAAACAAAATTAAAAATGCTTTACATGCACACACGTGG
This sequence comes from Clarias fuscus, assembly GCA_030347435.1. Taxonomy (NCBI): domain Eukaryota; kingdom Metazoa; phylum Chordata; class Actinopteri; order Siluriformes; family Clariidae; genus Clarias; species Clarias fuscus. The sequence goes on from CM059206.1 coordinate 41,847,800, forward strand.
TCACAGTGTTATAGTAAACAGTACAAGGATGTTGACTATACGACTGATGCACGTGGACTGAAACCGAGCATGGGAGACGATTACCCACAATACTGCTCATATTTCAAGACCTTGCTCGTTTACAGAGTTAACTTTTTTTTTGCTCGTCTTGCAAAACACTCACAAACCAAGGTACTCACAATCCAAGGTTCCACTGTAAAACTTTACATAAAACTGTAAAAGATGAATAAAATATAGATATGAAGATTACTTCCTTCCCAGTAATGAGACACTTGAACAGCAATGAACATCACATTAATGACATCACTGTGAACACTGCTCATTATTATGACAACAGTCAAGCAAAGGACTTTAGAACCCCATAGAATTTAAATTCCGGTTTAAATAGCTGTTGAGTTTTTACTGGAGTCCACTAGAGGACAGCACCAACACTTCATAATCCACACTGGAGTATTATGGGAAAACTTTCAGTCGTCTAATCAACATTTAATATAATTTATTTCTGCCACAAAATGAGTAAAAAAAAAACGGTTCTGAATGTCAGACATTATGAACTGATGTTAACTAGTGTTTAATTAGTTAGAGTTCAAATCCCAGCACTGCCGAGCTGCCACTGGGTCAGTAAAAAAAAACTACAGTTCTGTGTCTTAGAGTTTAGTTCATCTGAGAAACATTAGTATCAGGCTGTTCATACTGTATTATATATGAAGTATAGCACAGTGTAGCGTAGCATAGTGTAGTACAGTACAGTTCACCTCCACATAAACACACTAATCCTAGAGACAGAAAACTCATGGACGGGTCGTGCACTGAGGATGGGCGAGGTGAGGAAAGCACAACAATGGCTGAAGAAGCGGTGCCAGGTCCGCTGACATTAGCATCACATCATGGAGACACCAGGGGTGAGGGGTGGGTTGGGGGTGGGTTGGGGAGGGTGGTTATGGGGTGTCACCTGTAAACTTACCACCATGTGATTAAACTTTACAGAGTCTTTAGGAATCAGACGTTACACTGTGATGGTCTCTTCAGCATCAGCTGCTTTCTTAAAACAAACTAAAACAACAATAAAATTGGCATATCACACCCATTATTAAACGGTAATAATATTCTACAGTATAATGATACAGTAATAATCAGTGCATGGTAATATTACTGCAGCAGAGTAACTACACAGATCTGTACTGATCCACTGAAAACCCCCTGATGTGAATCTCCTTCAGGTCTGGGACTGTACAGAATCCAGTTCATTAACAGGTTTTCCTCGAGTCATGCAGTGAGACAGAGTCATTATCCTTTAACAAAGTTTCAGCAGCTCAGATCACTAATAAGAGACCTGCACGAGTCTACAGTAACAGGGCTGGAGAATATTACAGATAGACTTTTTAACAGATGCTGCCGAAATCACAGTTCTTAGTTCTGTTTGTTTATCATGTAAATAAGGAATAACGACCAGAATACCGTGTGCTATTTTTTCAGAGTAGCTGTACAGATCAGACCAGGACATGCATGTTATGATTAATATTTAAACCCCACATTCATTGGAATTCAATGGCATGAAAATGTTTTCCTAATGAGGTTAAATCTAGTGAGTTTGTTGGTGTGTGTGTGTGTGTGTGTGTGTGTGTTTTCAATCAGAACCTACCTGTCTCATCTTCGACATCATCAGGTTCTGTGGCAAAGTACCCTGAAAATAAGGTAAGACACTCTGTCAGTGTTCAGTCTGTAACAGGGAAGAAGTAAAGCATTCAGGATGGGATTAAACCATACAGGAGAAAGCTGATGACTGATGAGAAAAGAAAATGGTGGTTTTGTGAGATGTTGGTATTTTACTCACAAGCTCCTAAATAAAGTTATTCAGAGTCGAGCAGCAGCAGAGAGGAAAGTAAAAGAGCGCAGCATTCACATGGAGATATTAGTGTTCATGCCCTGAGCTCTGTATAAAGATCCAGCATCACACACACACACACACACACACACACACACACACACACACACACACACACACACACACACACACACACACACACACCACATCTGTATAGTTCACCTAAAGGAAGCTCCATTGACTCTGCTTTCTTTAGTTCTGTGGAAAGAAAAGACACTTCACATCACATTCTTATTCGTCTCTCAGACTGGAAATCTTACACCTGAATAATTAAGTTCACACTCAGGATCGAGCCTGAACTCGCTTGGGGTTTTTCCCTATCAGTCTACTGGGCGAATACATTTGGTCTCTTAAAGTAAACAGCTCCACAGACACACTGCTGAAGTTATTTCACTGTTCACTTGATTTGGTAAATTCTCTTAAATTATTGATAATGTAATTTTAACCCCATAGATTAGAAATAAATTAGAAATTAGAAGAACTTTATTTATATCCAGACATTTATGTAGCTAACAGTAAATAATTTTGGGATTATCCAGGTGACCTGTGAGTAACTTTAATAATGTTTCTTCTCCACACCGTCATCATGTAAAAATTCACAGTCAGACTCTAAACTGTATGCTGTATATTACACTGTAATTTTCACTTTTATATTGTATTCACTTGTTTTCCTTCAGATATACTGAGCTGTATTTGAAGTCACTGTAAACAGCAGCTGAATTCTGTATTATTGTACCAGGTTTTAAACCAACAAATGGAGAAAGGTTTAAACATGTTGATGAGGGTCAGACAAATCGGCAGGTACAGAGGACATCAGCATTGAAGTAATTCAACAAGTTCTTTTTTTTCTGAGACAGAATGATTGTAAACAGTGTTCAGCTGCTCCAGTGTGCTTGGGGTTGAACACCTAGCCTCTTCTCCTTCAAACACACCTCTGGTCTGAACTTTCCAACAGAAGCCTTTTTCTTTGTTCATGTGGGCAGCTGCAAAACTTGAAGGTGTGGATTTTGGAGCTTCTTTCTTTCAGTCCATGATGCTGTGAAACTGGTTTGACTGGAGACAGTGACACTGGTGTTCCTGCAACTTCCAGTTCATGGCAGGCCTGAGCCTTGGTGGTTCCTGACGTGTTCCTGGGGTGTTCCTGACCATCAGAACCAGTTTCCGCTCAGCTGAGGAAGACAGTTTGTGTCTTCTTGCAGACCTTCCAATACCATACACTTTGTTGCTGTCACACACATGTTTTATGTTGCACAGAAAAGCTTCCAGCTGGAGTCCATCATCTACGGTGACCGGAAGCGGAATGGCCTTAGGCTCAGCAAATTAAACCACATTTCAGCCTTTTTTTCACACCATGTTAATCCGAGTGTGTGTATAATTTTGACCTTGCATTGATATCTGTCCTGATATACTCCAAACTCTTGCGGCTTTTAACTAATAAAGATGTTTACACATAAAAAAAAATGCATTACTTACGCTGACTGCATCTTTGCATGAACCAGACAAAAAGCAGGAATCCCATGACGAAACACACGCTAACTACCACACCAACACTGCCCATCGACCTCTCAACAGCTGATGTAGACAGAGAGAGAAAAACAAACAGACAAAGCACAATTACAACTAATATGTTACTGTCACTGTCTTAGGTAGTTGATCTTACATTCAATTATCTTTATTATTCCTCTTATATTTCAGTGTAAAAGCAGCTTTCTTGCCTGTCACATGGCTTATGTTTGCTAACATTATTTTAAAAACTTCCACTAAACATTCATTATTTTGCAACACCAGTGAAACAAGTTAGATCCTCAGTTCTGGTTCTTACTTACATCAACCATAAACAGCAGTTTCTTCACGTCCATTAAAAAGTTACATAAACATCTCTTATTCGAAAACTTCTCCATCAGTAAATTTAACTTTATCTTTGATTTATCTGCTACCTATTAGTATTACAGCCAGGGACAAAAGTTTTGAGAATGACAATAATAATTTTCACAAAGTTCTGCTGCTTCAGTGTTTTAACCCATCGCACTCGTGTGAATGAAAGAGCGCTGGTTGCTTTGAATATAGCGGTTACGGCAGAGGGGTATTTTAACCGTTAATTGTGCAACTGGCAACCCAGCCTGTTAGTTAAGAGCGCTGCGTTCCGATCGGTAAGTAGTTTGTGAGAAGTAGACTGCACAGGGAGCAGGAAGCACACTTTCTCTTTCTGTGATATCCCGGATGTGAAGACCTGAATTTTGTCGACCTGAATTTGTAAGACTGAAAAATAATGAAGATTGTATTTTTAAGACTTGAAAATTTTTTGAACTGCAATTTAGTAACTTGAATATTTTTGCTTTGAATTTTAAATGATTGAATTACATTTTCATTTGAAATATACAACCACAATAAATTGTAGTGGCAAAAATTTCAAACATTGTAAATGCTCTAATGATTTTTTTTCAATTCAGATCAAATTGCAACGCAAAAAAATTCAAACATTTTTATTGCAACAAGTTTTTTTTCAGTTCATCTAATTCAACCTGCTATTTTGCTTTGAGGAATTTTGGCACTATTGTACTTCCATATAACCACACCAAACATATGATGTGTGGTGTGTTTAGTTTGCTGTTAGAGACTGTAACATAATCATTACTAACATTCGGACACAAATGTTGGCCAGATGCTCAATCCTGAGATTTAAAAAAAACTGTCTCTACACAAAACACAATTCTGTAACAACTTTTTAAAATACATGCTTTATGCTCTGTTTTTTAAACATAAACATTTATTTCTTAATTGGGTTCACTAATTTACAATTGCATAATTTTTTTTATTTGTTTGGCTAAAAATTATTACGGACGATTAAAACAAAGAATTATATATTTCATGAATATCATATCAACTTATTCCAGATATTGATACACAACCAGACAATACTTACCCTTTCTCCCCAGAGCTGGTGTTCTCCCTCCTAATTCTTCAGATCTGTAGTTGAGGACGACGCACCTGAAAGCTGCCCTGATCGTGTCGATGCTCCTGAAGCTCAGTTTGCTGGACAGAGTGAAGAGACCGTCGTGTCCCTGTGTGATCTGCAGTGTGGAGTTTTGTGTCCAGTTTGTGTTTCTCTGATCAAACCAGTGGATGGTTCCTGCTGGGTATCCACCGCTCGCTCTACAGTACAGATCAGCAGATCCACCGCTCTCTATCTCTGTCGGCTCAGAGGTCATGATCGGGGGGCTGTAGTTGGCTTGAAAAAATTAATTAATAATTTGTGCTGGAAGATTGTGCATTGAACATGCAGTCAATCTCATAAAATGACAGGAATAATGGTGCAGTTGTGACTCTGTAGTCGTGAGATAATGAGAACAAGACGACATTTCTCTCTTACCTGTGACATTAATTCTGAATTCTGCATTAACTTTGCCCAGGTTGGTCCTGATGTAATATCTATATCCACCTTCATCTGAGATCTCTGTGTTATGAAGCTGTAATGATGACAAGCTTTCAACTTTAAATCGAGAGTCTCCTGTCTCTCTGTTCTCATACGGTTTAAATGTGAAACAGGAGTTATTCTCTCTAAACCTGATTAAAACCACTGTGTTAATAATAACAGGCCCAGTTTGTGATTTGATGCTGCAGGAGATGTTGGTGGTCTGACCGATGACTCCTACTGCAGGCTGGCACGTCAGATTAAACAGAGCTGTTAAAGAAAAGAAAAAAAAATAAAATAAAGATTGATGAAATTTAATGAATAAATAAAACAAAAGGAAACACACATACTATTTTGCATTTATTACTTACTATTTACTGTTATCTTAAAGAACTTTTGGTCATGCTCTTCAATTTAAACACATGTCTAATATGTCAATAAAATATTTAATAAATATGAAACAAAGTACAGTAAGTTCCCTACATACGAATGAGTTTCCTCTTCGAAGAGGTTGTTCGTAAGACCAATTTGTTTACAATGGTTGTCTAGGTACTGATATAAACTAACACGATTACCTATACACAGTATAAAACTAACACGTTCCATGATCTTGTCCATGTTCTTTAGAATCGTGCTGATGGTTGAAAGATTCGTGTTAAAAGAATGATAATTCTCTAAACTATTTTCACTTTTGTCTCCACTGTTATTGACATGTGATCTAACTTTTGTGATCTAAATAGGGACATGCGTTGGAACAGGTGCCAACGCATGTTCATATTTGCGAAAGTTCTTAACTTGAATGTTCATATATTGGGGATTTACAGGATGAGCACATACTGTATAACTGGGCTACAGTATGGGTTCTAGGACTGATGTTATCTGGGTTGATTTTTAATGCCGTGATTGGGCTTTAGCACTGGCCTGGCTGGATTTTCTCAGTATGATCTGGCAACCCTAGTGAGTGTGATTGAAACAATGAGCACATTAAAAATTTTTTTCATATAATTCATTCATGGGCGAACCATTCTTGCTTTACGTGTATTTTAGGTTCTACATGTAGTAAACGAAAAGCTAATTTATATTTGCCTCTCATTGGTTTAGATTTTTTTTCTGATGCAAAAAATTATCATGTCTGCAGTAATATCTCACTTACTCTCAGCAGACTTTTGGAGATGTACCAGTGACAACAACAACACAAATGATGGGATTGTCTCTGAAGTCATGTCTCCACACTATAGTGAGAGGAGTTTACGTCATGATGACCAGGCTGAAGAGGAAGACAAAAAGGAGAAAAGACATTTTATTTCCCGAAACTCAGGGACAGAGCCGAAACATAACTATAAAATATTATGCAGCCCATAAAGACATTACAGACCCACCTCAAATTAGGAATGCAATAATACTGTGTAATAAAGTGCATGTTTCCTACTTAAATATACATATATACTGTATATATACCTATTAATAAATTATTATTTTACAGTCTATCTGGATTCTGTGATCCTGACCCAAATTTAAGGTTAAACATAACCATTTCTTGGTGATGCTGACAGCGGGCAGGGACGGCTAACAGGTGAGCTAATCTAAACACGCGCTGTGTTTAAGTCCAGCCGTCCTACTCTGGGATCGGCTCGTCTGTGAGGATCTAACCAATCATAAATTAGACTGAATTCTTGTAACCAATCATAAATTAGACTGAATTCTTGTAACCAATCATAAAGTTTAAAAATATAATAATAAATTGAAAAATATTACTAGCAGAAGCCCAGTGCTGTGGATTAGACCGAGAAAGACTTAAATCTCTGAGTCACACAGCTGATCAGTATCAGGCGGAGGAGTCCGGCGCGCATGCGCACTCTCGTCCCTGTGTGATCCGTTATGAAAGCGGTACGTGACTGAGCGCACGTTCAACTGGACCAGAACCAGAACTCAGAGAGGCGCGACCGCAAGGTCACGTGTCAAACTATTTTTTTCATTTTTCTACACAGAGCTCATTTATCATAAATTCTTTAAACCATAAGCGATAATAAACTGATATAAGAGTGTATATATATATATGATCACCTCAACATTTTATCATTGTTCCGAGCGGCAGGTCTGACCTCAGTGTGTGTGTGTGTGTGTGTGTGAATGGAAACTCTGAATCAGTTCTCAGAACTTTATTCTGAGAGAGACACGGAGTGTAACGTCAATGAAGTGTGAATTAAATCAGCCTTTCTGAAACAGTAAACAGTAAAAGAAGCGACACATCAACGAAGCCGCTGTTTGTCTGTTTCTGCCCGACTGCGCTTCACTAGTGCTTGTTGCAGTTCCACTACTGACCACTAGGTGACAACGACACTGGAGCTGTACAGTGAACCAATACAATGTAAACACACTTCAGGAAAAGATCAATAATATGATGTATATTATATTAATATAATATTAATACCACCGTAATATTATCATAAATATTAGTTATAGAGTTAAATATCAATCTGTGTGTCTTTTCTTGTTACAAAAGAAGCAACAAGTTAATCATGAACTTACAGTAGAATCTCCTCTGTGCTCTGAGTCCTCCTGCTTCAGACTGATGGAGAGAACAGCAGTGTGAGAACTCTGACTCTCAGCTGGACCTGGAGCAAACCGCAGACAATAAACACCCAGGACTTCTGTAGTTTATTTTATTTTCAGGGTTTGACTCATTGACTCATCTCAACCAGATTGACTTATTACCGCCACCTACAGGATATAATCACGCAGTTCAGTCTGGCTTTGTTAATGTATTGGCATGAAGAGGCAAAATGTTACACCCACATTCTTTAAAGCTAAAAAAGAACAATGAAAAAGTAGCAGCACTAGCAGTGTCTGAAAAATCATAAATAAAATGTTTACTCGTTTTATATAAATAGATAATTAAGTAACTACTAAAACTATTTCTCACTTAAAACCATTTAAAATTCTGATTTTATGTATCTCTCTTTCTCTCTCTCTCTCTCTCTCTCTCGCTCTCTCTCTCTCACTCTTTCTCTCTCTCACACACACACACACACACATACACATACAAAAAAACATACACACTAGGACATGCAATTAAATGCTTATTATGACTGTATTTGACCTAAAAATAAAAGTTACCCTGAAATAAAATTAAAATTGCACTGATGGTAATTTGACAAAGGAAAAAAGAAAAAATATATAAGGGGAGTTTACATCAGTCTGGACTTTGGATTGTACAGAATAACAGAACACAGTACTAAGAGTAAAAACTCCCGTTATTTCTCTATATAATCCCAACGCCCTTATCCCAGTGTTTCACTAGAGCTTGGACACCATCAAGGGAGAAAGTTTTCTCAGTTCCTCGGAAACATGATCGAACTGTCTGTCTAATTCAATTCCGAAATACTGGCCTCCCAGGAACTCCTGTAATGACCCAAATAGTGGAAATATCTTGGTGAGAGGGCAGGACTGTACAAGGGGCGTGGCAATAACTCTCAGCCGAGTTCCTGTAATGTTCAAGTGGTGTTGATGAATGAGTGTGTGTACAGTTCACACACACACACGTCTCTTCCACAAGTCTGTGACCCCGATTTTCAAGTAACAGGCGTTACGGCCCACAGACACACCATCTGCAGCGTTCAAATATTTTGCTGCGGCTAAGAGTCTCATCACAGTACTGTGCTTGAAGTCTTCTGTAAATGCCAATCGCTTTTATGCCTTAATTCACCAGGAATTTCTTTAATGCATCTCATATATATGTGAGAAAAATAGGATGGTGGCAGCAGTGTAATAATACACTGCCCACATGAAAAATTCAATAGTTATAAATTGGATAATTACTACAGTGATTAATATGGTTCAGCTCATTTTTTAATAACCATGTCGGGAGACATACCTTGGTGGGTGTGGCAAATGTTACTCTGTTTCAGACGGGTCAAATTATTGTAAGTAAAGTAAAGGAAACAACTACACAGATTTCTGAATTGGGTTCAGTTAAGAATTGTAAGATGCATGATTATAACCTCGAAGGATAGTGCAGAACCATCATCTGGTCAGAAAAATATCCGGAATGAGCGTGATGTCAAATCCTAAAAAAAAAATAAGTAGAACTCACAGTTATGTTTAATAGTAAGAGTGTTTCCACACACACACACACAAGGTGATGAGATCTCACAGAATTGGGACTAAACAGCTGTGTGTCCATAAGAAAACCTCGTTAGTGAAACTCATCAGAAAAAAGACTTCAGTTTTCTAGGGACTTTGGACTGGACTTTGGAGTGATGGAAAAAAGGTCATGTACAGAGGAAGAGCGTGTGAGAAAGAGTGTGTAAAAGAGAAAACTGTGAAAGCAAAAAAACAGAAAACTATCTGATAAGAAAAGAGAAAGTAGAGTGTAAAAAGAGAAAAGATTGTGTTGAAATGCCAGAGATAAAAGACAGAAGAAGTTTGTGTTATAAGCAGAAAACAGAACCCTGAGCGAAAGAGAAGGGAGTTTTTTTGTGTTGGAATCTATTTGTTTTTTCATCTGCACAAGCTATAATCTCTACAATCCTCCCTCCTAAGCCCTGCGTCAGGCTCCACATTCATTACACGATAACCTCAGTGGCTTCCTCGGCTATGATGTTGCATAAGTTTATTGGAACAGAGCCACGTCCGTAATTAAAGCAAACGGCAGACCAACCACATATTAGAGGGTGACTTAGAGATATGAAACAGTGGTGGTGTATTAATAGGAATGTATGGGTGTGTGGGTGTTGTCCTGGTTGAGGGAACAAATGTCATTCAGGAAGAAGCCATTAGGAAGCAGAAACACATTAAAAACTGCAAAAGAATCTGGTGGTTAGATGTCTGAGTTCCTGGCGTTGGTCCAGCATGGCTTCTGTAGCAGGTTGGGAAGCTCAGGGTGGATGGTGTGTTTGACTGCATGTATCACGTCTGTAGAGCTTCCTGTCCTGCTTGGTGCTGTTCTTCCTGTCCTGCTTGATGTTTCCCAACAAGATCTCCACTATTCTTTGTCTTGCTGGGGTTCATGAGAAAGGCGCTCTCCTGGTGCCGCTCCTCCAGACTTTTAATTTCCTTTAGGTGGGCGTTCACATTGTTTTTAGAGATCAGGACGAGCACAACAGCGTCAAACTTGACCAAATCTACAGTAGATGTTTGCATGTTAGATTAAGAAAGCAAAGTAACCCACAACCCGCGTCATGTCTCGGCAACTAGCGGAGCTGGCGACCAGGTTCCAGGGTCGAATCCCACATAATGTTAAATGGAAATCTAGTGCATTATGTACAATCCCTTGTTCCATACCCCAAGTAGTGCCCTTGATCAGGGGTTTGAGTGGCATCCTGGGATTCAGCTTTGTGTTAGAAGCGAGCTAGCTTTGTCGCTCATGTTAGCTTTGAACAGAGCAACACTGGTGGTTCAGGGGTGATTCAGAACGACTTAGAAGAGATTACTAAAGAGACAAAGCTTCCTGTCCGCAGTAACCAGAGGTGGAAAGTAACGGATGACATTTACTCGCGTTACTGTAATTGAGTAGTTGTGTTGTTTTTGTGTACTTCTACTTTTTAAAATAGTTTTTAAAATCTGTAATTTTACTTTTACTTCAGTATGTTTTGTTTGAAGTTTTGTAATTCGCTACATTTTAAATCATATTCGCTACTGAGTAAAACAAATGAATGAAAATGCAAAAATAATAAAAATATTCTGCTTTGTATAAATGCTTGGTTGCGCGCGTGTGTGTCTCGTGTCCTGGTCGCGCGCCGCTCCAGACTCCACTCCAGGTTTTCTGACTGTTTCCCCACATCGGCATCTACCTGACCTTCCACACGGTCGCTTCCTCTGCTTTGACTTTGTATGTTTAATCCTTGTGTAAAAATCTTATTGCTATGAAGTTATGTATGTTCTTCTGTCTCTTGTCTTAGAACAAATTCCAAACAGGTCAAATCCAATCCGTGTCACCATAGTTACTGTGAACAGTGGTTGTGTGTTCCGCTCTGGTATTTAACACACCTTCAACTCAATTCTGTTCAGTATGTTTATTAAAATAAACAACAAGAAATCTGCTTTACAGTGGTATCATGAGCATGTTGTCATCCAGCTGTTAGTGAAGGACTGGTGTTTCCCCAAATATAAAATCATGAAACAAAAGAAGAAAGCAGTAATGAGTGAGGGCAGTGCCATAATATTATCCACAAAGAGAAATACATGTGAATATTTACAGTAACATTAAAATATTTGCATTGAGTTTAATCATGTAGCAGTTTTTAATCCATAAGTACACTCAAAGAATAACATACGTATACGTAACAATATTCGTTATCACTCAGATGAGGATGGGTTCCCTGTTGAGTCTGGTTCCTCTCAAGGTTTCTTCCTGTTACCATCTCAGGGAGTTTTTCCCTCAGCAACGTCGCCCTCGGCTCGTTCATCAGGGACCATCTGATCATTCTGATTCATACATGTTTTCTCACATTTCATACACACTTCCATAATCTCTTTTGATTCTGCAAAGCTACTTTGCGATATCCATTGTTAAAAGCGCTATACTATACAAATAAAAATGTATTTAAATTAAATGTGTGATTATTACAGAATCGCGAAAAAGGGAGAGAATCACAACCATACATGCAGCACAACCCCACTTTATATTTAATATCTTTTCCTCTTAATTCTCTCTTAATCCATTATGTTTGCGCCGTTGTGTGTTCATATGAATATAAATATTAATACAAAATTGTGATGTTGTTTGTCCAATGGCCGTACTTTCAGAATCTCTCTCCAAGCTTTTCTCTAAAGCTCATAGCTGTGGTAGCGGTCCGAGGTGAGGGCGTGTGAAATACCTGAACAAAGATCCCTGTGTGACAGAGCGACCAGAGTCGTCTCACACTCACTTACAGCACGCAGTGTGCAAATGAAGCACTAAAGACTGATTACAGATTGTCGCTTGTATAACGTATTTACTAAAAATTAATGATAAACGTCATGGAAATTTTTAACTGCTTATTTTTATAGACTTACAAAACCTCGACTCAAAGGACATTTTATTGTCCGATCTTTTTAAAGTTTAATTCAGGACCCCTGTCCTAAAGTGAAGGGTCCCTATGTGAGCCTTAAAATGAGTGTTTATTCATTCAGTAAAGGCTTCTCTTAATTTCAGTTAGGAGAGGCACCGCACAGCGGCTGTATGAAGCGCCCTGTGTGTGGGGTTCATCATTTAAGAACGCGCCACCAGCTCACTGTGATACACTTCCTGCCCAGCAGGGGTCTCACACTCTCGTGTTCTAGTGCACTACATCACTGCTCTACCTGACCTGCTGTACTCTGTTATAACTCATTAATTGGTAAAGTCCGGATTTGTGACTCTCTAAAAATCAAGACATGCTTCCTGTGTAAAGTTTGATGTTTTAGTTTTTCACAGCTAACAGGTCTATTTTATTCTAAATTTTAACACAATATTATGAAAAGTGCAATTACAAGTCAATAATGGTGTGTTTTAAATATTAGGCATCACACGGAGTCTCTTCAGCATCGGCAGCTTTTTCATAATCATTTTCATTCCGGGCTGAAAAACAAACAACAATGAAACAATTTAAAAAATCTTAAATATTAACCATTTTCATACTGTACTAATATTCTACAGTTTGACTACACAATAATAATAATAATAATAATAATAATAATAATAATAATACAACTCACAATATACATGAGTATATACACTGATATATAGTAAAATATACTAATATTAGTGTATGTAATATTAGTATAGTATACTGTAAAATTAACAACAGTTTATATTAATAATACTAATATCAGTATAGTTTAATACACCATGCCTGGCTGAATAAAGTCACATGCACTCTGAGATTTCTTTTAGTCCAGTGTTTCCCCACACAGAGTTTACTTTGGCCGGACGCCCAATTATTTTTACGGACCTGGATGGGAACATTAACCTTTAACTCAAACTGTATGAATACGTGCGGCAACACATCATTGGTCACTGACTAAAAACTGATGGGGGAAAAAAGGGAAATACGTGTGCAGACAAACAATGTCATGTTTGTACACAGAATATGTTTCGTTCTTAGTTTTGTACTTTATCTTACACTTCACATACGGGTAGAGGGAGGGGAGGGTTTGCAGTTTAGATCTCTGAAATGTGAAATGAATAGAAATATAAAATAAATCAAAATATTGTATTAAAGATTGTATGTATTTATTTGTTGTAACTTTTGTGCTTGCGGCTAAATGCTGTCCCTGGCTACCACCGCGAGTATATGTCACACGTGTGGGAAACACTGCAGTTACTTTTAGCTTTTGTTCTAGCACACAATCATGTGTTCATGTGTGTAAATGATTCCTCGTGCTCCCAGAGCCGCTCTCTCACACTGCGAGTCCTGGAGTATAAACTCCATAGATGTGATGTGCTGGTGATTCAGTGCATTCAGGTGGTCAGCTGACTTCTCGACCTGAGCGACTGAAGCGACCCCAGATCATAACACTGCCTCCAGAGGCTTGTACAGTGGACACTATGCATGATGGGAAGCACTTTCACTCTTGAACATAGCTCTGATGTCTCACCATGTTTCTTCCACAGAGTTGAGAGGTCACCACCATCCTCCCAGGTTTTGATAACATGTTAAAGGGTTCCTAACTCAGTTCCAGTCATTTCACATCTCCTTTACTGTTTTCTTTGCTTGACGCATTCTAATAATTTGACCTTCTGAAATTGAGACTTACCAGGCGGTGTATAATGGATGTAATAGTACCACACACAAACCAGCATTTTAGCAAACATGGCAACCCATATGCTAGCATTGTCTAAGCTTTCCTGTTTTGCTCTTACTTATGAGTAAAGAATTTTAACATAGAGGATGAACGGAAATTCCTCCTTTAAGCTACATCCTAAATAAATATTTAGTTATTCAGAGTCAATCTAGTTTCAGACTAAAACCAGCACCACCACAGAAACACACCACATCTGAACAGGGCACGTACCTGGAATATGGCAAGAACTTGGACCTGTGGAGAAAAAACAAAACATTCATTATTAGACGTCTAAACACACTGGACCTGAATGAACACATGCTCAGGATCAAGTGATTTTAGTAGAAAGGGTGCTACGCATAATAATGAGGCAATAATAATGTAATAATCTAAAAAGTTAGATATGTAATGTGTCAGGGATTACCCCTAGAGGGCGCCAAAGCGCCCAGAGTCTTCCTTTTGTTTTTTTCTGTGTTCTTTGTGTTCTTTTATGTGAAGGACTCTAATCCCCAGAATGCACCTCGGTCAGGTGATGTGGCGCCCACCTGGGCTGAGGTTGCTAATTAGCTGTGCTCATTAGTGTTTGTTATAAATGTTCCTGAGTTCAGTTTAGTCTTGTCTTGCATCTGTTCGTCTAGGGTTACTGTTTGTCCTGGTATGTTGTCTAGTTCTGTGTTCTTCCTAGCTCTGTGTTCTTCCTAGCTCTGTGTTCTCCTGACTCTGTGTTCTCCTGACTCTGTGTTCTTCCTAGCTCTGTGTACTTCCTAGCTCTGTGTTCTTCCTGGCTCCATGTTCTCCTGGCTCCATGTTCACCTAGTCTGTCTGTCTGTCTCTTAGCCGGTCTGTCTCTTTGTCTGTTTGTAATGTATAGTTTGTCATGTTTATAGTTTGTGTGTCCTATGATTGAAGTTCTGGTTCTGTTCTTTTGGTTCCCTGTTTTGTGTTCATTAAAATCCCCTTGATCACTTTCACCTCTGCTATCATGTCTCTCTTTCGTCCGGCAAGCAGTAACCGTGACAGAATGCAAGACCTAAAAAGTAAGATAGTAGAGGAATCTCCCCTGGGAAATTTTTTGGGGGGGGGCTGTGACTGTGACGCCGGGGCAAGCGACCTTCCTGGGGAGTCGGCTTGCCAGCCGGCGGAACAACTTGGGGCGCGCCGGAGCGACTGCCGGTGGAGCGCCTCAGCAAGAAGCTGGAGAGGGCGAACTTGTGTCTGCTGGCGTTCAGAGGGCAGATCACGAGGAGCTTCAACAGCGGAGGCTGGGGCTCCACCAACTAGCCGGGGTGCTTATCCAGCAGATAAACATTTGTCGCTCGACGGGAGATTGGGGGCAAATGCAAACCCTGCTGGAACTGGGGGCAGTGGTGCAGGAACAGCTGGCCAAGGCCTGCACCCAGTCTCCAGCCAGCCTCAGTGGAGGCCCAGACCCTCCAGCCAGCCTCAGTGGAGGCCCAGACCCTCCAGCCAGCCTCAGTGGAGGCCCAGACCCTCCAGCCAGCCTCAGTGGAGGCCCAGACCCTCCAGCCAGCCTCAGTGGAGGCCCAGACCCTCCAGCCAGCCTCAGTGGAGGCCCAGACCCTCCAGCCAGCCTCAGTGGAGGCCCAGACCCTCCAGCCAGCCTCAGTGGAGGCCCAGACCCTCCAGGGTTCCTCGAGGTGGACAGCGAGCTGCCGCCGCGGCCCTGCGTCGAGGTGGACAGCGAGCCGCCTCTTCCTCCGCCGCCATGCGCCGCCGAGGACGACGAGCCGCCTCTTCCGCCGCCGCCGCCATGCGCCGCCGAGGACGACGAGCCGCCTCTTCCTCCGCCGCCGCCATGCGCCGCCGAGGACGACGAGCCGCCTCTTCCTCCGCCGCCCTGCGTTGAGGTGGACGACGAGCCGCCTCTTCCTCCGCCGCCCTGCGTCGAGGTGGACGACGAGCCGCCTCTTCCTCCGCCGCCCTGCGTCGAGGTGGACAGCGAGCCGCCTCTTCCTCCGCCGCCCTGCGTCGAGGTGGACAGCGAGCCGCCTCTTCCTCCACCGCCGCCGCCATGCGCCGCCGAGGACGACGAGCCGCCTCTTCCTCCGCCGCCGCCGCCATGCGCCGCCGAGGACGCCGTGCTCCAGCCACTGCCTCCGCACGGGCTCCAGGACGCCGTGCTCCTGCCTCCGCACGGACTCCAGGACGCCGTGCTCCTGCCTCCGCACGGACTCCAGGACGCCGTGCTCCTGCCTCCGCACGGGCTCCAGGACGCCGTGCTCCTGCCTCCGCACGGGCTCCAGGACGCCGTGCTCCTGCCTCCGCACGGGCTCCAGGACGCCGTGCTCCTGCCTCCGCACGGGCTCCAGGACGCCGTGCTCCTGCCTCCGCACGGGCTCCAGGACGCCGTGCTCCTGCCTCCGCACGGGCTCCAGGACGCCGTGCTCCTGCCTCCGCACGGGCTCCAGGACGCCGTGCTCCTGCCTCCGCACGGGCTCCAGGACGCCGTGCTCCTGCCTCCGCACGGGCTCCAGGACGCCGTGCTCCTGCCTCCGCACGGGCTCCAGGACGCCGTGCTCCTGCCTCCGCACGGGCTCCAGGACGCCGTGCTCCTGCCTCCGCACGGGCTCCAGGACGCCGTGCCCGCTCCGCCGTCCGACCTTGGCAACAACCTTGGAGTAATCTCCTTTCCACTCCAAGAGGAGATCCCTTGCAGCCTCGCTGTGGGGAGGACGGTACTGGGACCTTGGGGAGGGTGTCCGGGTCCTCCTTTGGCGCCCCGGTGGTGCGCCTTTTGGGGGGGGGTAATGTCAGGGATTACCCCTAGAGGGCGCCAAAGCGCCCAGAGTCTGTCTTTTGTTTTTTTCTGTGTTCTTTGTGTTCTTTTATGTGAAGGACTCTAATCCCCAGAATGCACCTCGGTCAGGTGATGTGGCGCCCACCTGGGCTGAGGTTGCTAATTAGCTGTGCTCATTAGTGTTTGTTATAAATGTTCCTGAGTTCAGTTTAGTCTTGTCTTGCATCTGTTCGTCTAGGGTTACTGTTTGTCCTGGTATGTTGTCTAGTTCTGTGTTCTTCCTAGCTCTGTGTTCTTCCTAGCTCTGTGTTCTCCTGACTCTGTGTTCTCCTGACTCTGTGTTCTTCCTAGCTCTGTGTTCTTCCTAGCTCTGTGTTCTTCCTGGCTCCATGTTCTCCTGGCTCCATGTTCACCTAGTCTGTCTGTCTGTCTCTTAGCCGGTCTGTCTCTTTGTCTGTTTGTAATGTATAGTTTGTCATGTTTATAGTTTGTGTGTCCTATGATTGAAGTTCTGGTTCTGTTCTTTTGGTTCCCTGTTTTGTGTTCATTAAAATCCCCTTGATCACTTTCACCTCTGCTATCATGTCTCTCTTTCGTCCGGCAAGCAGTAACCGTGACATAATGATCCAGTTGTTTTAACTAACACATTAATTTAAAAAGTAACCATATTTCAGATCACTGGTTTAAGAATCCAAGCTGTATCTCATCATGTACACAGCTGGAGTTCACATCTGTAATAAACATGCCACCTGCAGCTGAACTGTAGAAGACACTGTGGCTTTGAAATCTGTTGTACAGAGAGCCGTGAGGGCGACATGATAACTCAGTGCCAGGTGAAGATGCAGGACACACAGTGATTATACAACATCTAGAGAAGCTTATATACGTCACACCGTCATCACTGATCACTCAGGAGACTTCATTAGTATATTACACAGGATTTATAATGTCTGGAGTCCTGAACAACTTTTAACAATAGATTTTAACATTTAAAGCTTAAGTTTAACATCTTGTTTGTCTGCTATATTCATCACGGTGTTACACACATAACTCTCACATCTGTTAGCTTCAGGGTCCACTGTTACTCGTTTTGTTGCATATTTTGGAATTACACACGGACTCAGTTTCATTTCATGCTTCTCTTTGCACAATTAATATTACTTGCACGGTTGTCATTTTGCCCCTATAAAATTGCACATCATGGCTGCACTAATTTCTCTATTTTTTTATTTTTTTTACTTGTGAGTTATATGCTTTATTTACATGCTTCTTATATACAGTTTCTAGTTATTTTAATGTTTTTAGCTTTGCATTAGTAACTTCTGGTCACAAGTACCCTGTGTATACTGACTACTGTATATGTACTGTGATATATACAGTGTACAATCACAGCTACAAAACTTTGTATTACTGTCTCTATTGCTGCTGGATATCTGGACTTTCCTCCGGCATCAATAATGTATCCTTCTATCTATCTGATGAACAACTGAACGGCTGCCCCACCTGCCCCATGAACGAGCTGCAACTGAAAGTGAACAGTTTCTCACCGCACTCAACAAGATCTACATGAATAAAAGTGAAACTTAAAGTTTACAGCTTTTATCTGTGCGACTCCATTTTAGAAGAGTTAGTTCTTGGTTCTTTGTGGAAAAATCTCATGTCTTCACAATTTGTATTTTACTACAAAATAATTAATTATATGTGTAATCAATAATATAATATAGTCATATAGTATTTCATTTAAAACATAATTGATTGATAAACCTGACTATAAACCTTTAGTTCAAAAACCACTGAATATCATTTATCATTTATCTGTAGACTTTGTGTTGGTGTGATTACTGTTGTTTATTTGTGCATCATTTCCTTTTTATTTATCTTTTTATTTTGTATTTTAGCACTTCCGCACATTTGATTTTATTTTCTTTTATTAATTAACTGTATTACTTACGCCGGCTGCGTCTCCGCCTGAACAACAGAACAAACAGGAGGCCGACGACGAGAGACCCGATCACTATCACACCAGCAATGCCGCTCTTCATCGTACTGTTGGTATGCGGGGTAATCCTCGAGTCATCTGAGAGAGAGAGAGAGAGAGAGAGAGAGAGAGAGAGAGAGATTGGGTTTTTGAACATTATATTAGAATAGAATTATTCACAAATGTATTGTGTCTGTTGATGCACACTGAAAAACAAAACTCACTGACATTAGGACATTATTCATATAGTCCTCCAAACACTACCTACCCTTTATCTTCAGAGCTGACATGCTCTCTCCTTCTCCTTTGTATTTATTGTTCAGGACGACGCACCTGAAACGTCCCCAGTTCGAGTCGATGCTCCTGAAGCTCAGTTTACTGGACAGAGTGAAGAGACCGTCGTGTCCCTGTGTGATCTGCAGTTCAGAGTTTTTTGTCCAGTTTGTGTTGCTCTTATCAAACCAGTGGATGGTTCCTGCTGGGTATCCACCGCTCGCATTACAGTACAGATCAGCAGCTCCACCGCTCTCTATCTCTCCCGGCTCAGAGGTTATGATCGGGGGGCTGTAGTTGGCTTTAAAAAATATATGCAATGAAAATACAAACCATTTTAGAACTGACAGAAATAACAGTACAGTTGTGACTTTGTAGAAGAACTGGGCAATTAAGGCTGAGTCAGGGGTCGCTCAGTGGTTAAGGTGTTGGACTACTGATTGGAAGGTCCAGGTTCGAATCCCACAACCACCATGTTGCCCCTGTCAGGCCTTTAACGCTCAACTACTCAGATGTATAATGTGATAAAAATGTACGTTGCTCTGGATAAGGGCATCTGCCAAATGCCTTAAATGTAATTTATTAAAAATTCAACAGACAATGAGAAACTTCAAATGATGTAATCTTACCAATTTTTTTTTTATTTCTGTTTATACTATTTATTTTTAAATAATAGTAATAGTATTTTAAAATAATAATACACTATATTGCCAAAGGTATTCGCTCCACTGCCTTCATGTGCATATGAACTTGAGTAACCAATACAATGCTTGGGTGATCTTGCTTTGTGCACTGGTACGCAGTCATGTTGAAACAGGAAGGGGCCGTCCCCAAATTGTTCCCACAAAGTTGGGAGCGTGTAATTGACCAAAATGTTTAACTGGAACCAATGGCCCGAGCCCAACTCCTGAAAAATAACTCCACATCATAATCCCCCCTCCACCAAACTTTACACTCGGCACAATACAGTCGGACAAGTACCATTCTCCTGGCAACCACCAAACCCAAACAAATGTAAGGCTTGGATGCAGCTGCTCGGTCACATGGAAACCCATGAAGCTCTCTACGCACTGTTCATGGGCTCATCTGAAGGTCTGTAGATATTGACTCTGCAGGAAGCTGGTGACCTCTGTGCACTATGTATCTTAGCATCCGCTGACCCCGCCCTGTGATTTTACGTGGCCTAACACTCCGTAGCTGAGTTGATGTCAGACACTTCCAAACACTTCCACTTTGTTATAACTCCACTTGAATATTTAGGAGTGAGGAAATTTCACAGCTGGACTTATTGCACAGGTGGCGTCCTGTCACGGTACCACACTGGACTTCACTGAGCTCCTGAGAGCGACCCATTCTTTCTCAAATGTTTGTAGACGCGCTCTGCATGCCAAGGAGCTTGATTTTATTTGTAACCATGGAAGTAATTGGAACACCTGAAAACACTTTTGGCAATATAGTGTGTAAATAACATGGAGGAGAAAAAAGGTAGAATTTTAGACTATTAATAATTTTATTTAATTAATGACATTTCTCTCTTACCTGTGACATTAATTCTGAATTCTGCATTAACTTTGCCCACGTTGGTCCTGATGTAATACCTATATCCACCTTCATCTGAGATCTCTGTGTTATGAAGCTGTAACGATGGCAAGCTTTCAACTTTAAATCGAGAGTCTCCTGTCACTCCGTTCCCATACGGATGAAATGTGAAACAGGGGTTATTCTCTCTAAACCTGGTTAAAACCACTGTGTTAATATCAATAGATCCAGTTTGTGACTCAATGTTGCAGGAGATGTTGGTGGTCTGACCGATGACTCCTACTGCAGACTGGCACTTCAGATTAAACATAGCTGTTAAAGAAAAGAAAAAAAAAACAATTGTAATGAATAAAGACAATAAAGATAAACACACCAAAAACGTATCATCAAAGTTGGCAAAAGGTGGGTAATTATTAGAGACCATCAAGAGGCCAGGGGCAACTCAATGAACGTAATGTTTAAAAAGTAGGATTTTTGTCCAGTACTGTATATTTAATGCTTTACTGCATAATAACTGTAGTGTATATGCAACGATTACATGAAACAACAAAGTGCTTCTGTGACTGGGTGTGAATGTGGGTGTGGTCAGGCAGCTGCTCTCTCCTCAGTACTGCGGACCTACAGAGCTACTCTCACCCACGCTGAGATAAACAGTTAGTGTCATTAACCACTGGAGAACACCTGGGACACGCCCAGTCACACAGATAGTTACACGTCACAGTGCTGTTACTGTCTAATATCAGCACTTATGGAACATCTCTTGTCCAATCAGATTACTCATTCAGAACTAACTGTTGTAAAAATGTGTTTATGTATAAAATATCTCACTTACTCTCAGCAGACTTTCCAACACGTACAGAAGACAACATCAACACAAAGAACAAGAGAGTCTCTGAAGCCATGTCTCCACACTACTGTGAGAGGAGTTTACATCATGATCATCAGGCTGAAGAAGAAGACAAAAGGAGAATAAAGACACAGTTTATTTCCCCGAGCTCAGGGGCAGAGCAGAAAGATAATTACAAATCATTATACAAGTCATAAAGACATGACAGACCGTGTGCTCTATTTATGAGAATCCTCAAATAAGTGTTTAATATAAATTATATTTTATATTTTTACTTCACCTCTTATACAGATTACTGTTGGGTCGCCTCGTCCTCCTGCACACAGAAAATCATACTCAAATAAATAAGTAAAAATAAATCAACAAATCTCCCTCTCTCACACATACAGTAACTCAGAGCAATGACTCAAAGTGGCATGTACATCTAATTAACTAATAAATAAAAGATTTTAGATCTTTGAGTCAGAACTGAATGAAATACTGTTTGCTAAAAGGTATAATAACTTTTTTAAACACCTGCTTTGATTTTTTTGCCAAACCAGATGCTCTATCAATTCACCCTACTGTACCCATCAATCTCTGCTACCTAAACTCAAACTGAAAATATGTCTGATGTTTTAGAGCGAGATGTATTCTTGAATTCATCCTACACATCAGTCTCTCGTGCCCACGCATACCAGGCGTACGCATACCAAAAATACGTCACGTTATGTTCTTGAGTGCCATAAATACATGCTGATACTCTCAGAAATGTCTGGAGTTATGTTAAGTATCGAAAGTAAAAAAAAAAATAATTATAATAAAATCTTGGACATTTAATTTTATTTTATTAGTATGGTTAATTTAATTTAACAGTCAATGAGTGGACTGATGAATAATGCTATACCAACGTGTTAGAAAGTGCTACAAGTGTTAACACAATAGGGATTAGATAGATAGATAGATAGATAGATAGATAGATAGATAGATAGATAGATAGATAGATAGATAGAGTACTTTAATAATCCCAAGGAAACCCAAGGAAAATTGTATCTTTACAACAGCCTGTTCACCCATTATACAATAACAAGCTAGCAACAAGCCAGAATTGCAGCGAGGAAAAGTTAAATATATACAGTATCTGATAACATTTCAAACAACATTTCAGGAAAGTGCTTCCAGTATGTCCGAAAATGTTACAGTGACTGAAAAAATTACAATTAAAATATTGAAAGAATAAGAGTATCATATACAACATAAGACTTGAATTATACAGATAACTATGCCAGTTAACAGAACAAAAAAAATCAACAGAAGATATACCCATGTATAAGCAAACCTAAGAAATAATACGTAAATAAATAATACCAATAGACAGAATAAACTAAGAAAAAAAGAAAAGGAAAGAAAGAAAGAAAGAAAGATCATTATAAATATGTGTTCCTGTAGGATCAGCTGGCACTCAGGGTGGAGCTCACTAGACTGGGTGCAGTTCCTGTTTCTGACCACCAGGTGTAAAATAAATTAAGAAAAAATACTGAAGTTACAAAACTGAACTAAAGCAGAAGATAGGCGTTATAGACTACTTTACACACACACACACACACACACTCTCTCTCTCTCTCTCTCTCCTGGTGTGTGAATGTCTGGTTCTCAGTGATGTTGATCAGCAGTTTATAACCCCGGACTGTCCGCTCGCGCTGAGAGATCAACAGCTGGTTGTACAGAACCACAGGCCCAAAACATCAACCTCCGTCTAGAACTTACCTCACTGACCGGAGGCCCCGTGTGTCTGTACCGCTCTCACACACACACACACTGACCGACACACAGACACAGCGCGGATTTGGCGGGAAGACCTCGAATGTTCTGGAAAATGTTTAATTCGTAACGACTTTTTGGTGACGCGGACGCTCCTCAGATTACTTTCGCTTCTTCCTCCGCTTCTTCTTCTTCGGTTTCCATCCTGTCAGTCTTATAGCGCCCCCTGCTGTTACCGAGTGTTACACAGCGGTCACTCTGTCCTGAGGTTTCACATCTTCATTGTGATCAAATGTAAATATTACTGTTAGAACAGTCACGTGACATGCCTCATGAATATTAATAATATTGTAGCACATTAAACGCATTTTTATGCATTTATTTTAATATGAACTAAAATAATAACAAAATATAAATATTTTCTTTTACGGTTACGGTGTGTTTATTCAATCGTTTTCATATACAACCTGTACATATGTATATTGTTTATTTTATATCTTATTTAAAATTATAATTTTTATTTAATTATAATTAGATTTTAAATACTTTTTTTTATATTTTCATATTCACATAACTTGGGCTCATTATAACAGTATTATTATTATTATTATTATTATAAACATCTACATTTATTTTGTAATATGATATTTAATAGAAGATTATATTTTAACTAGATTTGAGAATACCTTACAATAAAAACATTAAAAACCCAACAATGTGCTCTCCAGGTATCTGTTGCATGATTGGAATAAATAGAGTAATTTTAAAGTGATTGTCTTGGGAGGTCAGAAATCAGGTTTAGGCAAAACTCATAGTTAGTTGAGCCTGAATTCAGAACAATTCAAAAGCCAGTTCAGTTAAACTCAGTCAGTTATTATAGCAAAAGGCTAAGCTGTTCGATAGTAGGTTTAGTCAAACTGAGTATAGTATAGTGTAATGTAGTGTAGTGCAGTATAGTATAGTATAGTATAGTATAGTATAGTATAGTATAGTATAGTATAGTACAGTACAGTATAGTACCGTTCAGTATAGTATTGTATAGTACAGTATAGTATAATATAGTACAGCACAGTATAGTATAGTACAGTACAGTATAGTATAGTATAGTATAGTATAGTATAGTATAGTATGGTACAGTACAGTAACCACGGAGGCAGGATGTTACATCAACTTTCTTTAAACTTAATCAAGTAAGCAAAAATAAACAAGAAATTCATTTGGCATTTAATTTGGGACTTAAAGTTCAGTCCTGAGTTCAGTCCTGAGTTAGTTCAGTTAGTAAAAACAGACTGTAATTACACATTCACATTTCATACAAATTTTCTTTGATTCTGTAAAGCTGCTTTGCGACAATGAGCAGTGTTAAAAGCGCTATATAAATAAAAATGAATTGAATTGAGTTGAATATGACACTGAACTCATTCTGTAGAAAGCCAACATGTCCTACAGACTGACAGCTCTGTAAAGTTATCATGTGATGAAATATTAGGATCATTAGGAATCAGACACTACGAAGGTCTCTTCAGCATCAGCAGCTATCTCATAAACCACGTTATTCAAAAACAAACAATAATAGGATAAAATCTTAAATAACAACTGTTAACAACTGTAACAATATTACAGTTTGACCATAAGTTAATAATAATAATAATAATAATTAGAATAATAATAATAATAATAATAATAATAATAATAATAATAATAATAATACCCACAGATTTTCACTGAAAGGTGCCCTGATCGTGTCGATGCTCCTGAAGCTCAGTTTGCTGGACAGAGTGAAGAGACCGTCGTGTCCCTGTGTGATCTGCAGTGTGGAGTTTTGTGTCCAGTTTGTGTTGCTCTGATCAAACCAGTGGATGGTTCCTGCTGGGTATCCACCGCTCGCATTACAGTACAGATCAACAGCTCCACCGCTCTCTATCTCTGTCGGCTCAGAGGTCATGATCGGGGGGCTGTAGCTGGCTAAAGAAACAAATCATTGTCATTATAAGGTCACAGGGTCACATGTCATTAAAATACAAACCTTTTCAGAAAGCTACAGAAATAATGGTGCAGTTGTGACTCTGTAGTCGTGAGATAATGAGAACAAGACGACATTTCTCTCTTACCTGTGACATTAATTCTGAATTCTGCATTAACATTGCCCTGGTTGGTCCTGATGTAATATCTATATCCACCTTCATCTGAGATCGATGTGTTATGAAGCTGTAACGATGGCAAGCTTTCAACTTTAAATCGAGAGTCTCCTGTCACTCTGTTCTCATACGGATGAAATGTGAAACAGGGTTTATTCTCTCTAAACCTGATTATAGACACTTCTCTAGTTACAGGCCCAGTTTGTGACTCAATGCTGCAGGAGATGTTGGTGGTCTGACCGATGACTCCTACTGCAGACTGGCACTTCAGATTAAACAGAGCTGTTAAAGAAAATATATTTTTTAAATAATTATGCAAACAACAAACACACCAGAAATGTACCATCAATATGGTGCAACAGATTACAAAATAAATTAATATAACTTAAATTTGTCAATATAAATATGAGTTCTTCTGAACTTTTCTAGAATTTTTTTTAAGTTTTCACATTCTACACTTGAACATCTGCAGTAATATCTCACTTACTCTCAGCAGACTTTCCCACACGTACAGACGACAACATCAACACAAAGATCAGGAGAGTCTCTGAAGCCATGTGTCCAGGCTAACGCCAGAGGAGTTTACATCATGATGATCAGGTTAAAGAGCAAGAAACAAAAGGAGAAAAGACATGTTTTATTTCCCCGAGCTTAGAGACAGAGCAGAAAGAGAACCACAAAGTGTTACGCAGCTCATAAGGACATGACTGATAAAAGTTATGAGTAAATATTTGTCTTTTCTTTACATTAGTGAACAGATCACCAGTAGAGAGCTGACACTAGTGCGCTTGTACAAAGGTTTCACATTTTATATTCCAGAAACACGGACAGACTGAGTGAGAAATACAGATGGAGAAAAATCCCACCCCAAACACTCAGACCTGTATGGAAAAATGGTGTAACAGGACTGGTCTCACTGGGAGGCTGAATGAGGGAAATTAAGTACCTGATCCAGAGAAATGTAACTTACTGCACTTGATGCCAGGTGGCGTAAAAACAATTAGAAGGTCATACTGACTGTCACACACGCTCTACAGAGAGTTTCACACAGTAAACGGCTTTTCTTTATAAAACCCAGAAAGATTAATAAAACTCAAGCAGCACGGAACAGAGTGGAAACACAGCACTGGCCAATGACAGTTAAAAATAATTGTTCATACTGAGCAGGATAACTGGTATTCACCATGCTGGTGTGTGTGTGTGTGTGTGTGTGTGTGTGTGTGTGTGTGTGTGTGTGTGTGTGTGTGTGTGTGTGTGTGTGTGTGTGTGTGTGTGTGTGTGTGTGTGTGTGTGTGTGTGTGTGTGTGTGTGTGTGTGTGTGTGTGTGTGTGTGTGTGTGTGTGTGTGTGTGTGTGTGTGTGTGTGTGTGTGTGTGTGTGTGTGTGTGTGTGTGTGTGTTTGAAGCCTTTGAGCATCCCATTGTATTCATGGAATTTAAAGAGGAATTGAGTTTCTTATTGATGTCCACTAGAGGGCAGCACCGACACTAATTTAATCTTTCTTTACACATGCATGAACAAGTGTAACACATTCTTTCTTTCTGCCACAACACGTTAAACACAATTCAGTTTTCATTTGTCTGAGTCACAGACATTATGAACTGATGTTAAAGGAAGTGTTTTTCTCTCAAGTGTAGACAAAATGTTTTATTAAATTAGTGTGTATTACAGGATGTAACTATTGCAGACTCATATTATAGGATATATAGTATATACTGTGATATGTTATTATTATATTTTATACATATATCAGATTCAGCTATTCATAAAAGGTGACATAAAACAAGCTGGTTATTATTATTACTATCTGACGCAGTGTAATCTAGGCTGAGTAAAACACAGGAGACTGTAGTGTAAATACATTCATCCACTCATTAAACAGTGATTCACTACAAATTCTTTATTACATGTTTTATAGCACAGTTTGTGTTGTAGAAAATTACAATGTTGAAAAACCATGATCATGATTGCATTATGTTCCCCCCTGTCGGTCCATGTGTCCAGGTTCCTCTGTACTTTCCTTACATGGTCACAGCTTCCTGTATTACTGATTGTTTCCATGTTTCTCTGCTTTAATATTTCCATATTGCATAATATTGCATCAATGTGATCCGCTGTGGATGTCCAAAATGATGTTTTTATTCCAGCAGTTGACGATTTTAATGCTATATACAATTTAAAAGGAATAAACTGTTTAAACTGAGACGTTTTCTCTCACTGTGCATGTTAATATTTTGCACAGAGAATTAAACACATTTGGTTGAAACTGGGTCCTGACTGAAAAAAGTAAAAAGTAAAAAGTAATATATTTTACAGTGAAGGCTCCCTATGCAGGGCTTAAAATTAGTGTTTATTCCATCAGGAATTCCATCATCTCTTAATTTCAGACAGGAACGTCACCACACATAGCTGCTGTTTGAAGAGCTCTGTGTAGGCTTCATCACTTCAGAACATTCCACCAGCTCACTGTAATACACTCCCTGTCCAGCAGGGGTCTCTCTATAGCATCCTAGTTCACTACATTACTGCCCCACCTGAAGTACTTTACCCTGTTTACTTGCGTTCAATTCCGTAATTCTTTAAAACTGCTTCCTGTCTGAAGTTTTCTGTTTTAGATTTACACAGTCAGTTAAAAAGTAATGGAAGTCTATTTCCATCTAAATTGGAGGTGCTTTTACAGGAATATTTACATTTGTATTTGTCATGTTGAACAGGCCTGTATTCACCCAATTAACTGGTGCTTCACAGAAGCAGAAACGCGTTGACTTCAGGAGGCTCCTACAGAATATTTACCTGTTAGTGGAAGTGTATTTTATGTAGTGTATTAAATTAACATTTTAAAACTCCAGGACAACCCTGGTAATGTGAGAGGTGTAAATCCCAGAACACACCTTCCTAAATACAGCTCAGCACATGTGTAGCAGAACTTGAGCAGTCAGGATCAGGAGCCTCAGACTCTGGAGCTGTGAGACACTGAGACCAGCTCTGAACGTCCCCACCGTCCCCACCGTCCGGCCCTGCAGTTCCTCATTTATAATCACATGACTGAACTCTTCCGTAGAAAACCAGAATGTCCTGATGACTGATGCTCTGTAAACCTCAAATCATCATGTTGTTAGTATTCAGACGGTCTCTTCATCAGCAGCAGTTTTCTCATAAACCACAGGATTCATGGCTGAAAACCAAACAGTAATAGAATAAAACATTACAAATCTCAAATACCAACCATTTACATACTATAATAATATTCTACAGTTATACACCTGCATAGACGTGGACAATAATACAACAGGACAATATATACTTCAGCATATCATATAATTTTATAGTATAATATTAGTATAGTATAAAACTAACAACAATGTATTTTATTAATATTAATATTAGATGCAGTGCCGGTCACAAACACTACAGTGTTGGTATGTACTAATATTAATGTTACTATAGCTGCTACTTTGTTAAACTCATCGTATAGTATATTGTATTACTCCAGCAATTATTACAGTAATAGTACAAAAATAGCATAATGTGAAATATATATTATGACATACTGTTAGGAACCTCCACTAGAGGGCACTGTGTTCATGTCTGTCTGTTTGTAGTTTTTGTTGGTCGACTCAGTTTCCCAGAAGGCACCTCTGTCAGGTGATGAGGGCTCATCTGAACCGAGGTGGCTCATTAAACATCTTATAAATAGCAGTTTGTTCTGGGAAACTGGGTGGAGCATTATACCGTCATGTGGGCATTCCTTTTTGTTTGGTTTTTGTTTCTTTGAGTTTTATATTTTAGTTATATTGTTTAAACTGTTTTCAAGAGGGCTCTAGTTTTTTTTCTGTATGTTCCTTGTGTTAGTGGATTCATGGAGCTGTTCTGTTCAGTGTTTAGTTAGGCTGTGTCTCCTCGTGTGTAAGTACTGTTCTGTGTCTCCCCAGTGTCGGCCTTCTTGTGTAGTTCTTTGTTTACAGATCCCCTTGTCTGTTTAGATTTGTATAGCCACATGAGGGCTTAGCCGCTAGCAGGGTTAGCCGCTAGTAGGCCTTGACTGCTAGTAGGGTTAGCCCCTAATAGGGTTAGCCTCCAGTAGGCTAGCCTCTAGTGGGATTGACTGCTAGTGGTTCTGGTCGCTAGTAGGTTAGCCGCTAGCCGCTAGTTTAGTGTTCCGGTCCCCTCGTAGGTCAGTACTAACCAGGTTAGCCACTAATCCCTTAGATACTAACCCGGTTAGGTCAGCATCCAGCGTCTCCATATTCCATATAGCTACTAACCCAACTAACCACTAACCCAGCCAGTCTAGTCCTGTGTCTATTCCGGTCTCGTCTCCAGTCCTGTCTCCTGCTCCGTGTCTCGTCTCCAGTCCTGTCTCCTGTCTCCTAACCCCTAACCCTAACCCTAAACCCTGCTACAAGGAGGATTATCAGATCAAACCCCTGAAGGTGAACATTCAACTTATTTTTATATATTTTTTCTTTTCTTGAGCTTGTATTTGATTATTAAGCTGTAATATAAGTGCGGACACTCTCTGAATCTAATCCAAACGAAACTCAGGAAATCCCCCAGTCCAACTGAAATCACTTCCTGTGTAACTCGCCTCAGGATACACCCTGATCTAAACCCAACAAGCACAGGGAGAAGACAAAAAACTCCACACACACAGAGCGGAGGTGAGGTTCTAATCCCCAACCTGCCCATTAAACATTAACTAGCCCACGAGACAAAGCCAGTCAATTAAAATCCTGTTTTTTGTGCTGATTAAATAATTGATTGTGTCATGACAGGTGAAAGTGTGTGAGTGAGACCTTACAGGGGGTTTAGCAAAGAGTCTAACAAACCAGCATTTTAGCAAACATGGAAGCCCATAAGCTAACACTGTCTAAGTTTTCTGTTTTTATATTTATCCATGGCTAAAGAAAATGACCAAAGAGAGCTGAAGAGTGGAAAGTCAAGCAACTTAAATATAATAATAGAAGCAATGTCTAATAACATATTTACTCATTCAGAGTCGAGCAGCAGAGAGAGTAAAGTGTTCATGCACTGGGTCTGTAAAGTTTCAGCCTAAAACCAGCACCAGATATACACACACACACACACACACACACACACACACACACACACACACACACACATACACACCACATCTGTACAGTGTACATACCTGCAGAGTCTCTAAATCGTAGCTCTGTGGAGGAAACAAACACAAATACATTGTCCTGAACACATGCACAAGACCACAAAGGTTTGGTTGTTTTAGTATAAAGGGTGTTTCATATAATAACGAGGCAATAATAATGTAATAATCTGAAAAGTTAGATATGTAATGATCCAGTTGTTTTAACTAATACATTAATTTAAAAGGTAACCATATTTCAGATCACTGGTTTAAGAATCCAAGCTGTATCTCATCATGTACACAGCTGGAGTTCACATCTGTAATAAACATGCCACCTGTATTTATTGCCACCTGCAACAGAACTGTAGAAGACACTGTGGCTTTGAAATCTGTTGTACAGAGAGCCGTGAGCGCGACATGATAACTCAGTGCCAGGTGAAGATGCAGGACACACAGTGATTATACAACATCTAGAGAAGCTTATATACGTCACACCGTCATCACTGATCACTCAGGAGACTTCATTAGTATATTAACAGGATTTATAATATCTGGAGTCCTGAACAACTTTTAACAATAGATTTTAACTTTTAAAGCTTAAGATCTGATGAACGACTGCTCCACCTGCGAGTATCAGTTTCTCACCATGCTGGACGTGAATGAAAGTGAAACTGAAAGTTAACAGAGTTGATCTGTGTGAGTCCATTTTAATTTTAGGAGCTTTTTTAGTTAGTTGTAGAAAAATCTGTTGTGCCTAATGTACATCACACAATGAGTTTAACGTCACTTATCTTTAGACTGTGTTGGTTTAATTACTGGTGTTTGTTTGTCATTTTCCTCTTCTATTATAAGTATTATGTTTTTTAAGGAAATTTTAGCACTTTGGCAAAGTAGATTTTATTTTCCTTTTATTAATGAACCTTTTTACTTACGCCTGAGCCGCCGTCGCCTGAACAACAGAGCAAACAGGACGCCGGCAATGAGAAACACGATTACTATCACACCAGCAATGATGGCCTTCATCGTACTGTCAGTAGGCGGGGTAATCCCCCCATCACCTTGGGAAGAGAGAGAGAGAGAGAGAGAGAGAGAGAGAGAGAGAGAGCGCGTGTATTAGTGTGTCCAGTAGTCATGTCTTTTTAATCAAATGTATAATTAGCCTCCTCACATTACAAACAGTTGACCATCACACACTGAGACCCTGTTACAAATGAATAAACACCACCGCTCCTCACAATGAGATTCCACTCCTAATCCCTCGTTCCTGACCAGCTCAGATATAGAAATACTCGGTAGGAGTGTTATTAGGAACAATAAGAAGATAAAAATGTTAAAACTAAAACTGAAGTGATGCAACAGATGTTCCAGATAAAGGTTGTTGCAACTAAAAATCAGAATTCAGTTATTACACAAAAAATCTTTAGTGTGCTGTTTGTTTATCTTACACAAAAATAAGAGTCTATATTTGGTTACACTTGATTTGGCTGAGAGATCAGCAGGGTGTCATTACTGAACCATCATTCTATAAGTAAATATAAATATATGCAAGACATGTAGTGCACAAAGCTAAATTTAATGTGCCTAAGAAAATAATGTTTACTGTCTGTCTCTCACACACACACACACACACACACACACACACACACACACACACACACTAACACACACACAGTGATGAGAACCCACAGGACTGGGACTAAACAGCTGTGTGTCCATAAGAAAACCACTCGTTAGTGAGACTCATCAGTAAAAAGACTTCAGTTTGTTAGTGATCATAAAGTCTGGACTTTGGAGTGATGTATAATAGAACCCCTGTTGAAAGTAATTAACTGTTCACTCAGTAGTGGGTATGTCCCCAAATCCTTTAAATTAGCCGTTATTAAACCGCTAATCAAGAAACCTGACCTTGACCCCTGTCTGCTTTCTAATTACAGGCCGATATCAAACCTTCCCTTTATCTCCAAGATTTTGGAAAAGGTAGTATCACAGCAGCTATGTTCACATCTACACAGAAATAGCATAAATGAACTGTATCAGTCAGGATTTAGGCCTCATCACAGCACAGAGACAGCACTTGTTAAAGTAGTAAACGACCTCCTATGGGCCTCTGATCAGGGTTGCGTCACTATACTTGTGTTACTGGACCTCAGTGCAGCTTTTGACACCATTGATCATAGTATTCTCCTTCACAGATTAGAAAAGGTAGTAGGAATTAAGGGAACTGCCCTCTTGTGGCTCAGATCCTATTTGACTGATCGTTATCAGTTTGTAGATTTAGATGGTGACCATTCCTCATGTTCTCAAGTGGAGTTTGGTGTTCCACAGGGCTCAGTTTTAGGCCCACTGCTTTTTTCCCTTTACATGCTTCCTCTGGGCAACATAATTCGTAAACATGGTATTAGTTTTCATTGTTATGCTGATGACACACAATTATATGTCTCAGCAAAACCAGATGAGAAAAACCAGTTTGCTAAAATCGAGCAGTGTGTGCAGGATATACGAGATTGGATGTTAATTAATTTTCTTCTGCTTAATCCTGATAAGACAGAAGTTCTGGTCATAGGACCACAAGTAGCTAGAACTAAGCTTTCTGATCACACTGTAACTTTAGATGGCCTTTCTGTTCCATCAAGTGCAACAGTAAAAGACCTCGGTGTGATTATAGATTCCAGCCTTTCGTTTGAAGCTCATGTAGATAATATCACCAGGATAGCTTTCTTTCACCTTAGAAATATTGCCAAGATAAGAAACATATTGTCACTAAATGATGCAGAAAAACTAGTTCATGCTTTTATCACGTCTAGGTTGGACTATTGTAACGCCTTACTGTCTGGTTGTTCAATTAGGTGTATAAACAAGCTTCAGTTAGTACAGAATGCAGCAGCGAGAGTCCTCACTAGAACCAGAAAATACGAGCACATCACCCCTATCTTATCTACACTGCATTGGCTCCCTGTGAAATTTCGCATCGATTTTAAGATCCTACTTTTGACATTTAAAGCACTAAATGGTCTCGCGCCACAGTATTTGAGTGAACTGTTAGTGTCTTACGATCCGCCACGCCTACTTCGATCAAAGAATGCAGGCTGCCTGTCAGTACCACGTATTATTAAAACTACAGCAGGGGGCAGAGCTTTTTCTTACAAAGCCCCAAAGTTATGGAATAGTCTTCCTATTAATGTTCGGGACTCAGACACAGTCTCAGTGTTTAAGTCTAGGCTAAAAACCTATTTATTTAGCCAAGCATTTTTGTAAATAGATTAACCTTAGGTAAAGGAGCAGATCTGGGGGACTCATAGACGTAGAGTATTCTGGTGAACTGGTATGTTTAGATGCTGTCCTCCCCACTCTCATTGTTCACTCAGGTTTGTTGACGGTGAGGTGATTGGTTGCTTTACATCTCAGGGAGCCCTCATGTTTGTGTTTCCTTCTGGCTCTCCCTTTTAGTTATGCTGTTATAGTTAGTCCTGCCGGAGTCTCTGCTTGCACTTTGCACTAAATATACATTCACCTATACATGCTGACTGTGACCATACCTAACTGCCATCTCTCCTTATTTTCTGTTCTCTCCTTTTCTGCTCTCTTCTCTCTCTCTCTCTCCCCCTCTTCTTTCCCTCTCTCTGTCTCTCTGTCGAGCTATACATGTTTCGCTCCTGAGTTGCCAGTGATCCAGACCCCTCTGCCCTCTGGAGCCGTCTAACCCATCCTGGAGTCCTGCTTTTGGTTGGAAATCTCGTCGCATGGATGCCCCGTGTGGTCTGCCTGGATTCGTATGGTGGCTGGGGATGGTTTCCATGAAGACTCTCCTGTCATCGAGTGATGCTCTGGGGACCTGTGACTTCAGTTGTTCGATAACTCAGGACCGGAATCCCCTACAGTCTACCTGAGCCTCCGGGAACAAACTGGACTCCTTTTAATTTTAAAACATCTCTTGTTATACTGAACTTCCAGTCTTACACATTATTATGCTGAGCAATTCCTGCTATCCGTTATCACCCAGATGAGGATGGGTTCCCTGTTGAGTCTGGTTCCTCTCAAGGTTTCTTCCTATTACCATCTCAGGGAGTTTTTCCTTGCCACCGTCGCCCTCGGCTTGCTCATCGGGGACAATCTTGTCATTTTGATTCATATACATTGCATAAAAACTTACTTCTTTTTATTGTGTAAAGCTGCTTTGCGACAATGTCAATTGTTAAAAGCGCTATATAAATAAAATTGACTTGACTTGACTTGACTATAAAGGTCATGTGACCTGACGAGTCCAGACTGAGTCTATTCCAGAGTGATGGGCGTGTCAGGGTGAGAAGGGGAGCGCATGAAGCGATGCTCCCATCATGCATAGTGTCCACTGTACGAGCCTCTGGAGACAGTGTTATGATCTGGGGTCGCTTCAGGCGCTCAGGTCGAGACTCAGCAACGTCATGTGGTTTCTTTTTAAATCACTTATACAAAATGTGTGTAAACAATTACCTTTTATCTCCAGATTTAATGCATTAATGTGCTCTCTTTATGATATGGTTTGTGAATTAATTAATTCATTTCATAATTTTATTTACTAACTGACTACACTGCAAAATAAGAGGTCTGTTTAACTAAGTCTAGACTTTAAGTCTAGACAATTAAAAAAAGCAATTATATATTTCATGAAATTTATTCAATATTTTCGTATTTATGGGTTCACAACTACAAAATACTTACCCTCTCCCCCCTGAGCTGTCGTTCTCTGTTCTTCTTCTTCTTCATATCTGTAGTTGAGGACGACGCACCTGAAAGGTGTCCAGGTCGTGTCGATGCTCCTGAAGCTCAGTTTGCTGGACAGAGTGAAGAGACCGTCGTGTCCCTGTGTGATCTGCAGTGTGGAGTTTTGTGTCCAGTTTGTGTTTCTCTGATCAAACCAGTGGATGGTTCCTGCTGGGTATCCACCGCTCGCATTACAGTACAGATCAGCATCTCCACCGCTCTCTATCTCTGTCGGCTCAGAGGTTATGATCGGGATGCTGTAGTTGGCTTTGGGGAGAAAAAAAGATTCTCATTAAAGGGTCATGGGGTCACACGCTACAAAAATACACACTTCCAAAAAGTGACAGAAATAACATGGAGTCGTGACTCTGCAGTAGGGCTGGTCAAGTGAATTATTCAAAACCGACATTTAGAACCTCTAATCGACGTCATCTTGCCAACTTCATTACTATATTTATTTCTTTGTTTTTTTTTTTCAAATTGTGTTAATACTTCTGTTTTAGAATTCTGTTAATACTGTTAATACACCCACTGTGTGTGTTCATGTATTGTCCCCTTATAAACATACTACCACATGTAGTCACATGACTCCTAGGGTTAGGGTTAGGGTTCCACCTCCACCGAAACATGGACAACTCTTTAATTAAAATAAAATATATCACAGCTTTAATAGTTGGGAATATTTATAGTACAATCTTTATAAGTGAACAAAGGGAGGGGAATAAAAAAATAATAATAAATCCATGTGTCATGGGTCTAGCTGGTGGTGCTGGCTAGACCTGGCTGATGTTGTTGCCGTGGGCATGAAGGTAGGCATAAAGGCAGAGGGGTGTGCAAACAGAAAGAGTCTTTATTTAAACAAACTCAAAAACAGACAAAAACAAACAAAGGAACCAAACAACAAACGTAAACTAAAACTAGGGCTCAGGAAAAACACAGGGAACGGCGCGCTAACACAGGGACAAGAACTGAACACAGAAACCAGGAGCTGACATGGGAACTAGGAACTGACACAGGGTACCGACAGAGAGAACTGGGGATGAGGGAACATGGAGCTGAAGCTAACTAAAGACACATAGGGGAACTAGAGACTGGAGAGACAGGAGACTGGCGAGACAGGGCTAGACAGGAGACAGGGCTGGCAAGACAGGGCTAGACAGGAGACAGGGGAAACAGGACTGGAGACAGGACCAGGAGCACAGAGACTAGAAACAGGGCTAGAGACGGGACCAGGGACACAGAGGCTAGAGACGGGACTAGAGATGGGACTAGACTGGCTGGGTTAGTGGTTAGTTGGGTTAGTAGCTATATGGAATATGGGGACACTGGATGCTGACCTAACCAGGTTAGTAGCTAATGGGGCTAGTGGCTAACCAGGTTAGTACTGACCTAAGAGTGGGGAACTGAACACAAAAGGCAAAGCACACATGAGGCTATTCCAAACTAGCGGCTAACCTACTAGCGACCAGAACCACTAGCAGTCAATCCCCCTAGAGGCTAGCCTACAGGAGGCTAACCCTACTAGCAATTAAGGCCTACTAGCGGCTAACCCTGCTAGCGGCTAGACCCTCATGTGGCTACACAAAACTAAACAGACAAAGAACCAGACTGGAAGACAAACACTGGGAAGACACAGAACAGTACTTACACTGTACACAGGAGGAGACACAGCCTAACTAAACATGAAACAGGACAACTCCATGAATCCATCAACACAAGGAACTTAAGGAAAACACAACTAGAGCCCTCTTTTTTTTTTTTTTTGATTTTTCCCCGATTTTCTCCCTAATTTAGTCGTGTCCAATTCCTCCCCGTCACTAGGGGGCTCCCACATTAAGGCTACTACTACCACTCAGCCGGGAGGGCCGAAGACTATCACGTGTTTCCTCCGAACCACGTGACGCCAGGCGACCGCATCTTTTCGAACTGCTCGCTCGCGCACCGTTGGGGGCGGCGTAACACACTCGGAGGACAGCGCTATCCGCTCCCTCCGTTGCGCGAGCTCACAGACGCCCCTGATTGGCTGTAGAGCCGTGATTAATGTGGGAGCACTAAGTACCTCTCATCCCTCCCCTCTGAGAGAGCTCGGCCAATCAGCTCTCTCTAGACCTCCGGCTGCGAGAGGTTACAGCACCACCCGGGATTCGAACTAGCGATCTCCGGATGATAGGGCGAGCAGGGCACTACCTGCCACTAACCACTACCACTACCACTAACCACTACCACTAACCACTGTACCTGCCACTACCACTAACCACTGCGCCACTCGGAGGCCAACTAGAGCCCTCTTTAAACAAAGGTAAAACAATATAACTAAAATATAAACTTAAACAAACAAAAAAGAATGCCCACATGACGGTAGTTACAAAACAATCACAGACAAACAGACAAACAATGCTCGACCCAGTTTCCCAGAACAAACTGCTATTTATAGAAACTTTAATGAGGCACCTCAGTCCAGGTGAGCACTAATCACCTGACTGAGGTGCCTTCTGGGAAACTGAGTCAACCAACATGAACTACACAGACAGACAGACATGAACAGTGACCTCTAGTGGAGGTTCCTAACACCATGAATCATAATCAAATATTAATTAATAAATAATTAATAAATTGTGATATTGATTTGTGGTCATGTCACCCAGCAATACTCTGTAGTCGTGAGATAATGAGAACAAGACGACATTTCTCTCTTACCTGTGACATTAATTCTGAATTCTGCATTAACATTGCCCTGTTTGATCCTCATGTAATACCTATATCCACCTTCATCTGAGATCGCTGTGTTATGAAGCTGTAACGATGGCAAGCTTTCAACTTTAAATCGAGAGTCTCCTGTCTCTCTGTTCCCATACGGTTGAAATGTGAAACAGGGTTTATTCTCTCTAAACCTGGTTAAAGACACTACTGTAATATGAACATTCCCAGTTTGTGACTCAATGCTGCAGGAGATGTTGGTGGTCTGACCGATGACTCCTACTGCAGGCTGACACGTCAGATTAAACAGAGCTGTTAAAGAAAAGAAAACAAATAGTGTACATGATTATATAAACAATAAACACAAAAAAACATCAATTAGAAAAGGAGGCCGATTACTAGAGAATCCACAAGGAGGCCAGGAGTAACTGTAGGAACCTAGTTTACAATGAGGTGTATATATGTTTAATGCTTTACTGTAGGACCTTTGAAATTATTGTG
The DNA here is from genome assembly GCA_030347435.1 of Clarias fuscus. NCBI lineage: Eukaryota > Metazoa > Chordata > Actinopteri > Siluriformes > Clariidae > Clarias > Clarias fuscus. Next base: position 41,886,159 of record CM059206.1, read on the forward strand.
ATTTTAATGTTTTAATCTTAACCTGTATAAGATTCTTTAACTTGCATAAGATTTGCCTCTGTGCAGCACTTACAGTTACTATAGTTAAAGTTCCTCTGGTTTATAAATGTGTTTAATGTGTGTTAATAAATGTGTATAAAGCAGCGGTGTAATAGGGCTTCCCCTCTATTACTGAACTGCACACTGCAGGATGCAGAGGAAGAGCCCTCCGCATCAATAAGGACTCCACACACCCCGCACACGCTCTATTCCAACCCCTTCCCTCAGGCAGAAGGATGAGGAGCCTTCAGAGCAAGACCACCAGGCTTAAAAACAGCTTCTACCCCGAGGCAATCAGACTGCGGAACTCTAGTCGTGCTCTGATATTTTGTAATTAAATATTGTAATATTTAATTACTATATCTGTCTCTATATTTTTCTCAAAGTGCAATATATAACCTACAGGTGCAGTACATATATAAATCTGTATATTTTTCTTGTAGTGCAATATATAACCCTACGGTGCAATACATGTACAACTCTATAAGTGCAATGGACAAAATGTCCAATATACTTTTAAAAATGTGCAATACACTATGTACAGTTTACATTTAAATTTTTGCAGATTACATATCTGACTGCTCTTATTTATATTTGTGTATATTATATATGTGTGTATGTGTGTGTGTGTGTATATATATATATATATATACACACATATTTATATCATTCTGTTATCTATGTGGCTTAAACGGGACCTGGGTCCTGATTTCGTAGGAAGTGTGCTGGTATGACAATAAAGAATCCTTGAATCCTTGTTCATATATAAACCCGACTTCATTCAGTCATTCACATTCTACACTTGAACATCTGCAGTAATATCTCACTTACTCTTAGCAGACTTTCCCACACGTACAGACGACAACATCAACACAAAGATCAGGAGAGTCTCTGAAGCCATGTGTCCAGACTAACGCCAGAGGAGTTTACATCATGATGATCAGGTTAAAGAGCAAGAAACAAAAGGAGAAAAGACATTTTATTTCCCCGAACTCAGAGACAGAGCAGAAAGATAAGACATGACAGAACATGTGTGCTGTGGTTTTGTATAATCTGTGTTTGATATTAATTATACACACCTCACCTCTAATACAGTTTATTGTTTGGTCTGGATGTCCTTTGCTTTGGTGAGTCACCTCGTCCTCCACCGGCTCTGCACACAGAACATGAAGATTTACTCAGAAAAGTCATCCAGAAATCTGACTCAGTGAACCAGCAGGAGAGGAATGAGGACAAAACAAACAAGCAAACAAACAAATCTCCATATTTCACACATTCAGTAACTCAAAGCAGCAGGTACATCTTATTAATACATCAAATAAAATACTAAACTATACATGTATCTGATATATTTATTTCACCGTTTTGAAGAAAAAAATTATATCTTTGTGTTAGAATTGAATGAACTTCTATAAATGAGATGTTTTCATCCATCATTTTATTCCAAGTAACATCCAGTGTAATGAACCAACAGAAGATACAAACACAAATCAACAGTTACACTCAACACAAACTATTATAAATCCACTGCTATACTATTATAAAACTATTATAAATCCACTGCTATACTATTATAAAACTATTACAGTATAAATCCACTGCTATACTATTATAAAGCTATTACAGTATAAATCCACTGCTATACTATTATAAAGCTATTACAGTATAAATCCACTGCTATACTATTATAAAGCTATTACAGTATAAATCCACTGCTATACTATTATAAAGCTATTACAGTATAAATCCACTGCTATACTATTATAAAGCTATTACAGTATAAATCCACTGCTATACTATTATAAAGCTATTATAAATCCACTGCTATACTATTATAAAGCTATTACAGTATAAATCCACTGCTATACTATTATAAAGCTATTACAGTATAAATCCACTGCTATACTATTATAAAGCTATTACAGTATAAATCCACTGCTATACTATTATAAAGCTATTATAAATCCACTGCTATACTATTATAAAACTATTACAGTATAAATCCACTGCTATACTATTATAAAGCTATTACAGTATAAATCCACTGCTATACTATTATAAAGCTATTACAGTATAAATCCACTGCTATACTATTATAAAGCTATTACAGTATAAATCCACTGCTATACTATTATAAAGCTATTACAGTATAAATCCACTGCTATACTATTATAAAGCTATTACAGTATAAATCCACTGCTATACTATTATAAAGCTATTACAGTATAAATCCACTGCTATACTATTATAAAGCTATTACAGTATAAATCCACTGCTATACTATTATAAAGCTATTACAGTATAAATCCACTGCTATACTATTATAAAGCTATTACAGTATAAATCCACTGCTATACTATTATAAAGCTATTATAAATCCACTGCTCTCTATGATGTGAAATTAGAGTGAACTCCTGCAGGAGGATTTACATCTGAACAGAGAAAAGAAAACTCTGTATCCCAGAGTGTGTGTGTGTGTGTGTGTGTGTGTGTGTGTGTGTGTGTGTGTGTGTGTGTGTGTGTGTGTAAAGGCACACAAAATATGTGACCCTGATGCGACCTCCATTGCGCGAGCGGCTGTGTATCTGTGTGTATTTGTGCATCTTGTGGTCGCGCTCCTCAGTAACGTGAGCAGTCCAACTAATCGATAACGGCATTCGTTGACAACAAATTTCATTATCGATAATTATTGATTTGATCGATTAGTTGTTGCAGCCCCTATTTAGAACATTTACATTTATTAATTTAGAACTTGCCGATTACAACATAAAAGTTAACAATATATTAAAATGATTGGTTACTATGGCTGAAAAAAAAAGAAGATAATTACACGCCTTAAAGTGAAACTGCTGGCACTCAGGCTGGAGCTCGCGAACACAGGGTGCAGTTCCTCTTCCTGACCACTAGGTGTGACATTAAACCGAAGTTAAATGACTGAAGTTACAGAACTGAACTAGAGCAGAAGATAAGCGTTAGAGAGGGATTTACAGCACACACACACACACACACACACACTTTCTCTCTCCTGGTGTGTGAAATGTCCGCTCGCGCTGAGAGATCAACAGCTGGTTGTACAGAACCACAGGCCCAAAACAACAACCTCCGTCTAGAACTTACCTCACTGACCGGAGGCCCCGTGTGTCTGTACCGCTCTCACACACACACACACACACACACACACACAGACACAGCGCGGAGATCTGGCGGGAAGAACCGAACCGAACCGAGCTGGAAACTAAATATGACTTTCGGTTTCCTCTTTCTCTCACTTCTTCTTCTTCTCTGTTTTATTAGTGACGTGTAACCCTCGGAGCAGGAGCATTAGCGCCACCCTCTGACTCAAACTGTGTATAAGAGATGACTGTCTCCTGGAGGACTGCCTCTGTAATTACAGCAAAGGGTTTAAACCCTGAGAGGATCCGGCTGTTTCTTTCTTTCTGTCAGGTTTTTATGTTTTTATAAGTCGTGTGTGTGTGTGTGTGTGTGTGTGTGTGTGTGTGTGTGTGTGTGTGTGTGTGTGTGTGTGTGTGTGTGTGTGTGTGTGTGTGTGTGTGTGTGTGTGTGTGTGTGTGGAGCAGTGTATTTGCAGAGGGAATAAAAGTAGTGACCAGTCTTTAACAGTACTGTGTACACACTTATATACTGTATATCACCATTAAACCATTAAAACACAACGGCACTAATGATTTTTAATATAATATGTATAATTTAGTAATGTAAAAAATCATCATAATATAAACAACACTGCTGTCTACCTTGTACAATCTGTACTTTCTACATGAGGATGAATGAGAAAGTGTCCGGCTGTGTTTGAATGAGTGTTATGTCGTAATTTAAACAAATTAACATAAAAAAAATATATATATATATATATATGGATGTCCTACTAGATTATTTTAAATGACAGAAACAATAATTTGCTGAATAACCTCTCCAGATCTGACGTGCTCTCGCCTTCTTCTTCATATCTGTAGTTGAGGACGATACACCTGAAAGGTGCCCCAGTTGTGTTGATCCACTCAAAGCTCAGTTTGCTGGACAGAGTGAAGAGACCGTCGTGTCCCTGTGTGATCTGCAGTGTGGAGTGTTTTGTCCAGGGGTACAACAGATCACAAAATTCATGGTTTGGATTGGGTCACACTTTTTTTTTTTTAAATAAGAAAAGAAGGAAACAAATATAAATCTCTCATTCCAGATCAAGAACTCTGGACTCGTGGTCTTAAATGAAAACATCATCAAGAAAAAAAAAGCATTTAAATAAAATCTAAATTAAAGAAATTAATTGATCTGGGTAGACGGATCCATACAGAACACAGAGCAACTCCAGTTATTAGAATTATTGAATTAGAGTTTAAGGAAAACTCTCAATAACCATCATGTTTCACAGCACAGAGGATGTTCTCAGGGTGATGAACAGTGTGTAGTTACTCATGAAGGGAAGGAGGTCTTGTGAGATGGCCTGGAGCATTGTGGAAGGGATTGGAACTAATGAACAGGTGGTGTTATTGAAGGATGAGATGACGTGCTGAATATCCTCTGGTGTCAGGCTGGAAAATTGTTCTGAGGGGGGAGAAGGATTATTCTGAAGTTCTTCTGTAAGGGCTGGGCTGGGGGCGAAGGTCTGGTGGATTGCTGCTATTTTCCCATTATAGAATATGGCGACATCATCAGCAGTCAGAGAGGATGGAGCAGGAGGAGTCCATGAACAGAAGATGGAACTTGCAAGGATTGTGTGCAGACGATTTCAGCTTTTCCCTGTAGAAGGCAGATTTAGCAGAAGTCACCTTAAAGAACATTTGTAAAAAATATATATATATATTATAGTGTGTAGGAATAAAACCTCATCCTCTCAACATCGTGCTCTATTTAGAGACATTTTTTTACATTCACAGTCAACACTTTAACATCTGCAGTAATATCTCACTTACCCTCAGCAGACTTTCCCACACGTACAGACGACAAGGGTTAGGGTTAGGGTTAGGGACAGAGCAGAAAGAGAACCGCAAAGTGTTACGCAGCTCATAAAGACATGACACTCCATGTGTGCTGTGGTTAAGGTTTGTATAATCTGTGTTTAATAATAGTTCACTTCACTTTTTATACAATATATTGCTGGGGTTTTTTTTTTTTTAAATCAAATTTGTGAGTGAACTGTGTCCTCCACCGGCTCTGCACACAGAAAATTCTGATTTTTTCCATTTAAAAAAAGCCAGAAATCTGACTCAGTGAAACATCAGGAGAGGATTTTTTTTAAGTAAACAACCAAATCTCCTTCTGTCACACATACAGTAACTGTGGGCTGTGACTCAAAGTGGCATGTACATCTAATTAATCTAATCTAATTAGATTCTAATACATCTAACATCTAATACATTTTCTCAGATATATTTTTTACCATTTCTCCTCCAGAACGCTGCTGCCAGAATTCTGACTAGAACCAGAAAATCTGAGCACATCACACCCGTCCTCAGGTCCTTACACTGGCTCCCTGTAACATTCAGGATAGATTTTAAAGTACTTTTACTCATTTATAAATCACTCAATGGCCTATAGGACCTAAATACACTGCAGATCTGCTCACTGAATATAAACCTAACACACTCTCAGATCATTAGGATCGAGTCAGTTAGAAATACCGAGGGTTCACACAAAACAAGGGGAGTCCGCTTTTAGCTATTATGCTGCTCACAGTTGGAACCAACTTCCATAAGACACTAGTCACATTTAAATCTAAACTTTAAACTCATCTGTTTAGCTGTGCATTTATTGAATGAGCGCTGTGCTACGTCCGAACGTCTGATCTTATATTTGTAATTGTTTTATTTTGATTATAAAAGTTTTATTGCTATTAAATTCTATTTAATTTTATGATTATTTTCTTCTCTTTTATGTAAAGCACTTTGAATTACCATTGTGTATGAAATGTATGAAATGTGCTGTACAAATAAACTTGTCTTGCCTCCATTTTCAGGAAAAGATGTTAGATCTTTGAGTCAGGACTGAATGAGATATAATACTAGATGAACGTATCTATTTATAATAGATGACATACAGGTCGTGTTGAGCTCCTTCAGTGATGCTCCAAACTACAACAGGCATTCTGTAAATTCCTGCACATCAGTCTCTCACACTCCTGCATAGCACACATAGCAAAAACACATCAGGCTTTGTTCTTCAGTGATCCACCCAATGTTATAAATGTTTTGTTGTACGTTTAATTTTATTTTTATGGCTAGTTTAACAGTCATTGAGATAAATAAGGTTAAATCATGATGGAAAGTGCTCCTGTGTTAACAGTAAGAATTATATTAAAACAACATGTCAGAAAGTGCAACCAGTATGTCAGAAAATGTTATATATATACATATTTGATTTTGGGTTGTGGAACAAAATCATCTGAGTTTTTTATTATTTCTTAGGGGGGAAATTTACTTTGATTACAAGTGTTTTGCTGTAGAAGCACACTTCCCAAATTATGCTTGCAATCCAAGGTTCAACTGTACATATAGTTATCTCCTACATACAGTTTTGACTATAACACCCTATGATATAACTATAGATTATTAGGAAAGATTGGTAGGACATTCTGGCAGATGAAAAAAATGACAGAACACCAGACCGACCCATCTGTAAATCTCCCGAACTCCCCTAACAGGACACCGAGCACTGGGTCGTCGAGGCTGAGTAGCGGAGTGAGCACGCCATCCTCGAACCCGGGAGGTAACACAAGACACCAGGCAGCACACAGTTCTCTGGGCAGAACAGGCTTACAGGAAGTTCAGAGCCTACACCAAGGCTAAGAGGAAGTTCAGAGTAATGATGGTGAGGTGAAGCTTTATTTGGGTGTCGAGGCTCCCAATTTCTCTGTGTGTGTGTGTGTGTGTGTGTGTGTGTGTGTGTGTGTGTGTGTGTGTGTGTGTGTGTGTGTGTGTGTGTGTGTGTGTGTGTGTGTGTGTGTGTGTGTTTGAAAATCCACTGTTCGAAGAAAATGTGTATGCACATAATCACCATCACTGAATCTTTGAAAATTAAGTGAAGAACTAGAACATAAATAAATATGGAATTCCTAAAGTTTCTAGGCTTTTAAAATTATACACATAAACATGAATTCAACTAACAAGCCACTGTTTGGAACACGGTTAAGGATTCAAAACACAAATCAATGATTAAAACACAATAAAGAAAATGAATTAACAAGGGAAAGAAAAAAGAAAGATTAAACAAAACTAGATGTAATAACTAAAAGTTTATGAGATCAATTTAGGTCATTAATATAAACCAAAAGATCATTGTGAAATACAAAAAAAAGTTTTTCTGCATCTTGATTTATGAATAAAAAAAATATCCCCCAGTATAATGATTACAGCAGTGAGACTCCATGTGCACGAGCCTTTACTTAAACCAGCTGAAATGCTAAACGAGTCAGTCACGTGATTCTGGTAAGCACGAGGCCTCGTTTGTCATTGATCACGTCATTATCTAGGACACGACACATGCCTTGAAGCAAGGCTACATTGGGACACGCCCCTTCTGTTCGACACAAGCTTCTGAGCTTCTGTGTCACGCGTAACATCACTAGTTCAGAGCCTACACCAAGGACAATAGTACGTCTCAAAATATTAGAATATTTTCTAAGATTTAAATGATTTACAGTACAACAATAATGAAAAATTTATGTACGTAGTGACCAATATGCACAGACACAAAGACACAAGCACACGTGCTCTCCAGTTTCCAGTTGAACACAGCTGTTCTGTTCTATTCTTTACTACTTCGAGTTGTTTAGTCCTGTTTGTGTGATAATAAAGTGTGCTAGTATAACCTTCCATAAACATTGTTTATTTCATTTTAAAACAATAAAACTACAATCAGGTTGTTATTGTTATGTTAAGTATAATATAGTAATGTGCAGTATAGTGCAGGATACAGTATGTCAACTTCAAATATGACCATATTTTTCATGTACCGTAATTATATGATCATTTGCTCCTGCTCATGTCCATCTGTTCATGTCCACTGCTGTTAATGCTGTCTATTAATCTTAGATCTTCTTCTTTCAGAACATCTTAGATTTCAGTTCTATTCAGTGTTACCATGGTTACTGTGACATGTTGTTGTGTTCCACTCTGACATTTAAAAGATCTCCAACTCAGTTCTGTTCAGTAAATATTTATTTTCAGTAAATGTTCAGTTTACAGTCAACAAACAAAAATACAAATGCAAAATTTTTTTTATTTTTTTAAGTAACAGTAACAGTCACAGGAAGGAAAGACTGTTATTTCAGTTCATTTTTAGTGTTATTAAAGTACATAAAGTCACTTTAGATTAAGTACAAAGCATATATCTTTTTCAGTTCTGTACATTTATCTACAAAAGTCTTTTTTTTTATCTTTTATCTCAGGGGCACACTGTTAGCCAGTTATAAAGTAAAGGATTGTTTTTTTTCCTAATTTGAAATTGTGAATGCATCCCGAGCACAGATCCTGCCCCAAACCTGAATAAAGGAGGGGGAGGGTGTCAGGCAACAACCCATTCCCATAAGGAGAAAAACCCTTATGCTAAAGATGCTAAACAATGCTCAAGAAACAACACGCATAACTTTAACAGATACTGCTTAGCGTGAGACCTTGGATTCTACTCAGATCAGCCCCTTTGCAACCTCACGGCGGACAAACGAAAAAGAAACAATTCCACCTCCCCTATACCCTCAATTCACACAACTCTTCTGATCATTCTTCCTTCACACAATTACCCATACGAAGACCTGGTAGACACCAAATGGCCTGGCTTTTCATGTGATTGACTATATCTGTATAAACAGAACCAAAAGAACAGCATTGCAAGACGCTTGGACATACCAAGCAGTGGACGTTGGATCTGAACGCTCGCTAGTCCGAACATCTATTCGGCATAAACTTAAGATCATTTATGGCATCTGGTTGATGCCCATCTCTAGGGGGACTTTTTGTCTCATTATACATCTGAGCATTCGAGGGGGTTAAGGGCCTTGCTCAAGGGGAAAATGTGGTGGTGGGCTTTGAACCCGGGACCCTCCAATCAGTAGTCCAATGCATTAACCACTGAAATACCCCTGCCCTGACTAAAGAAACTGATGGCGCAACCCCAACCATTTGCAGTGGAGAAATCAACAGGCCCACATGTTTTAGTCACTTTTAAACTCCAACCAAAAAAAAAAAATACATTTCAGCTGATACAAGACTTGGAAGATCTTGAAGACAAATGGATCTTATTCAAAAATGCATTTGCAACAAGTGCGGTCATTAGGGGAAAACAAAAGAAGCAGTAGACCCCGATCATACATGAACAACAGTCAATCAGAGGAAGGTGGCCAAAAGTAAAGTTGGCCAGACCCAAGGTTCAGAAGTAAAAGAAGATGGCCGGTGATGTTATTCTTTCACCTAGTCAAATAAGACTGGATTGAAACAGGAGGCCTCAAACCGCAATGACTTAAGGACATTATTGGATAGCGTGTGAATCAACAGGGTGTACTCACAAAGCTTACGAAATCTAGCTGCTGTGTCAAAACAGACTCAGGGAACACCTCCTCCTTAGAACAAACAAAAGGAGGGTGACAAGGATGTGTCAGTAGACTCTGTTTTGAAAAAAGTCTTGTTGAGACCACTTATGTGCGTGGCCTTGACCCGAATATTCTGCGTCCCCTGCTGGCTGAAAATGAGGACATGACAGCAGCACAGGACCTGAAGATCAATCAAAAGCGCCAACAAAAGATCGGGCTCTGTAGCAGAAGTAAAAAAATAGAGGTGAAAATACAGTGTGGAACACGAGCTCCCAGCAAGTCGCGATAAATGCTGGACAACAGCAGTAAGAAGAGGTGGAAAAGTTCACATATGTAGGAAGCCTCGTACTGTTCATCTAACCAAGAATGCAGAAGCAGATGTCACCGGTTGAGAAAGACAACTGCTGTTTTTCACTGCACTCATATGGAACACTCCATCTATATGGACCAACATAAAGCTGAGCCTGTATGCTACCATTGTTTAACACACAGCCACATATAACAAGACATGGAAAATGTCAGGAACAACAGAAGGGTCCCTTCATTCAGTACAAGCGGCTCTTCATTAAGTTATGGCTTTTGTTTCACATTATAGCTGCCCGATGAAGTGCCCTACAGTATGTAGGTTTCGCTACTTAAGAACGTTCCACCAGCTCACTGTAATTCCCTTCTTGTCCAGCAGGGACCTCAGTCCCTGTAGCTCTAGTTCAAGTAGAGATACTACATTACCAGTTCTACGTTACATTACATTACACAATGATTTTTCAGCTTGTAGTGTACTGCATTAGCTTGTAGTTCACACTCCTCTTAGGTCTGTATGATCTCTATTTAGAATGTGACACCATTAGCGCCACCTGGTGATCTCATCGTTTTTGACGTTGTGTCCAAAGTCCAAAAAAGTGTAGTGTGAAGTGTAGTTCATCTTTGTGTTTAGTGGCGGATCACAACCCACCCTGTGCATACTGCCCCCTAGTGTATCAGATTGTGTGGATACACAAGCATAAAGACGTACAGGACAATATCAGTAATAAAAGCTGAAAGGGAAATATGGAGTGTGTGATTGTACTCAGGCATGACATTTTCCACAGTCATGTAACATTTGATGGGGCAGTAATGGAGAAAGAAGGCATTTCTTTGGAAGCCAACATGTTATATATGATGAGTGTCTCTGTAAACTTCTCTTCATATGATGAAATATTTACAGGGTCTTTAAGGGTAAGACGTCATACTGCAGTGTTCTGATCCTCATCAGCTGCTTTTTTATACACGACTTTATACAGAGCTGAAAAAACAAACAATAAGATTTCACTTTACAAAACACAGATAACCATTTGTACCTGTTTTTAAAATGTAACCATTTTAAATTGTAATTATTATATAATAATATAATTTATATAATTACAATAGAGCATCATTATATTACTGTAACATGGTATACTACACTATACTACAGTACAGAAAGAAAAGAAAGGTTTTAATTTTGCATATTTTTTGTTTCATACAGTGGAGAACCAGACATCAGTCTCAGGAAAAGTTGACCTGTATGTCTGTCTGTATGTCAGTCTGTATGTCAGTCTGTATGTCTGTCTGTATGTCAGTCTGTATGTCAGTCTGTATGTCTGTCTGTATGTCAGTCTGTATGTCTGTCTGTATGTCAGTCTGTATGTCTGTCTGTATGTCAGTCTGTATGTCAGTCTGTATGTCAGTCTGTATGTCTGTCTGTATGTCAGTCTGTATGTCTGTCTGTATGTCAGTCTGTATGTCAGTCTGTATGTCAGTCTGTATGTCTGTCTGTATGTCTGTCTGTATGTCAGTCTGTATGTCTGTCTGTATGTCAGTCTGTATGTCAGTCTGTATGTCTGTCTGTATGTCTGTCTGTATGTCAGTCTGTATGTCTGTCTGTCTGTATGTCAGTCTGTATGTCAGTCTGTATGTCTGTCTGTATGTCTGTCTGTATGTCAGTCTGTATGTCAGTCTGTATGTCAGTCTGTATGTCTGTCTGTATGTCAGTCTGTATGTCTGTCTGTATGTCAGTCTGTATGTCAGTCTGTATGTCAGTCTGTATGTCTGTCCAGCCACATTTTTTGTCACATGTTATTTGCCCAAAGTTAAATCTGAGCCATAAATGAGATTAAAATGTTGAGTGGAAGTTTTTGAAAAGGTTTGTAACTTTTGAAAACTGAATCTTCAAAGATAAAAAGACAGATCATTGTATGTTTATTCTTTTTGTGAGAAGTTTAAAACCAGTTCATCTCCTGTTCTGAAACCATGCTGTTGATTACTGCGGTGATGTGAAGCGCCACTATGAGATAAAACACGGGTCGTCTGAGGTGAGGGCGTTAAAATACTCAAACCGAGAGAGTTATTTACTCAAATCAAAATGTTAAGTAAAAATGACGTTATGACCAGTCACCTGTGGATTTATTAATCTACTTTAAACAGGGAGTGTATCTGGCTGTTGACAGAAGAAGTACCTGTTATTAGCTTTTACCTTTTAACTATTTCTAAATCTTTTTGCCCGTCAACAATGCACACTTACACTAGTCTCAGTATATTATTAGATACTAATAGTCATATTTCTAATATCAAAAATATAACATCAGTCTTAAAATTTTAATATTGCAATAATTAATTAGACTTAAGCTTAATTAGACATAATTAGGAAATGAACTAAAAAAAAAAAAAAAACAGGTACACACAACACCAGGAGCAGGAAGTGAAAACAGACACAGTGAGAACAAGGGCCTAAGCAGATGGAAAAGCCAGACTCAGAGGAATAGATAGGAACACAGTGTATCTGTCAGGCAGAGGACTGTTTTAAAGGTTTCTTTCGGTTGTAAACAGACGAGCCCCTGAGTGCATTCAAACGCAGAACACAAAAACAATTATGATTCTTTATGTAGAATTTGCTTCAGAAAGAACGAATCAAATGAGCAAAATCAGATTAAAGTAACAGATATATGCCAAAATACTGCCTATTAATGGAAGATAAAATCCACAGATCTGTACTGATCCACTGAAAACCCCCTGATGTGAATCTCCTTCAGGTCTGGGACTGTACAGAATCCAGTTCATTAACAGGTTTAACTCGAGTCATGCAGTGAGACAGAGTCATTATCCTTTAACAAAGTTTCAGCAGCTCAGATCACTAATAAGAGACCTGCACGAGTCTACAGTAACAGGGCTGGAGAATATTACAGATAGACTTTTTAACAGATGCTGCAGAAATCACATGTAATATCTACATTATACATAATACCTTAATCATATTGTTTATTCATCAACCGAACTCATTTTTCACTTTTTATGAAAACTGTAATTCCATTACAAACATGAACAATACCTGTTTCTTCTTCTACACCATCAGGGTTTATGGGAGAGTTTTCTAAAAAAAAAAAAAAGGATATGACATTCTGTTAGTTCGCAACTTATAACAGGGAACAAGGAATTCAGCAGCTTTCACATGGTAATATTAGAGCTCATGTCCCGACTCTGTGCAGTTATAGAATAAAGCTCCAACACCACGGGTACTGAAAACTCTGAACACGTTCTTATGTCCAAGAACAATTTACTGTAGCACTTTTAAACTGTATGAATAGAAACAAGAGAATAGAGTTTAAAAGTGCTACAGTATCTGGATCTGATTGGCTGAGCCGTGTTCAACACCACTGTACATTCCACCATAAACAACTGAATTCTGCATGAGTGCACCAGGGTTAAGCTCTTCTGTTATCTACTGTAATTGTAATTGTAGTATTGTTTGTAGTATATTGTAGTATGTTTCATTTTCCTTTTTAAATGATCGTTACTTACGCTGAAGGCATCTTCTCTTCAACAAGAGGACAACTAGGACCACCGCGACGAGAAACACGATAACTCCCACAGTACCCATGACGATGTACACCTGTGTGCTGCTGATTGAGTTGGAATTCGCTGTGTTATCTTACAGGAAGGAAAGAAGGAAAATACTGTTAACGTCTCGGGTTTGTGATCCAACACTTAATACATGTGATTATGTAAATTTACATTAATATATACAGTATATATATGCATCAAGTTTAATCATGTAGTGCATTTATATTCATAAGACACTCCAAGGCTTTTCCTCTCCACTTCTTCTTTTGTATCAATCGTTGTACTTTCTCCACTTATTATTATTATTATTATTATTATTATTATTATTATTATTATTATTATTATTATTATTATTACTTTTTTCTTTCCTTCTTTTCCAGTAGTTTTCATCAGTAGTGTGTGTGTATTTGTTTTTTTTTTCTTTCTTAATCTATTTATTTCTGTTGTTATTTTGTGACTTGATTCTGAGCTTTGGCAGTACGAGTGTATGCAGGAGACCTCACACACACTCTTTGCTCCAAAGCTCCTGCGTGACTGCTGCGTTTCACACAATAATGTGTGTTTTTTCTCAAATTCTCCTTTAATCCATTGTGTTAGTCTCTGAGTGTTTTTATGAATGTAAATAATAATAAATAAATACTTTGTGTACGATTAAACTCATTAAACTCGAGGTGAGGGCGTGTGAAATACCTGAGCCCAGTGTGACAGAGCGACCAGAGTCGTCTCACACTCACTCACAGCCCCGCAGTGTGCAAATGAAGATTCACTAAAGACTGATTAAAGATTGTCGCTTGTATAACGTATTTACTAGAAATGAATGATAACTGTTATTGAAATGTTATGGAAATTTTAAACTGATTATTTTTATAGACTTACAGTGTCTACATATATACTGTAGAGATCTGAATCACAACACAAACATAAAATTCTGACCTTATCTGTGAGATTAGTGGAATATGGAACTAATGTTTTTGAGGTGATATTGGCAAACATTCTCTTAATAAGATCATTTGTCCAGTTATTTGCTGTTAGTCTCAATAAATACATTTAAATACAAAATTGTACATTTAATAATTAAATATCGCAGCATGTGTCAAAATAATCACAATGTGGGTCTTTTAGCAAATCAAGCAGCCCCATATATAATAAAAGTGCTTTTATCTGTATTAATACAGTGAATGAGATGTTAATATAAAAACTATAATTACACTTAGAAAGGTTTGTGTTTTATTTATTTTTTTACAGAAATATTCAGTAGATGTTATTTGTTCATTTTACATTTTCATAGACTCATCATTTAAATGACAGTACGACAGGGTGTGTTTAGTTTACTGATCAGCTGTGACTGAAACCAGCACTGTTTCTGACATCAGGTTATTTATGCAAAACTCACACAATATCAGTCTGATGTTCAAACCTGAGGTCTCTACACAGAAACACCTCTGTATCTTAAACATGACTCATTATCTCAGTTAGTGACCACAGCTGATCTCACCAAGAGATTCATTCCTTGCTAATGTTACATAAACGCTCATTATGGAATTAAATAAAAATGCATGCTAAGTAGTACATGGAAAACAAATTTCTCTGTTATTATGCACAATTAAAAATAGTTACTTTTAGAAATATTATATAACTTAATTCGTGATTGTTTCTAAATGACTGGACAACACTTACCCTCTCTCCTCAGATTTGGCGTGCTCGCTCCTTCTTCTTGTTCATATCTGTAGTTGAGGACGATGCACCTGAAAGCTGCCCTGATCGTGTCGATGCTCCTGAAGCTCAGTTTGCTGGACAGAGTGAAGAGACCGTCGTGTCCCTGTGTGATCTGCAGTGTGGAGTTTTGTGTCCAGTTTGTGTTTCTCTGATCAAACCAGTGGATGGTTCCTGCTGGGTATCCACCGCTCGCATTACAGTACAGATCAGCAGCTCCACCGTCCTTTATCTCTGCCGGCTCAGAGGTTAAGATCGGGGGGCTGTACACGGCTAAAGAAAAAATAAATTCTCATTACACACAAGTCACATGTTACAAAATACAATCAATCTCATAAAATGACAGGAATAATGGTGCAGTTGTGACTCTGTAGTCGTGAGATAATGAGAACAAGACGACATTTCTCTCTTACCTGTGACATTAATTCTGAATTCTGCATTAACTTTGCCCTGGTTGGTCCTGATGTAATACCTATATCCACCTTCATCTGAGATCTCTGTGTTATGAAGCTGTAACGATGGCAAGCTTTCAACTTTAAATCGAGAGTCTCCTGTCTCTCTGTTCTCATACGGTTGAAACGTGAAACAGGGTTTATTCTCTCTAAACCTGGTTAAAACCACTGTGTTAATATCAATAGATCCAGTTTGTGACTCGATGCTGCAGGAGATGTTGGTGGTCTGACCGATGACTCCTACTGCAGACTGGCACGTCACATTAAACAGAGCTGTTAAAAAAAAGAGAAAAAGATTTAAACAAACAAACACATCAGATTCAATCAAACCCATGAGGAGTGTTGTGTGTGGCCATGCTCATGTTTTGGTAAACGATGGACTGAATGAATCAGTTTGCGACTAAAGACATCAAACGGCAGCAAACATGAGGAGCAAAGACTTCAGTCCAATGATTTTAATGTCTCTAGTACAGACAATCTGCAGAGCGATAGCGCAGCACTGCATGAATGCAGTTTGTACATCATTGATTTATTATTTCAGAGTGTGATGAGTGTGATTTATTATTTGTTTCAAAGCTGCATCTTACGTAAACCGTACAGTCACCTGAGGAGACAGCATACAGAATGTTCGTTAACGGACCAGATACATAACGCACGACACGTTTAAAAATAAAATCCATTCATGTCCAAACATATAACTTTTGAACGCAAATGTCACTCAGTGTTACTAAAACGTCTGTCCTCCACGCGCGTCTCTGCCTGAACACCATTCCCTCGCTACTCCTCACCAGTTAGTACACCTCCGGAGCTCTCCTACATTTTGCTGGAGGTAGAGTGGTGGAGTGATTTCCTATTTTGAGAATGCTGATAAATTGCTCTTACTCTTACAGCTAGAAGTAGGACAGGAATTGTGTCACTTTGAGAATGTTTGGAGTGATTTCTTGCTCTGAGACGGTTAGTAAACACAGGCTCAAATCACTCTGTACTGTGAGGTTTTCCATCTGTTCTGCCCCCAACAGAGACAACACTCCCCTGTAATTATACATGAATCAGTGTTTTACATACTTTATGTCTTTATACTCGTTACACAACGCGTCCACTACCACAGCTCTTCTGGAGTCTGGAGACTCATCTAGAGACATTTTTTGTGATCACATTCAACACTTGAACATCTGCAGTAATATCTCACTTACCCTTAGCAGACTTTCCCAGACGTACAGACGACAACATCAACACAAAGACCAGGAGAGTCTCTGAAGCCATGTGTCCAGGCTAACGCCAGAGGAGTTTACATCATGATGATCAGGTTAAAGAGCAAGAAACAAAAGGAGAAAAGACAAAAGATAAAAGTTATGAGTAAATATTTGTACTTTCTTTACATTACATCACCAGTAGAGAGCTGACACTAGTGCACTTGTACAAAGGTTTCACATTTTATATTCCAGAAACACGAACAGACTGAGTGAGAAATACAGAAGAGGAAAAACAATCTGACTTTCACTGATGTCATATTGAGAAAAAACATCATATTAAAGTTTCCTCGCCAGGACAGGAGCGTTTATTATTCTATAGTTAATCTTAGTGCTATTTGTGTCAGTGGGTCTCGGCTCCGGTGTCGGGGGGGGGTGTGGGGGGGGGGGGGGGGTCGGGGGGGGTGTATGTGGGCTCTCTGTCTGCCTGCCTGCCTGCACATGCTAGTGATTTTATGGCTCTCTGGAGCTGGTCCAACTGAATACGCCCAGTGTGTTTTCCGACTGTATCACACACACACACACACATACACACACACACACACACACACACACACACACACACACATTTATGTTAATAAAAAATACTGTTTACTAGTAGATTAGTAAAATCAGGTAAGTCAACCGATTGAACTAATCAGCTAATTTACATTCTTTATTAATATAAGCGTGTGGATTTGTGTGTGTGTGTGTGTGTGTGTGTGTGTGTGTGTGTGTGTGTGTGTGTGTGTGTGTGTGTGTGTGTGTGTGTGTGTGTGTGTGTGTGTGTGTGTGTGTGAGAAAGAGAGAGAGAGAGTGAGCAGAAAACACTAACGTGCAGTGTCGAGTTCTTCCAGGAATAAGACTGGGAGCCAGTGATTTTTGGCATGAGCGCGTATGTGACACGCTGGAGCCGCTGCCCTTGTGGTCATGTGACACGGCACCAGAGCAACAACTACAGCACAAGTCAAACTCAGAGTCAGGCAGATCAGTCTGTCATAACTGATAGATACACCGAGATTATTACTGTCATCTACAAAACTGAATGTAAACCAACTGCGCAGCAAATAACATTATCTATAGTAACTGTTTATAATAATA
Organism: Clarias fuscus; assembly: GCA_030347435.1. Classification (NCBI taxonomy): domain Eukaryota; kingdom Metazoa; phylum Chordata; class Actinopteri; order Siluriformes; family Clariidae; genus Clarias; species Clarias fuscus. The sequence continues at coordinate 41,904,086 of CM059206.1, forward strand.
AATACATGCTACATACATATACATATGTTATAAATATCGTTGTAATAAGTACAAACAGATTATAGTCGTATATTACGAGGAGTGAGAAAATAATATCTGAATTAATCATCATGAGTGAAGGCGTAAAAACCAATAGGAGGAACTTGATAAGCAGTAACAACACACACCACCCACACACACACACACCACACACACACACACACACACACACACACTCACACACACACACACTCACACACACACCCCACCCCCAAACCCGCCCCTTATTTTTGTGTCCCGGAGATGGCAACCCCAGTGTATTCAGTTGGACCAGATCCAGAACCAGAACTCACAGATCCAAACAGGAACTGAGTATCAGCGTGTGAGCGTGTGAGCGTGTGAGCTGGGTCCAAACGGGCCTGTCAGAATCCACACACAGTCCAGAACTGCACATGGACCAGATAAACACACGCTATTATTATTATTATTATTATTATTGTTGTTGTTGTTATTATTATTATTATTATTATTGTTATTATTATTATTATGAAAAAAGGTGACTCCAAATATAACAGACTATTTATATACATATACGATATATTACATATATTTTAGTACAGAAGAGATTTTTTAATCATTTTTTTATAAAATCTGTAATAAACTGCTATAACAGTCTGTGAGCTCCATCTCACACGTTACAGCAGGTTATAAGTCCTCTGATCTCAGTGTCAGTGTCAGTTCTAATGACTTTATTCTGTCCAGAAGATCAAAACAGACATCTGGTATTTGTGGAAAACATCACCAGAACCTCAGAACTACTGGTCCAATAGAGCCTTCTGAGGTCCACAACCTGCTGAGACTCCACTGAGTGAACATCATCATCTCTACTGAGTGTTTCTCTTTATTCACAGCTGATAAATACACGTGCAGATCAATCTCATCAACCAGGAGGAGGTTTGTCAAAGTAATTATAAACTAACCGTCCTCAAATAAGAATATAAAGAGGATAAAAGGCAAATTATGAATAAAATCAGACTTTCTCAATCATTTACACAAAAACTATTTATGACATTCATATTGCAGTTCCACTTACAATAACTTTATAAATTAAATAAATCAGATCAAAGAAACATCAAAGTTTAAAGTTAGAAAAGAAGAAGCAACACATTAATCATGAACTCACAGTAGAAGCTCCTCTGTGCTCCTGCTACAGACTGATGTAGAGAACAGCAGTGTGAGAACTCTGACTCTCTGCTGCTTCATAACTAAACACCCCCCCCCCCTCCCTCTTTCAGGACTTCACCAGTTTATCATTCAGTTTCGCTTTTGAAGGCTGATCTGGCGCCGCCTACTGGACACAATCACGCAGCTCAGTGTGGATTTAATTAGCTTTTGTCACAAACGCCAGAAATAACAGGATGTTACATAAAACATTTTTTTACATCTAAAAAAAAAAGAGAAGCAATAAATATAACAACAATATAACATAAAGCAATAACTTCATAAATGAATTCATCATAAATATCATGAATAAATGCATCCAGAAAAATCCCATAAATAAAGAGTTATTTGGCTCATAACCAAATAACCAAATAACCAAATAACCAAATTTTTGGCTCATAACTAAGAAACAGGCATTTCATTTTGGGACTAAACCCTCAGGATCAGTTCCGAGATGAAGCGCAGGATTTTAGACCCTTTATAGAAATGTTCTACTTCAAAGGGATGTTGAGTTTCTTATCCACTATATATTCTTGTCCACTAGAGGGAAGCACTGATACTCATTTCACACTCGCACTTCTTCACAAATGCTGGAACATTCTGGGAAAAGACATTATGAGTTGATGTTAATCTATACTGATGGTGTAGCCTGATGATCTGATCCATCTGTCCATCTGTCCCAGGTCACAACTTCCTGTCCTCGTGAACTGAAACCCCCCTGTGGATTGTCTCTGCTTTCACTTGTGTGTTTAATCCCCGTGTAAACACTGTGTGTTTCTGTGAAGTTGTGTGTGTGTTTATCTGCAATAATATAATATTCTGTTCTTCGGTCGCTTGTCTTGGAATAAATCCACACAGTTTAAAGCCACTCAGTGTTACCATGGTTACCGTGACACATGGTTGTGTGTTCCACTCTGATATATTTAACAGACCCCCAACTCAATACATTCACTTCAAATGCATGTTTATTAATCTTTTATATTTACAACAAAATAAACAATACAAACATATAACAATAAAATACATGTAAGAGAGAGAGAGAGAGAGAGGAATGAGAGTAAAATACACACCTGATTATGGCAAACTGTAATGTGATTAACTTCTGCTACTGATTAACTTCCTATAAACTGAAGTTCTAGTGCAAGTAAAAGATTAAACGTCACTCCAATAGCAGTTAAAAGTGTGTGTGTGTGTGTGTGTGTGTGTGTGTGTGTGTGTGTGTGTGTGTGTGTGTGTGTGTGTGTGTGTGTGTGTGTGTGTGTGTGTGTGTATTTGTATCCAGTGCTTTCAAAACAAAAAAAGGGAAAAAAAAAAGCTTTACAGCTGTTTAATGAACAGATTGTTATCCAGATGTGGATGGAGGACTTTGGATTTTCCCAAATATGAAATCATGAACCAGGATGCTTTTAGGGAGAAATAATGACTTCTAGAATTTTCCAACCTTTGTTTGTTTTCCTCTCACACTGCGTGGGAACAGTTTGCCCACAGAATTAAACAGGTTTGGTCCAAACTGAGTCCTGAGGAGCGTCTGAGGTCCAGCTGTACATGACCGTGACTGCACACGACCACCTCCTAAAGTTACACATCAGAGTGAAGCGTCCCTGTGCAACGTCACCGCATGTTACTGCTGTAAGTGGCCTGATTCAGCTCATCACTTCAGGGTGTTAGAGCACTTTTACACTTTCTCACACTTAAACACACAGCGCTATTTGTTCGCTCCACCTCGTCCCAGTGTACCGGCACCCTCGAGAGGAAGGAATGTGGAGGGAGAACTTTGGGAGATTCGCCCTGGTAAACTCAGAACTAATCACTACTGTCCTGCTGCACTACTTCATAAACCATGACCATTATTTATTTTATCTTTCATATAAAATCTGCACGTAGAAAACTGTTCATATTAAATATTTTTTTATTTTCCTCTTACGTTAATAGTTGATGTTTTTACTGCAGTAATCATCAGATATTCACACGTCATATGTATTTTGTAAAAAAAACTTTTTTTTTAGATTATTATATTTATAGAAATGTATATTACTTATTAACAATGATCTATAATTATATTACAGTGGTTAATGGTACGTCACAATGTTTCGAGACAAACGTGGCAAATCTTTAATTAAAACATTTCAGCATAATGATGTCACGCCTCCTGATATTGTACCTCTATGGACAGAACGATAGTCATAAACGCTACAGATAATCCAAAGCAGTAACGGTGCGAGAGCTCCAGATGAGCTGTGCTGGCACAGGAAGGGAACCGAGTCCTCTGTCAAAGGAACACACAGCGTAAACACAAACCACTCGACGAGTCCGGTTTATGGGAAAAAAAGCGACCTGTAATACCCTTCCTGTCCAGCAGGGAGTCTAAGTATAACTACAGATCCAGCTGACAATGTTACTGACACGCCTGAAGTGATTAATTCACATTATGATCATCAGTAATTTGTCACGTTCAGATTCACAGTTGCTCTCGTCTCTGTAAGACCTGGATGTTCTGGTTCCTGCACTTTGAGTTTTGGCCTCGTTATTAAACTTTGGCCTTTGTGGCATTTTATGGTTTTTAGGACCTTTTGAATATCGCTGTAGGGTGCGTTTAATTACGACTGAGATAAAACTCTGTGTGCACCAGAACTGGAGGCCCTTCACTGATCCTCAGCCTCGGAGTCGGGACGAGTGATTATAAAGAATGTTTCAGTGAGAAATAAGGCTTTAGTCTATGATTCATCATGGTTACATTATACCAGTGTGGAGTTCCACTTAAGGCTGTGAAACCTTGTTGTAACAAGTTAATTCTCATGATTTAATAACTCAGCAGTGTGTCGTGTGATTGTAATTGCATTCGTGATCTTAGCAGAGAAGTACTGTACAGTCCTCAGGTGTCCCGTGTTTCGACATGTCAGTGCATTTAAGACGCTGCTCAAGAAAACCTCGGATGACCACAGAGACGTAAAGTCTATATATATATATATATATCAGTCTATATAAAGTCTATATACTGTATATCAGGATCAGGACGGAATGTGTTATTTAGTCGCTACACTAAGAGGAAGAGCAGGTGGAAAACCCCACTGTTAGATCCTGGATTATTATTATTACATAAAGAAATGGATATTGATGAATTCTGTACATGCAGACAAATAAAGATAGAGTGACGGACAAATGACACAACAGCTATTTGGGTTTAAATTACACTTTCACTTCTTCTCAGTATTTCGAATGTTTGGGGGTTTTAGTTTGTTTGAGTTTGTCTTCGTCCTTAAGGTTGCATCTCTCAGGTACTTTCCACAGCCTCCACACCCTGTCCTCCAGTTTCACATTTATAATTACACTCAGGGTCACATGACACTCGATGCTAACTCGCTTGGCGACTCAGTAATGGGGAAAGAATTTTTTTTTACAGGAGTCGACATGTCCTGATAACCAAGTTTTGTAAACATTCCGTCACGGGGCTAAAAGTTTACAAGGCCGTTACGAATCAGATGCTACACGTCGATTTTCTCCTCAACATCGTCTGCTTTCTTATAGACGGGTTTGTTCAGGGCTGCAAAACAAACAAACAAACAAGATAAAAACATTACAAACTGTCGTAAATGACTACTTTTATTCTGTAATCATATTCTACAGTACATTCATACAATAATTATTCAGTACACATTACATATAATATACTGTATATAATATAAGCTTTATTACTTATTATCTGAATAATGTTAGTACAGTGGAACCTCGGATTGCGAGTAATGTGGTTTACGAGTGTTCCACAAACCAAGCAAAGATTTTTAATGCATTTTTAATCGGAAACCGAGCAAGTATTAGTTTACGAGCGCCGAGTGTCATGTATCACGCATGCGACTCTTATTTTGACACCGAGCGTCGCTCTCTCACCTTCTCTCCCTCCCCCCACCCCCACGGCTTCACAAACACACAGAAACTCCGCTCGTCTCTTATGCGTGTGCGCGCGTAATTTGACACCGACACACACGCATTATTTGCAATAAATCCATTTATAGTTTTATTGAGAATATTCTGTAACACTGACATAGACAAAACTGATAAAGTAACTTGTAACCCTACAGGCTAGCGTGATGTTAGCAGGCGGCCCGGGCGCATTGTCATTCCTCTTTTATAACCAGTGTTTACTTAGAGCTTAGGTACTTGAATGGAAGGTTGTTACAAATTGTTGCCAACTGTGTGTGCGTGTGTGTGTGTGTGTGTGTGTGTGTGTGTGTGTGTGTGTGTGTGTGTGTGTGTGTGTGTGTGTGTGTGTGTGACAATAAACAATACCTTGTTCCTGTTCTGGCTCTCCGACAGGGTCGCCTGAAAATAATAAGAGAAGGATATGAGCTTGTGACGCTGATGCGGTATGTAAACTGTAACGAGGCCCACGACATGCTCTTGCTTTTGGACTAGGCTATGGTTGTAAAAAAATTCCCAAAGGAAGCGGATGAGTGGAAAGTCCAGGAATGAAAAAACAAACAGAAAGAAAAGAAACAGTGTTCTAGCTAATGATGTCATTTGACATAAACTGTTCCCAAACCCAGGACTGAGCTCTTCAGAGTCGAGCGGAGGAAGAGAGAGGAATGTTACAGAACACACAACTTTCCCATGTGAAGAAACCCCTGATACACCACACACACCCATACGTATGTACAGATGACCTACTGAGAATAGGGACACACGATGCTCTTCTCATGTCTGTGAAAAACACATTATTGTTCTTAATTATTATTAGACGCCTGTCAGGGTGGAACTCCTTGACCTGAATACTTCGGTGAACAGAGGATCAGGTCTGGACTCGTCTAGTGATTTTGATGGAAATAATGAAATCAGATTCCACACAGTGATGTTTTCTACGACCGGTTACATCACTGCTGTTGTTTCTGTGATAATGAATGAATCTGGTTATTGTTCTAACACACCCCTTGTTGTTAATACCATTGTTACAGTGATAATAAGAGTTAACAGTTAACGAAGATCGAGTGGAAAATTCTCATACAAGAGGAACAATGAATAAGTTCTTTGTTAAAAAAAAGTCAACAATAAATGACCTTTGATTGAAGTGATCTATTATAACTAATATTATAACTGATCTATTATAAAATACTGTTTTACACAAATGTGTAATAATAATTAGCCTTTTTTGAGCAGAGTGCATATTTTTTAACAGTTTAGCAAGTTGATCATCCATCATAGCATAAATCACTTCAAGCAAACAGTGGAACCTCGGATTGCGAGTAACTCGGTTTGTGAGTGTTCCGCAATACGAGCAAGGATTTTTAATAAATTTCGACTTGAAAACCGAGCGAAAGTCTTGGTTTATGAGTACTGAGTATCATGTATCACACATGCGCCTCTTATTTTGACACAGAGCGTCACATGATCACAACTGAGCCAATGGTTTTTCTCTCTCTTGCCCTGCGAAATTTTGGGTAATCGTCTCCCCTGCTGGGTCTTAGTGCTCGTCTCTTACTGTATAATCAACATCTCCCTCTCTCTCTCAGTGTTTCTCCTATGTGTGTGCGCGCACACACACACACGCACACACATGCACACACACACACTCTCTCGCCTTTACACCCCCCTCCCCGGCCTCACGCACGCACACAGAAACTCTGTCACAATTCTTTTCAAAAGTAAGGTGCTGGTTCATTTGTTTTAGTTTTTATTTTTTTAACTTTACAGCAGTAATTCGGTGAGTATGCGTTCACGCAAGTGTCATTAGAGAGATTTCTTTTTTTTTTTCAGTTAAAACAGTGTTCGCGTTGTGTGTGTTTGTTGTGAAACTTAAAAAGCGAGGTGGGGGTTGGGAGGAGGGGTTTTACTGTAAAACCCCTCTAAAGCAAGGGAAGGGGCTAAATCTACACACACAAACATTCACACACACACGGCGTCTGCACGCACAAATGGAAACACACATCTGTCTGGATTTATTTTTACTTTAACTAAGTTAAAGTGCAGGTTAGTTTGTTGTATTTTTACTTTATATATTGTATTAATTATTTTTATGTATTTATTGTTTTGGCTGTAGAACGATTATTTCTTATGGGAAAATTCGATTTGGTTTACGAGTATTTTGGAATACGAGTCCGCTTCCAGAACAAATTATGCTCGTAATCCAAGGTTCCACTGTAGTCACAAATGGTCCACAGATTATGTTTAAACTGTAGTAGATGATTATATTCCTGCTGGTGATGTGACTCTATTTTTAACGCATTTTTGAGGTATATAGACTCATGCTTGATCTTGAATCAGATTGATTCCTTAAAACACCTCAGTGAGCGCTTTTTCGATTAAAGTGATTATCTTCAGCCATCATCCTATTCATGGACTATTCACTGCTTAGCAATGAGAGCTGTGTGATAACAGACTGCACTGCACCATGCATGAGGAAACACAATGTTATCTCGGTAAGGAGCTTTTATTTCATTTGGGGTCATTCCTAAAAACAGCATCACCCGTGATAAAATCATTGTAACACATTCCTTCTCAGGATTTTTCGCAACTTTGATATAAACACCAACTTGTTTATCACCAATGAGGAACCTCAAACAGCAGCCAAACAAGCTCAGGCAAGCTGATTGTTTAACGCCAGGCCAGAAGTTCAAGTGAATCTCTGCTTTCACTGACAACCAAACACACCAAACTGCCAGCAAAAGAAAAGAGGGCGTGTGTAAAGCATTCTGATCTCTGCCCGAGAAAGGCTGCGGCTCGGGTTCTGATTAGAGATTAAACCCATGATGTAAATACTCAGTTCGCCTTGCACGCCACTTTGTTGTTCTTGGATCGCCTTCAGAAACGTCTCTTTGTGTGGACTGTGGACTGTTCAAACATCTAAAAAAAACATATCCAGCCTTCATAGACTCCTGTGTTTATCTCTCTCTTGTGCCTTTTCTCTTTCATTTCATGATCATTGATTTTGGTGGAACAGGATGAGATTTATAAAGACATCAGCTCAAGTATAACTGCTGTAGAAACTGAGCAGTGTGTCACACGCTATGCTAAAGGCTAACATCTACTGAATGGTTAGAGAGCTACTTAGACAGATGGAGGACATTGGCAGTTCCTCAGATTAATCTGAGTTTAATTAAACACTCGTCTGTGCTTCAGGTTCATCACTCCCATCTTTAACTAGGGTTGCCAGATTTCAGTGTTCTCAGTCTGGCAACCCTAGTTAAAGCTGGGAGTGATGAACCTGAAGATGGTCACTCTGGTGTGCAGTCATGTCTAAATTATATACAGATCTTACAAACTCTACAATCACTCTTTTCCTCTCTTAATCTGTACAATAAACCCTACAGTAGACACGGCTCTGTCTTTCATACACACACCCTGCGTTCACACTTTCTTTTTTCATTCCATTTTCGGAAATGTATTAAATTTCATTCTGATTATTGTCTAAAAAAAAACAAGCACTTTACGGCAACCCTGACATCACCTGTCCTCTCCTGTCCTGTCCTGTCCTGTCCTGTCCTCCCGGCCCCTGAGCACGGGGCAGCCTGATTCCTGCCCCAATGAGCACCTATTAGCACTAGTTGCAGTTCCCATGCTTGACCACTAGGTGGAAATTCACATTGTAAAACTAAACAGGCAGCACTGTTACACAACCTGGTGAAAGACACGCACGCAAAACAACAGAATGTCGGCTTAAATCTTACAGACTGCCATCACACATCACTCAGGACTGAGATTTTAACAGAGTTTAATATATAAGCTGGTGTTAATAACAACTTAAAGTAGAGTAATGTTAGAGGAGTCATTAGTCACCGAGTCTCATCCAGATCAAAGGGAATTTATATGAATGGAGGTCAAATAAAAAAGTCATGGAATAAACAGTGTGTGTCTCTAAATGTTCGACATGTTAGCGCTTGCTTCATTGTGGGGGGAAGCGGGAGGTTTAGGTTTAACCATGACATGTACAAACAGGAATTCAGCATTAAAGCAGATCAGAACAAAAACACTGAAAATACAGAAGTTTGCTGTTTTGGTGTTTTAACATTTCCTGTTTTCAGTCATTAGTTCCCTAACTACACATCTTCACAGCTTGTATAACTGTTTACTCGCCAAATATAGTGACTGTTACTGTATACTGCATTATAATTCATTATATATTCTGTACATTATTACTGATTATATTTTATATTATTTATTATATACATCATTGATTTGCCTGTCTTTACACTTTTTTTTAATTATCAGTATATATAGGATTTATGATCGTTTAATGATTTATGACCATTTAATGATCTCCCTCTATTGTTACTACATGTAGACAAATCTGTGCTATTTTACTTTCATTAATGAACTTTATTACTTACGGTGGCTACGTCTTCTCCTGAACAACAGAACAAACAGGACGCCGGCGATGAGAGACCCGATCACGATCACAGCAGCAATGATGGGCTTCGTCGTGCTGTCAGTAGGCGTGGTGATTCCCCCGTCACCTTGGGAAGAGAGAGAGGGAATAGTTTTTTGGTCAATATATTAGAACAGAATTACTCGCAAAAATCACAATATGATACGATGTTTTTTACTCTGCTGATCAGCTCTGACTGAAATACCCTTGTCTCTGACATTAGGTCACTTATTTGTGTAGTACAAGACAACACTTACCCCCTCTCCCCTGAGCTGGTGTGCTCGCTCCTTCTTCTTCATATCTGTAGTTGAGGACAACGCACCTGAAACGTCCCCAGTTCGTGTCGATGCTCCTGAAGCTCAGTTTGCTGGACAGAGTGAAGAGACCGTCGTGTCCCTGTGTGATCTGCAGTTTAGCATTCTCTGTCCTGTTTGTGTTGCTCTTATCAAACCAGTGGATGGTTCCTGCTGGGTATCCACCGCTCGCTCTACAGTACAGATCAGCATCTCCACCGCTCTTTATCTCTGTCGGCTCAGAGGTCATGATCGGGGGGCTGTACTTGGCTAAAGAAACAAAAATCATTTTATTAAAATGTCACCTGGTTACATGATATTAAAAAAGGAAAAAGACAGAAATAATGGTGCAGTTGTGACTCTGTAGTCGTGAGATAATGAGAACAAGACGACATTTCTCTCTTACCTGTGACATTAATTCTGAATTCTGCATTAACTTTGCCCAGGTTGGTCCTGATGTAATATCTATATCCACCTTCATCTGAGATCTCTGTGTTATGAAGCTGTAACGATGGCAAGCTTTCAACTTTAAATCGAGAGTCTCCTGTCACTCCGTTCTCATACTTTTTAAATGTGAAACAGGGTTTATTCTCTCTAAACCTGGTTAAAATCACTGTGTTAATATCAATAGATCCAGTTTGTGACTCGATGTTGCAGGAGATGTTGGTGGTCTGACCGATGACTCCTACTGCAGGTTGGCACGTCAGATTAAACAGAGCTGTTAAAGAAAAGAAAAAACAAGTTTGATTAATAAAACTGATAAACACACCAGCACTGCATTAAACAGGGTAAAACGAGGGTAATCACTAGAGGAACAACCTACAGCCCAGAGTGACGCTCTACATGATGCTCCCACCACCACGCTTCACAGTGAGGACGGTGTGTAATGAGCTGTGTGTGTGTCTGGTGAAATGATCGCGTCTGATCACAGATCTAATCTCCACACAAGTGCTAAATCTCCATCATGTGATAGCATACATATTTTCTCAGTATTATTCTTTTCTTTTTGCACCTCTTACAATAAGTCTCAGTATAGTGAGTGTCCAGGCTGGGAACACCTTCTCCATCTGAGCTGTGGATCTCTCAAGGTTCTTCAGAGTTCTCCTCGTCCTCTTGAATGTTTGAATAAATCACTAAATCACTAAATATTAAATCAACCTCCTCTGTATGTGATACTAACGCGGTGTGAATAGAGCTTAAGCGCTTGTGTAGTCATTTGATTTATTTCTTGTTTTCTTTGTTAACCTTTGAAGCCACTCAAACCCCTAAAGTCTGAACACTAACCCCTGACCCCTAACCCCTAATCTATTACTCAGGGCCTTTTGCATTCTTTGTGAGATTTTTAAAAGTTTGCTTAAATGAAACTCTTTTCTTCGTTCAGTATTTTTTTTCTGTTTTCACACAAAATCAGGATAAACCCCACTTACTCTTAGCTGACTGTCCAACCTGCACAGAGGAGAACATCAGCGTGAGGACCAGGAGAGTCGCTGTAGCCATGTCTCTGTCTCTGTCTCTGTCTCTGTCTCTGTCGAAAAAGAGGAAATGACATCACCGTGATCAGGGTGAAGAGGAACAGAAAGAGGAAGAGGAGTGTGTGTGTGTGTGTGTGTGTGTGTGTGTGTGTGTGTGTGTGTGTGTGTGTGTGTGTGTGTGTGTGTGTGTGTGTGTGTGTGTGTGTGTTCTCCCCCTGACCTCAGGGACGGAGCAGAGAGCTCTTCGGGTCGTGACCATCACGTGTGTGTGAGTGTGTGTGTGTGTGTGTGTGTGTGTGGTGCTGATCTTGTTGTGTGTGATGTGTTTTAGTTTTCACAACACAGCACGGCATCAGGATTCACAGTGAAACTCTACATTCTCTCTCTCTGTTTTTCTCCCTGCGAGTGCTGGAGGACAGTGACGTCTGTCCTTCTGTTTTTTTTTCTCTGGTTTTGGACGCTGATAAACGCCACATTGTGTCTGCAGCTGTGAATTCCCAGCAGCGCTTATTTTCACGTGATTGCATCAGGAGAAACGTGAGAAAGCCTCCGGGGCCACATGTGTCTCAGATTCCAGTGCCACATCTGTCTCCCTGTCGTGCCCACACACTGGAAATTCCTGGGAACTGACCTGGCGTCTACACGCTCACTCTCTCCGTTCACTCCACACTGAGGAGTCTGTAGAGAGGAAACCTGATTCTCTCTCTCTTTCTTTTGCTGCACAACTTTTCCTTTCATTTTTCACTCAGTTACCTTTAAGATGAGTTTCTCATTAATACTCACTGACTCACTGCTCAAGACTTTAACTTTAAACTGATGATCTGAAGTTTCTTTCTTTACTTTCCTCTCTCACTTCTCTACTCCAAAAAACCCGTTCATTTACACCACTCAAATCATTCATCATCTCATCTGCCTTTCTTACTTTTATTTATTTATTTATTTATTTATTTATTTATTTATTGTTATTGTTTGTTTCCTTTTTTATTCAACACTATTTACTTTCCTTTTTAATTCTCTTTCCTTTCTCTATCCTTCTTTTTTTTATTGGTTCTTTGTGTAATTTAACCTCATTTCTTTATTTCTTTATTTCTTTATTTCTACTCCTTTCTTTTCCTCTAATCCTTTTTCCAACTCTTTTACATTCTGTTTTCTTCTGCACTTCTTTATATAATTCTTTGATTCTTTATTTGTTACTTCAGTTCTTTTTTTTTTGTACTTTTAAGTTTTTTTCTTTACCACAATTCTTTTTTTCACTGTACTTTTTTATTCTTTATGTAGTTTTATTTAGTTTTTTTTTTTTAATTATTTTTCTCACCTACTCCTTAGTTTTTCTGTATTGTTCTTTTTTCAAGTCTTTTCTTACATGCCCATTTTCTTCATTTTTTTTTTCTTTTTTTTGTACTTTTACATCCGTTTTTTCTTAACCACACTTGTCCTTGCTTTATTTTTTTTCTTGTCAATCCTTTTTTTCTGTTTTTCCCCTTTAATCTCTTTTTACCTTCTCATTTTTCGTTCTTTCTTTCTTCTTCTCAGTTTGTTTTTTGTCTTCATTACATTAAATTCACGTCATGTTTGTCCTTCACTCTCTTTTCTAAAAGCGTTACAGGAGCACAGGACAGCAGGTGACGGAGGTGATGAAGGTGATGAAGGTGATGGAGATAAACAGGAGTGTGAGTTAAAGTTTGTAAAGGAGTTTGTGTGCCTGATGGTCTGATGGGCTTCTGCTCTGCCGTCTCCTCCACATTATAACTTCTAACACACACACAAGGTTTTGGAGTCGAGTCTAATCACAGCATCTCACATCTGACTCTCATAAGGCAGAGAACAAACACACACCAGGAGACTCAGACTCAAAGACTTTTAATCCACAATGAGCACCCTGCTCCCCCCCCCCCCCCCCCCCCCCCCCCGCCCCGCCAGCGTGTCCACTTCCTGGAGCAGAACACCGACCTGGTCTCAGCACCTGTGTGAGCCGTTTTCTTCCTGGTGAGACTTCGTACGTGACAGAGATCTAATCAGACTTTAACAACACATTATTATCATTACTGCACTGATCCAGCTCGGTCACAGAGGACTGATACCAGGGTACAGTTCATACTTAACACACAAGAGTTGCACAACCAGCTCTCTGAATCCTCTGAGACGTCAAATCTCCATCATTATTTCCATGTTTTCTGCCAAACTGGCCGTGTGGTGAAGAACCACAACCGGACGATTAACACTAGTGTGAGGCCAGTTAGAGGGTCTGAGACGAGAGTAAAGCCGTGTGATTAGAGGCAGCACAGATCTGATCGTTTGGGGGTGAAATAAATGTTGGATCAGAACTCAGATAAACTGAAACCTGGGTTTGAACCTGGAGCTGAAAATGTGTACATGAAGAAAAGACCTGACTGTTTTGTTTGTTTGCCTTTTTTGAGTATTTTTTTTATCATATTTATTCTTTACACTATTTACAGACGGACAAAACATGGAACTGATGCTAAAAAGTGTCTCATCTGCGTGAAAATAAGTGAATTTCCAGTTAGGATCATATGACACCATTTTTCACTTAAAGCTTCTTATCTCCTGTTCTATGCTTTGTTATTTGTTTGTAAATATGCAACTACATTTATATTTAGATGTATAAAAACACATTTGTTAAATACAGTTTCATGCCCTTTCATGTCTGTAGTGTCTGTAACTTTTTGAATTCGAATCTTTCAATGATCGTAACTGTCATTCAGAGGAAACTCAGCCTATTTAGATTTCACATGAAAAGACATGAACCTGAAAAAGTGTTTTATTCTAAAATGCAAAATTGTAAATATATTGCAACTTGAATTTGACAGGGTTACGGACACTACAGATTCTTTTGTTTTTTAAACTTTCACCAAAAATCTAAGCGCTGAGGTCGACCTGGAACTGTACTGGTGTGTGTGTTAACAATGATTATTGGGCAGATTACAAAAAGCCATTTTAATTGAGTTTTCTATCTTTTATGGCCACATAACATCAGGTGTGTGTATAATTTTTTGTGTAAAACAAAAACACTGTTGTTAGTAATTTGGGGGGGAAATCCTTAATTTTGTACAGAATGCTTTAATTTAAGCAACAGTTTTTACAGATCATATGCTTCTAGAAGGTAACGCCAATTTAGATTTCAATACTCATGAAGAAATATGAATAATATTAGAAGTTGCTGAAGTTTAGCTACTTAAGGAAGCATCTTTAGGGAAGTGAGTTGGGTCACTTCCATGTTACTTCAGAAGGAGCTTCTTTGACCGCAGACATTTTGTGTATTTTATATATATATATATATATAACATAAAGTTTTTTTATAATAGAATCAGCACCAGTACTGTGTTTTGGCCGACAGTAAATGATGGAAAACGAGATGAAGCTGTTGAGGAGCTGCAGGGCTGCGACGCCACTCAGGTTTTATCGCTCGCACTTTGTTTTCTCCTCAAACTCCACATTTTCTAATTTCGTTTCTTATCTTAATCCATGTTTGGATTTAGTGACTCACTTTATTAACTGAAGGTTTTATTTGAATGACGCAGCACAGCTCACAGCGTCTCGTGTTTTACATTAATGTTAATTCATGCAAATACAAAAATCCCCAAAAAATCCAAGAGACAAATAAAAAGTTATTAACCCCCATTAAACAACTTTACAGTTTATTATCACATGATCAGAGACAAGGATCCAGTTTGACCAGCTGCCCCCCCCCCCCCCCCCCCAACACACACACACACACACACACACACACACACACACACACATACACATAAACAGGCTTCGCTAAATATCCTTGTAATGACCTTCCACGAGTCCATGCAGTAGTTAATATGCTACAAATAAACACACACACACACACACACACACACACACACACACAGTACTAAAAACGACACCCATACATGGTACTGAACGGCAGCAGTCTCCTCTGCACAGAATGGAGAGAAAGAGAAGATTAAAGCAGCTCAGGTTGTTCAGCAGGTAAATGAGCAGCAGGTGGATGATGTCATCACTCATCACTCATCACTCATCAACACTCAGGTCCTCTGAACAGCAGCAGTCAGGATTATAGAGAGTGAAGTCTGAGCAACAGCAAGACACGAGCCACATCGACTGGAGTAAATCTGTGTGTGTGTGTGTGTGTGTGTGTGTGTGTGTGTGTGTGTGTGTGTGTGTGAGGGAGAAAGAAAGAGAGAGAAAAAGACTTACAGAATAAATGTAGACAGTAGCTCCCGTCTCCTGCCTGGCTGCAGTGTGTCCGGGTGTGTGTGTGTGTGTGTGTGTGTGTGAGTGTGAGTGTGTGTGTGTGAGAGAGAACAAGCATGCGGCTTCTATAAGCAGTTGGACTGGATTAACATACTTTCAGTTTCAGTATGACTGTGTGTGCGTGTGAAGCCACACCCACATTCATTTACACACATTACTGCATTACTGGTCTTGTACTTTATGTCTGACCGGTTGGAGTCGTTACATTTCTTTCTTTCTATTATGATGATGATGATTATTATTATTATTATTATTATTATTATTATTATTATGATGATTATTATAGAGACTGAAGCGCAGGTGGGTGGCGGTGAGGATTGAAGTGAATAATAACTGGGATTATAATGAGACGGGAAGAGAAAGTGTTATATCAGCTCTGGGGAAAAACAGCTTCTATTTATAGTTGTAACACAATAAGGACTGAATTTATTGTTTAAATGTTTTTCATTTGGACAGAATCTCATACACCCATCCGCGCTAACGCTATAAAGAGAACAATGCTAGATCACCTCATGATTATATCAGGTGTCAGGGGGCGGGGTTTATTGCCAGGGGAAGTCAGTAACACTGATTGTATCAATTTCATTCACTTTCACTCGTTTATTAGTTTATTAGGCAGCAAAGGAACAGTCAGGTGTCGAAGTCGATGTGTTGAAGCGTGAGGAGTGTAAGGCTCTGAACGATTGGGTTGTCTAGACGACTGGGTCAGAGCGTCTCCATGACTGCAGCTTTTGTGGGATGTTTGTGGATCAGCGCCTGCCAACAGAGCACAAAGACAGAAGTAGCGGAGGAGCTGTGACAGGAGGTCGTGGGGTCACCGAGTGCACGTGGGGCGTCCAGGCTGTCCTGTGTAGTCGAGTCCAACAGAAGAGCTGCTGTAGATCAAACTGCTGATAAAGTGAACACTGCGCTGATAGACAGCCGTCAGAACACAGAGAGTGTAGAGCTGCAGCACGGTCAGGGTGCCCATGCCATGTCCTCCACCAGGAGCTCCTACTATGGGCACCGCGACCATGGAGCACCGCAGACGACTGCGTGGTGTGTGTGATGAATCATGTTTACTTTTACATGGGTGTGTGTGTGTGTGTGAGGAAGACATGGAACCAGGATGCATTGTCGGAAGAAATGTGGTTCATGCCAGATATCACACACACACACACACACACACACACACACCTGCAGAGCTGGTTTAGAGGCACTAGAGGAACAAGAGAATATGAGGCCGCTGCTTTTAATGTTATGGCTGATCAGTGTGTATCATCGTCATCATCATCATCTTCATCACTAAATGTCATCCCATTCTCACATCCTGCAGTGGGGTCGCTTCATACTGCTGTCAGTTCAGTAGAACAAAGACGTGTTTATCTCACACAATATCATACTTTTACACAACATTCAAGCGCACATTCAGAGCCGTAAGTATTTGGACAGGGAGACAGTGTTCCTCTGTACACCAGCACAACGGACGAGAAGTGACTGAAGTGTTGAGTCCCAGCGGCGTTAACATACAGTACATAACACTTACACTGGTTTATTGCTTTATTATAAACATTGGGTGGGACAACTGTGTTTGGAGACGTGTGAGTGTGATCTTTAGTGATCCTCTCTCTCTCTCTCTCTCTCTCTCTCTCTCTCTCTCCCACCAGACGTTCTAAGGGAACAGAGCAGCACTGCGGCGTGTTAGTGTGTAGTTGACTGTTTACATGTGCTGTAGATAACATGGTGTGTTTACAGACCTGTTTATCACTTGGGTCTTGAGTGAAAACACTTTATAAAGTGGCAGCCCCGGTATACTGAATCAGTCCGGCGCTGAATGAGCTCCAAACCCCCCAGAGATCAGACTCTCATACGTTATTGTTCTCGGACCTTCATCCATTACGGGGAAACAGAAAAGCGTCAGAGACTCGGAGCACCTGGTGAGCTGCAGGTCGGACCGGGTCGGACTCTCGTCTCTGCAGCGCCGACGGTTCTGACTGCTGCTCAGAGGGTCAATTACTTACCGAGAAGAAGTACACGTGTGTGCACACACACACACACACACACACACACACATGCACACACATGCACACACACACACACACACACACACACACACACACACACACACACACACACACACACACACACACACAGACACACACACATTTTGCACAATGTGAACTTGAACTGCAGCCTTGCACATTATCCTGACAATAACTGGACACTACACATTTCTATCATATTCATTTACTATATGTATTTTCTATTTTTTTTTATTAGATATTCTTTAACTTTTTTTTTATATTTATCTTATTCTAATATTTTATTTTCATATTTATTCTTATCTGTATATTATGTAAATCAGTGTTTCTTTTTTCTTCAAATCTCTTATTTCTTTTTGTTGTAATATTGTAGGTCAATAGCAGTCGTATAAGCATTTCACTTCATATCACACACACAGATACACACACACACACACACACACACACACACACACACATACAGACACACACACACACACACACACACAGACATACACACACACACACACACAGACACACACACACACACACAGACACTCTGTCACAAACAAACGGAGACGGACCAGAAGACTAGCAGTTAGCCCTGTAGCGTAGATGGTAAACCCAAACGCCGAAGTAGCGCGAGTAGGCAGGATAACCACGCTGTTTATTTTTAGAACTCTCTCGGAACGAGAGCAAGAGCTTACACAAATAAACCCGCGTTCTAATAACACACACTCAATCGAAAGCGAAACCCAAGAAAGTGAGTACTCACGATTAGACAGACAGAGCGTCGGCGATAGCATGGGCAACTTAATGACTGAGCAATGTGTGGAGCCATCTTGTCTCCTTTTATGCTTCCTGAATAACGACCCTACTACTTCCAGGTCCTAGTGCCGGTCGTGTTAGGAGTGCGCATGACAGTACCCCCCTGTCCAGGACCAGCACCCGACGGTCCTGGGGTGGAGGATACCCGAAGACGGTAGTCCCGGATTAGCTCGGGGTCGAGAATGAACCGTGCCGGAATCCAGGACCGCTCCTCGGGGCCGTAACCCTCCCAATCAACTAGGTATTGCACGCCTCTGCCCCGAGGCAATCAAGGATCCGACGTACGGTATAAGCGGGACCGCCCTCAATGATTCGGGGAGGGGGAGCAGGGTGGGTGGGTGGAACCATAGGCGAAGTGGTGAAGGGTTTGAGTTGGGATATATGGAATACCGGGTGGATCCAGAGCACCGCAGGCAGCTGGAGCCGGTAGGTGACAGGGTTTATCCGGAGAGTGATGCGGTATGGGCCGATGAATCTGGAGGAGAGCTTCCGTGATTCTGTTCGTAGGTGAAGGTTCTTGGTAGATAGCCATACCTTGTCACCTATCTGGAATAGTCGTCTCGGACGGTGTCGACGGCGATGTTGGAGGATGTAACGGGTGTTGGAGCGTCGGATGGCGTTGTTCGCTTGGTTCCAGAGCCGTCGACACCGACGAACCAACTGTTGGGCCGACGGTACTTCAACCTTCGTAGCATGCCTCAAATGGGCTTAGATTGGTGGCAGAGGAGACATGGAGGTTATGCGATAATTCTGCCCAAATGAGGTAGCGGGCCCAGGAGCACTGGCGATCAGCGACAAAGCATCTCAAGTAGCGCTCCAGTTGTTGGTTGGTCCGTTCCGTCTGACCATTAGTCTGTGGGTGGTATCCAGAAGACAGACTACAGGTGGAATTGATCAGACGGCAGAAGGCCTTTCAGAACCGGTAGGTGAACTGGGGCCCCCTGTCCGAGACGATATCCCTTGGGAACCCATGCAGGCGGACTACGTGTTCTAATATCAGCTCGGCTGTGTTTTTGGCTGACGGGAGTCCGGGGAGGGCTACCAGGTGGACAGCTTTGGAGAACCGGTCGACGATCGTGAGGATGGTGTTCTTCCCTTCGGAGACCGGCAGGCCCATGATGAAGTCAACGGCAATGTGCGTCCAGGGCCGACGGGGAACTGGGAGTGGTTGAAGTTCTCCTGGGGATGGTTGGTTGCTGTCTTTGGCCCGGGCGCACACTGGGCACGCCTGGACAAACTCATGAATGTCCCTCTTCATGTTGGGCCACCAGAAGGTGCGTCGGATGAACTGTAGCGTGCGGTGCCGGTGACCTGAGAGGAGAGAGGATTGCCCCCATTGAAGCACCTCTGGCTTGACGGTGTTGGGCACATAGAGTCGTCCAGGCGGCACGCCTGCCGGTTCGGTTTTTTGGAGAAGAAGCTGCAGGGGTGCAGCTTTTGGTCTGGACCTCGTTGGGAGAGAATCGCCCCGGCGCCCACGTCCGACGCGTCCACTTCCACAACGAATGGTTTGTTGGCATCTGGATGAAGGAGGATGGGAGCTGTAGTGAAGCGGCGGCAAAGTTCACGGAAGGCGGTAATGGCAGTAGAGGTGAGGTGAAAGGGGTGAGATGATGGACGTGTCAGAGCAGTTAGTGGAGCTGCAACCGTACTGTAGTCCCGGATAAAGCGACGATAGCAGTTCGCAAACCCAAGGAAACGTTGGAGTTGTTTGAGAGTCCTGGGTAGGGGCCAGTGACTCACAACCACCAGCTTCTGCGGGTAAATGGCCACACCCTGGGGCGAGATGACAAAACCCAGGAACGTGGTGGAGCGCTCGTGAAAAGCGCACTTCTCCAACTTACAGTACAGCTGGTGGGCGAGCAATCTCTTCAGAACCGCTCTGACGTGTTGTACATGTTCACTGAAAGTCCGGGAGTATATGAGGATGTCGTCTAGATAGACGAACACCCATCGACCTAACATGTCTCTTAGAACGTCATTATTGAATTGTTGGAAAACCGCTGGAGCGTTGCAGAGTCCAAATGGTATTACCAGACTTTCATAATGACCGGTGGGAGTGATGAAGGCCGTCTTCCACTCATCACCCTCTCTGATGCGCACTAAGTTGTTGGCGCTCCGGAGGTCCAACTTAGTAAAAATGGTGGCACCGGAGAGGGCGTCCAGGGCAGAGTTGGTAAGAGGCAATGGATGTCAGTTCTTGATGGTGATGTTGTTGAGCCCCCGATAATCGACACATGGGCGTAAGTTGCCGTCACGTTTCTTCACAAAGAAGAACCCCGCGGCAGCAGGCGAGGAAGAAGGCCAGATGGTACCTTGGCGCAGTCCGCTGGAAACATATTCCTCCATCGTCTGCGTCTCGGTGGCAGATAAAGAGTAGCGGTGGCCGCGGGGTGGCATGGAGCCTGGCTGAAGGTCGATGGCAAGGTCGTAGGGGCGATGAGGAGGTAGGTGGGTTGCCCGTCTTTTACAAAACACCTCAGCCAGGTCTCGGTAGGCGCTCGGGATGGCGTCGGTGTCGACCTCGGGGGCCTCGGACTCCCTAGAACACGTCCCAGCCCGGGTTCAGAGCAAGTCGGCCCCCATTGTAGGATCCGACTTTGTGTCCAGGATATGAGCGGGTCGTGACGAAGTAACCAGGGATATCCGAGAATGAGGGGAGGTGATGAGATGGGGGTGAGGTAGAAGTGAAGCTGTTCCTGGTGTTGGCCGATGTTCATGGTGATGGGTTGAGTTTGGAAGGTGATGGGGCTGGAGGAGAGGGGCCGACCGTCGACAGATGTAATATTTACGGGCTGGGATAACGCCTCGATCTTTACCCCCAGTTTCTTGGCATAAGAAGAGTCAATGAAGTTACCAGCAGCACCGGAGTCGACGAAGGCGGTACTTCCGACTCGTTTGTGGCCAAACTGGAGGAGTACTCTTACCGTGAGACGGGAATCATTGGTCAGGGTGGTGGAGAGGGAGATGGAACCCGGTGAGTCACTCTCACTTCTCACCGGGTCTGCGCGTTTCCCGGGCGTAGAGGACAGATGGCCCGGTGATGCGCTGCTGACCCGCAATACGCGCAGAGACCCTCTCTATATCGTCGTTCCCGTTCTGCAGCAGTTAAGGAGGCGCGCCCTAATTGCATGGGTTCCCCGGCTCCGGTGTCAACCACGGCGGGAGGTGGAGAATCGACGCATCCGGTAGGTGCAGTGGAGAGTGAGGAACGAGAATCCGGAACAGGCGTGCGAGAGAAGAAGGAGGAGCTTCGGGGCGTGAAATGAGGCAGCAGGGTGCGAGGAGCTGGCTTAGGGCGGGCGAGCAGACGCTGGTCGATCCGAAGGGCGAGTTGGATTAGGCCCTCCAAGGTGGCTGGAAGTTCACGACCGGCGAGCTCGTCCTTAATGCGTGCAGCCAGTCCCTCGTAGTAGGCCGTCCGGAGGGCGGAGTCTCCCCTGTCGGTTTGGACGGCGAGGGTTCGGAAATCCGCCGTGTAGTGGCTCACGGACAAGCCCCCCTGCCGCAGATGATATAATTTTGAGTCGGTCTCCACCTCAGCAGCAGGATGTTCAAAGGTGAGTTTTAGCTGGCGGGTGAACTCTGTATAAGAGTAGGCTACATCTGAATCAGATCGCAGGACCGCCGTGGCCCACTCAGCTGCCTGCCCGGATAGCAACGAAACGAGAAGAGCAACGCACAGTCGGTCTGTGGAGTATTTGGTGGAATTAAACTCAAACACTAGATCCAATGCGGTTAAAAAAATACTGCACTTCCCATCTGTGCCATCCCATTTGTCTGGTAAAGCAATGAAGACATCAGAAGAAGGGGGAGGGGGTGGCGGAGCAGCAGCCGCTGCGATGGGCGTGGCAGCAGCCGGCTGAGCGACCACCCCGCGGAGCGTCGCGTTCTCCCGCCGCAGCTCCGCCACCTCACAGCGCAAGGCCGTCTTGAGTCTTGGAGGCCTTGGCGGAGGACCGCGACTTCACTACTGAGCTGATCGATCAACTTAGCGTGCTGGTCAACCACATCGCAGAGGTGAGCGTAATCCGCTGGGTTTACTGCTGTTGGCTCAGTCATTCTGTCACAAACAAACGGAGACGGACCAGAAGACTAGCAGTTAGAGCTTACACAAATAAACCCGCGTTCTAATAACACACACTCAATCGAAAGCGAAACCCAAGAAAGTGAGTACTCGATTAGACGGACAGAGCGTCGGCGATAGCATGGGCAACTCAATGACTGAGCAATGTGTGGAGCCATCTTGTCTCCTTTTATGCTTCCTGAATAACGACCGTACTACTTCCAGGTCCTAGTGCCGGTCGTGTTAGGAGTGCGCATGACAACACACACACACAGACACACACAGACACACACACACACACACACACACAGACACACACACACACAGACACACACACACACACACACACACACATAGACACACACACACACACACACACACACACAGTAACACTATTGACCTGAATGTGCTCCATGTTTACGTTGTTTATTTCAGTGCTCCATGTTTACGTTCTTTATTTCAGTGCTCCCCTGTTATTTGAGTCGTAACTTTTTTAAGGGTCTGAATGCAGCCATCAGTAAGTTTAGATGGAATAATAAAAAACTCAGGATCAAAGTCACTTCTCTCCTGGAGGCGGAGCTTTGCCCAACATGCAGCTTTATTATTGGCCGCTCAGATCAAACAAGTGCTAAGATGTTTTTTAAATGATACAGACTCCCTGTGACAAATAGATGAGACAGTATCTCCATCTCTCCAGGAAACTCCCGTCTCCTCCTCAGGTCTCACCTGTACGCCTCCACAAAATGTATCCAAATGTATCTCAGCTGTGTTTAAATGTAATGCAGGAATCACACTGATACGCATCAGTGTGATGCTATTCTAGAAATGTAAGAAACTTTTATTTATTTTATTTTTTTTTGTATAAAGTGCATGATGTGGTTCAGAAAATACTGGATAGTAAATTCACTTTGTCTCCAACTACATACCTGCTAAACTGTAAAACATCTCTAGATCTTCCGTCTGATTTAAACTTTTGACTGAACTTCATTACTTATCTGGCAAAGAAATGTTGACTTATCTTATGGTCATCATTTCTGAAGATGTGTTTGGCACAAGCAGCTCATCGTCTCCCTGTGGAAACACTTACACACGACTTACAGAACCAATCTGAACTATACTGGAGAATACGGGCCGCTTTGTGGATCTGTTTACAATCATGACGCCAGTCCTGTCCACTTATTCTCTCTCTTTTCTTTCGTTCTTTTATGTTTTATGTCACTGGACTGTTTTGCACTTTGGTTTTTCCATGTTCACTCTGTGATATTAACAGTTTATTCTTTGTGTTTACGTGTTTGCTGTGGGTGTCGACTGTATATTGATTTGGCTCTGCTTTTTTGTTGTTGTTAAAAATCAATACAAACATAATTAAAACAAACAAACAAAAAATATCTGTCGACTAAACTCACAAACACAGACATGAACAAACACACAAACAAACACAAACACACACACATGAACACACATGGAGGGAGATTAGTGACGGAGAACAAAAAGGAACATGAAGGAGAGGCAATAGAATAAAGAAAAGACAAAGAAAAGATCTGAGAGAAGAAAGAAATGAAACAAGCCACAAAGAGAGCAGCCAGGCAGGAAAGCAACTGTTGAAAAAAAAACTAGGATTAAAGAAGAAAGAAAACCACAGGAATAGAAAAACTAAAACTAACTTAAAAGGCAAGTGAAAGAAAGAAAGAAAGAAAGAAAGAAAGAAAGAAAGAAAGAAAGAAAGAAGGCAATCCAAGTGAAAAAATGTATGTTAAGTATATTAAATCCTATCATGCCAAAGCAGACTTAAGTGTACTTGTTCCAGACTAATGACTAGAATACTTGAAGTTTGCTACTTTGGAACAACTCATTTGAACTACAGTGGAACCTCGGATTGCGAGTAATGCGGTTTGCGAGTGTTCCGCAAGACGAGCAAAGATTTTTAAAAGTCTTGGTTTACACGAGTTAAGTTCTGGAGTATCATGTATCACACATGTGCTTCTTGTTTTGACGCCGAGCGTCACGTGATCACAACTGAACGAACGGTTTTTCTCTCTCTTGCGCTGCGGAATTGTGTGTAATCGTCTCCCCTGCTGGGTCTTAGTGCTCATCTCTTACTGATATACACACGTGGACAAAATTGTTGGTACCCTTCGGTCAATGAAAAAAAAACTCACAATGGTCACAGAAATAAATTTAATCTGACAAAAGTAATAATAAATAAGAATTCTATGAATGTTAACCAATGAAAGTCAGACATTGCTTTTCAACCATGTTTCAACAGAATTATTTAAAAAAATGAACTCATGGAACAGGCCTGGACAAAAATGATGGTACCCCTAACTTAATAGTTTGTTGCACAACCTTTTGAGGCAATCACTGCAATCAAACGATTCCTGTAACTGTCAATGAGACTTCTGCACCTCTCTGCAGGTATTTTGGCCCACTCCTCATGAGCAAGCTGCTCCAGTTGTTTCCGGTTTGAAGGGTGCCTTTTCCAGACAGCATGTTTCAGCTCCTTCCAAAGATGCTCAATACGATTGAGGTCAGGGCTCATAGAAGGCCACTTTAGAATAGTCCAATGTTTTCCTCTTAGCCATTCTTGGGTGTTTTTAGCTGTGTGTTTTGGGTCATTGTCCTGTTGCAAGACCCATGACCTGCGACTGAGACCCAGCTTTCTGACACTGTCCAGCACATTTCTCTCTAGAATCCCTTGATAGTCTTGAGATTTCATTGTACCCTGCACAGATTCAAGACACCCTGTGCCAGATGCAGCAAAGCAGCCCCAGAACATAACAGAGCCTCCTCCATGATTCACAGTAGGGACAGTGTTCTTTTCTTCATATGCTTCATTTTTCCGTCTGTGAACATAGAGCTGATGTGCCTTGGCAAAAAGTTCCATTTTTGTCTCATCTGTCCATAGGACATTTTGTGGCTTGTCAACATGTAGTTTGTCATATTCCAGTCTGGCTTTTTTATGATTTTTTTTTCAACAATGGTGTCCTCCTTGGTCGTCTCCCATGTAGTCCACTTTGGCTCAAACAATGACGGATGGTGCGATCCGACACTGATGTTCCTTGAGCATGAAGTTCACCTTGGATCTCTTTAGAAGTCTTTCTGGGCTCTTTTGTTACCATTCGGATTATCCTTCTCTTTGATTTGTCATCAATTCTCCTCCTGCGGCCACGTCCAGGGAGGTCGGCTACAGTCCCATGGATCTTAAATTTCTGAATAATATGTGCAACTGTAGTCACAGGAACATCTAGCTGCTTGGAAATGGTCTTATAGCCTTTACCTTTAACATGCTTGTCTATAATTTTCTTTCGAATCTCCTGAGACAACTCTTTCCTTCGCTTCCTCTGGTCCATGTTGAGTGTGGTACATACCATGTCACCAAACTACACAGTGACTACCTGGAGCCCTATATATAGGCCCACTGACTGAGTGTCTTACAAGATTGTAGACACCTGTGATGCTAATTAGTGGACACACATTGAATTAACATGTCCCTTTGTCACATTATTTTCAGTATTTTCTAGGGGTACCATCATTTTTGTCCAGGCCTGTTCCATGAGTTTATTTTTTTATATAATTCTGTTGAAGCATGGTTGAAAAGCAATGTCTGACTTTCATTGGTTAACATTCATAGAATGTTTTACAATTATTACTTTTGTCAGATTAAAGTTATTTATGTGACCATTGTGAGTTTTTCTTTCATTGACCGAAGGGTACCAACAATTTTGTCCACGTGTGTAATCAACATCCATGTACTGTTGTGTACTGTTTACTATAACACTGTGACCACGTGTGTGTGTGTGTAAAACATATTTTATTTTGTGTTTTTTTTTGTATTTTGTAAGCGTGTGTGTGCAGCGCGTGTACTGTTTATTATAACACGTGTGCACGCGTGTAAAGCAAAAGAAAACCTCATTAGAGAGGTTAAAGATCCATTTTCTCTCTCTGTATCAGTCTGCACTGTACTGCGCGTGTGTCATTGGACACTGTGCCCCTTCACACACACACACACACACACACACACACACACACACACACACAGTTAAACTTAAAAAGCAGTCTGTGTAAGAAGAAAAGAGGGAGAGGGGAGGGGCTAATTCCACACACACACACACACACACACACACACACACACACACACACACACACAGCGTCTGCCTGCACAAATGGAAACACTTATCTGTCAGGATTTATTTTAACTTTTTTTAAAGGTTAAGTGCAGGTTAATTTGCTTTATTTTTACTTTATATTTTGTATTAATAGTTTTTATGTTTTAATTTTTTGGGGCTGTGGAATGAATAATTTGAATTTCCATTATTTCTTTTGGAAAAATACAATTTGGTTTACGAGTGTTTTGATATATGAGCCCGCTTCCGGAACTAATTGTGCTCGTAATCCAAGGTTCCACTATATGTGCATTTAAGTTGTATTTAAATTATATAAAAGCACAATTTACAAAAGTAAATTGTGCTTTTGTAAAGTATATGGCTGTTTGTGTACTAACGTACATACCTGACACAGTAATTAATGAAATTAAAGTATATATTTAATATATATACTGTATTATAAGTACATCACAGCAATTTTTACTGTATTACAAATACATGAGTAATATTCTATGCATATATCCTTATTAAGTGGCACGGTGGTGTAGTGGTTAGCACTGTCGCCTTGTACCTCCAGGGTCCGGGTTCAATTCCCGTCTCTGTGTGCATGGAGTTTGCAAGTTATCCCTGTGCTTGGTGGGTTTCTTCCAGGTACTCCGGTTTCCTCCCAAAGACCAGCAGATTAGGCTAATTGAAGTTCCAAAATTGCCCGTAGAGTGTGAGTGAGTGTGTGTATCCCGCTCATTCTCTAAGTCCCCTATGGTAGGCTCCAGGCCCCTGAATACAGGATTAAGCTGTATATATGGTGAGAGTGAGTATATTCTTATTGCAGCAGTAGCCTGCGTCATTCCAAATCCAAAAAAATGACACTTTGTGGTCAAGGCGTCACCACAGCAATCCACACAAGTTTTACACCCGATGCCCTGCCTTACACAACCCTATAATTTTGTTTTACCCAAGGTTTAGAATAAGCAACCACCAACCGCAGGACTCAAACCCAGATCCTTAGATTCCCCCAAATCAACAACGAAGCACCTGAGCCAACTCTATGTGTCTGTGTTGCTGTTAATCATTACATTAAAGGGGTTTTAGGACCTTTTACAAACGCTGAATGCATTTTCGATACTATAACGTTTTTAAAAAACACATTACATCAGTAATGATGAGGCAGATTTCATTCGAGTTCAACAGATTTTATTAAATTTTTTTTTGCAAATATGCACAAGGTTACAACAGAAAGAAATACCGTGGAACCTTGGATTACGAGCATAACTTTTTTGGAAGCATGTTAATATTTTAAAACACTTTTAAATAGAGATAATGGAAACTCCCACAGCCCAAAAAAATAAATACATAAAATAATAATTAATACAAAATATAAAGTATAAATAAAACAAATTAACCTGTACTTTAAAAAAGTAAAAATAAATCCAGCAGTGTTTCCATTAGTGTTGTGTATGTGTACGTGTTTGTGCACGCAAGAGCTGTGTATGTGTGTGTGTTAGTGCGCATATGCGTTGTGTACCGTGTGTGTGTGTGTGTGTGTGTGTGTGTGTGTGTGTGTGTGTGTGTTTGTGCGACACCCTCTCCCACTCCTCGTCAATAACCCTTCCTCTGCTCTTATTTGAGAGGGGAGAAGAACTACTGTGCGGGACGGCTTTCACGCACACGCACACACACACACACGGACGAAACACTGCCTCATCAGGAAAATTAACAAGAAACATCTCTGACACTCGAGTGCGTGCACACACTAACGGACTCACTGCTGTAAAGTAAAAATAAAACAAATTAACCTTCACTTTACTTTTGTAAAAAATCACGGATCTTTAACCTTTATAATGAGACTCGCTTTTGCTTTACAGGCACGCACACACGTGTGTTATAATAAACAGTACATGTACGCTGCACACACACACTTACAAACACAAAATAAAAGATGTTTTATGCGCATGCACACATGGTCACAGTGTTATAGTAAACAGTACACGCTTGCACAGATGTTGATTAGACCAGTAAGAGACGGGCACTAAGACCCAGCAGGGGAGACGATTACCCACAATTCCGCAGCGCAAGAGAGAGAAAAATCATTGGTTCAGTTGTGATCATGGGACGTTCAGCGTCAAAGCAAGAAGCGCATGGAAAATCTTTGCTCGGTACTTGCAATCCGAGGTTCCACTGTAAAAATAGTACTATAGTTTCTATAGTCTTCAACAAAACTTCAGGTTGTCTCACAAATACAAAAAAATATATATACACAGTTGTCTGAACAAAGACAGGCATTATTGTTGAACTACACAGTATTAGTTTAAACCTAGTATGTTGATTCTAGCTGTTACACAGAGACAGAAAACAGGCCGAGAGCTACGGAGCATCATACCAGAAGTGAGGTACAGAAAATACATAGTCTATCTATAGTATCTCTAATCTCTAGTTTAAACTATCTACTTAATTACAAACTACCTACCAAAAAATATGAAATTTACCTTATACAGATGAAAATTAAATAATAACAAATAATAATAAGAATTAACGCACGCAATCATGCAGCTTTTTAAAGTAACTAATTACATTACAACATTACTGTCTTTAAAAAGTAATCCGTTACATTACAGTGTTACTTTCTGATAAAGTAACTAGTTCGAGTACTTTTCCACTGCAGAAAATGAAAACTCCTTTGTGCTTCCTCATGCATGTTGTTTTAGTCAAGACCTTTATAATTATTCTACCGTCATCACTCAGTGAAGTTTGGCCCAGAATCTGTTAACTACTAATACCCCTATCTCACCTACGCGGTTTCACGCGGTGGCCGTAAGTACGGTTCATCATGATTCACCACCAGTTTCAGCGCTGTGATTAGGTTTCCATCTTTCCGCGCGTCGGTCCTCACATAGGCGAACCGCATCGGTGAGATAGGGGTATAACAGCAGGAATAACAGAGGGGGCGGGGCTTGTAGGACGACTTTCTCACACACACACTAATGGATTGGGAATGACTGCTGTCTGGCTCACGGCTTACATAAATTGTCTTATTACATTACAATTGATTACATTTTTGAAAAAGTAACTTAGTAACTGATTACTTAAATGGCAGTGCGAACGCGTTAGATTACTCGCTACATCACAAAGTAATCCGAGTACTCTAACATGTTACTTTGTAACGCCTTACACCCAACACTGGATGTTAGTATACTTTTTATATATTAATTGATGGTATATTTGTTTATAGTATATTTGCAATGTACTGTAGAAAATTGGAACATATTTGTAATACAATAAAGTTTTTTGTTCACTAGGGAGAGATGAAAGGAAAGTCAGTGATGTTAACAATAACAACAGAAAGATGAAAAGGAAAGTGAAATCAATGCGGAAAAACAACTAGAAGGAAGGAAACAGAACAGGAATTCAAAATGAGGGAGAGAAAAACAGGGAGGGAGGAAAAACTTTAGCAGGTGATGAAGGTAAAGAAAAATAAAGGGGGAGCTTAAAGGAGATAAATAACAAATAACAAGTGATGGAGAAGGAAGAGGGGGAGAAGAGGGATGTGGATATATACACACGTGGACAAAATTGTTGGTACCCTTCGGTCAATGAAAGAAAAACTCACAATGGTCACATAAATAACTTTAATCTGACAAAAGTAATAATTGTAAAACATTCTATGAATGTTAACCAATGAAAGTCAGACATTGCTTTTCAACCATGCTTCAACAGAATTATGATATAGAATTATTTTAAAAAATAAACTCATGGAACAGGCCTGGACAAAAATGATGGTACCCCTAGAAAATACTGAAAATAATGTGACCAAAGGGACATGTTAATTCAAGCTGTGTCCACTAATTAGCATCACAGGTGTCTACAATCTTGTAATCAGTCAGTGGGCCTATATATAGGGCTCCAGGTAGTCACTGTGTTGTTTGGTGACATGGTATGTACCACACTCAACATGGACCAGAGGAAGCGAAGGAAAGAGTTGTCTCAGGAGATTCGAAAGAAAATGATAGACAAGCATGTTAAAGGTAAAGGCTATAAGACCATTTCCAAGCAGCTAGATGTTCCTGTGACTACAGTTGCACATATTATTCAGAAATTTAAGATCCATGGGACTGTAGCCGACCTCCCTGGACGTGGCCACAGGAGGAAAATTGATGACAAATCAAAGAGAAGGATAATCCGAATGGTAACAAAAGAGCCCAGAAAGACTTCTAAAGAGATCCAAGGTGAACTTCATGCTCAAGGAACATCAGTGTCGGATCGCACCATCCGTCGTTGTTTGAGCCAAAGTGGACTACATGGGAGACGACCAAGGAGGACACCATTGTTTAAAACAAATTATAAAAAAGCCAGACTGGAATATGCCAAACTACATGTTGACAAGCCACAAAGCTTCTGGGAGAATGTCCTATGGACAGATGAGACAAAAATGGAACTTTTTGCCAAGGCACATCAGCTCTATGTTCACAGACGGAAAAATGAAGCATATCAAGAAAAGAACACTGTCCCTACTGTGAAACATGGAGGAGGCTCTGAACACACAGCTAAAAACACCCAAGAATGGCTAAGAGGAAAACATTGGACTATTCTAAAGTGGCCTTCTATGAGCCCTGACCTCAAACCTATTGAGCATCTTTGGAAGGAGCTGAAACATGCCGTCTGGAAAAGGCACCCTTCAAACCGGAAACAACTGGAGCAGCTTGCTCATGAGGAGTGGGCCAAAATACCTGCAGAGAGGTGCAGAAGTCTCATTGACAGTTACAGGAATCGTTTGATTGCAGTGATTGCCTCAAAAGGTTGCGCAACAAACTATTAAGTTAGGGGTACCATCATTTTTGTCCAGGCCTGTTCCATGAACTTCAATGAGTTCATTTTTTTTTATAATTCTGTTGAAGCATGGTTGAAAAGCAATGTCTGACTTTCATTGGTTAACATTCATAGAATTCTTATTTATTATTACTTTTATCAGATTAAAGTTATTTCTGTGACCATTGTGAGTTTTTCTTTCATTGACCGAAGGGTACCAACAATTTTGTCCATGTGTGTATTTCATTTACTATATATATTTTCTATTTCTATTTTTTTTAGATATTCTTTAACTTTTTTATATTTATCTTATTCTAATATTTTATTTTCATTTTTATTCTTATTATTATTGCTGTATAATGTAAATAAGTGTTTCTTTATTTTTAAATCTCTTATTTCTTTTTTTTGTTGTAATATTGTAGGTCGACAGCAGTCGTATAAGCATTTCACTTCATACTCATACTGTGTATGACTGTGCATGTGACGAATAAAATTTGAATTTGAATTTGAAATGTATGAAGAAGATGGGTGATAGCGTCATCTATAGAGTGGTTTGAACGGTAAGCAAATTGAAGTGGATCCAGTGTGTCCGGTAATGAGGAGATGATGAAGTCTCTGACCAGCCGTTCAAAGCACTTCATCACCACTGATGTGAGGGCTACAGGTCGATAGTCATTGAGGGAAGCAGGATGGGGTTTCTTCGGAACAGGAACAATGATATACTCTTTGAAGCATGTAGGGATCACCGACTTAGATAAGGAGAGGTTGAATATCTCCGTGAACACAGGTGCTAGCTGGTCTGCGCAGGCTCTGAGCACGCTACCTGAGATGTCATCTGGTTCTGCTGCTTTCCTGGTGTTCGCACTCTTGAAGGCTCTCCTCACGTCATGCTCGGAGATGATGAACACGTTTCCGGTTCTGGCAGTGCATCCCGGTGTTGAGTCTGGTGTTGTGTGAGAGCCACTGCAGCTCGCATAAGGCAGTGTCCGTGTCCGCTTGTGGTGGAATATAAACGGCGCTGATTATGACCGATGTAAATTCCAGAGGAAGATAAAAAGGACGACACTTGATAGTCAATAGTTCCAGGTTGGGTGTGCAGGAACGTGTAAGAGGAACAACACTCGCGCTGTTGCACCAGCTGCTGTTCACCATTAAACACACGCCGTCTCCCCTTGTCTTCCCTGAGTCCCGTGTCCTGTTCATGCAGTGAACCGAGAAGAACTCGCCTGGCTGGTGGCGTGGTCTGGTACCGCTGGGTTCAGCCATGTCTCGGTGAAGCAGAGAAGATTGCAGTCCCGAACGTCTCTCTAGAATTTTATCCTGGCCCTGAGGTTATCGAGCTTGTTTTCCAGGCACTGAACGTTGGCGTGCAGGATGCTAGGCAGAGGTGTGCGGTGTGCACGGGCTCTCAGTCTGTTCCTGACGCCGGCTCGCTTTCCTCGGGGCCGCCGCTTTGCATCGCGTCCTTTGTTCTTCCTCAGGAGCTTACTTGGCCAGCTTGGATCCGGAGTAGACTTGTGCAGAGAAACAGCTGTCAACATCAGTCGAGACCAGAACCGTCTTCATAGTAGAGTGAAACCGGCCCCAGACATCGGACGCATCCCAAAGAGACACACGGGACATCCATGTGACAAGATCTCCAATCAGAAGTGGGGCACCAGGATGGGTCCAGAGGGCAGAGGGAGTCTGGACCAATAGCAGCTCAGGAACGACATGTGTAGCTCGACAGAGAGAGGAAAAGAGAGAGAGGGAAAGAGAGAGAGGGGGGGAGCAGAAGAGCAGAGATAACAGTTAGGTCTGGTCACAGTCACATAAAGGTGAATGTATATTTAGTGTAGAGTGCAAGCAGGGACTCCGGCAGGACTAACTATGACATCATCACTAAAAGGGAGGAGCCAGAAGGAAACACAGACATGAGGGGGAACTGTGATGTAAAGCAACCAATCACCTCACCGTCAACAAACCTGAGTGAACAATGAGAGTGGGGAGGACAGCATCTAAACATACCAGTTCACCAGAATACTCTACGTCCATGAGTCCCCCAGATCTGCTCCTTTACCTAAGGTTAATCTATTTACAAACATGCTGCGCTAAATAAATAGGTTTTTAGCCTAGACTTAAACACTGAGACTGTGTCTGAGTCCCGAACATTAATAGGAAGAGTGAGGGAAAAAAATCTCAGTGAGAAAAAGCTCCGCCCCCGATGTAGTTTTTATAACGGTACTGACTGCATTCTTTGATCAAAGTAGGCATGGCAATATTCTGAGATGAAAGAAAGTTATCCTGGTGATATTGTCTACATGACCTTCAAATGAAAGACTAGAGTCTATAATCACACCGAGGTCTTTCACTGTTGCACTAGATAGAACAGGAAGACCATCTAAAGTTACAGTGTGATCTAAAATCTTGCTTCTAGCTGCTTGTGGTCCTATGACTAGAATTCAATTCAATTCGATTCAATTTTATTTCTATAGCGCTTTTAACAATGGTCATTGTCTCAAAGCAGCTTCACAGAAATGAAAAGAAAATGAAAAGAAGACTTATGGAAATGTATATATGTGTAAGAAAAATGTGTCTAGATAATGAGATTGTCCCTGATGAGCAAGCCGAGGGTGACGGCGACAGTGGCAAGGAAAAACTCCCTGAGATGGCAATAGGAAGAAACCTTGAGAGGAACCAGACTCAACAGGGAACCCATCCTCATCTGGGTGATAACAGATAACAGAAATTGTAGAAAATCATGTGTGTTATGCAGCTGAAAGTTCGATATAACAGAAGTGATTTAAATTAACACAAAGTCCAGTTCAGGTCAGGGATGAGTCAGCAGGTGCAGAGGGCAGATGGGGGTCTGGATCACTGGGAGTCTTATCAGGATTAAGCAGAAGGAAGATAATTATCATCCAGTCTATTATATCCTTTACACATTGTTCAACTTTAGCAAGCTGGTTTTTCTCATCTGGTTTTGCTGAGACGTATAACTGTGTGTCATCAGCATAACAGTGAAAATTAATATCATGCTTACAGATTATGTTGCCCAAAGTAAGCATGTACTGCACAATTTTGTTGTGGAGATTTCTGCAGTGGTCTTATTTCTAGTTAATTTAGCTACGGTATTAAATAAAAATCTCGGGTTGTTTTTGTTATTTTCTATAAGAGTGGAGAGATACGTTGATCTAGCATCACTGAGAGGTTTTTTATAGTTCAGGATGCTCTCCTTCCAAGCTATTTGGAATACTAACAATTTAGTAACAATTTAGAAACGCCATTTACGTTCAAATTTTCGAGCAGTTTGTTTTAAGTGTGTGATCATTATACCAAGGAGCGAGTTTCTTATCTACAAAAATTACAATTTTAACTGGAGCTACATTATCTAAGGTATAACGAAATGTTGACTCTAAATGTGTAGTCGCATGATCGAGTTTTGTGGAGTCAGATGGCGATCCAATCAAAGTTGATAACTCTGGAAGATTATTGATAAAGCTCTGTGCGATATTTGATGTAAATGTACGTTTAAGGTGGAAGCGCGGTGCTGTGCTGCATACATTATTACTATGACACGCTTTAATCGAGACAAGATAGTGATCTGAGATAACTTCAGACTGTGGAATTGTGGTTATATTTCTTATGCTTCATCTGAAGGATTATATTAAATCTAGCGTGTGCCCTGCTTTATGAGTGTGCCCTGATTTATGACTCTTTGTCCACAGAGACGACAAGGTATGAGTGGAAATCTGCAAATTCACAGAGAAATTCAGAGTACGGCCCTGGGGGTCTATAAATGATGATTAGCGGGATCGACTGAGCAGAATTCATATTTGTAGCTACACTTTTTTGTTACTATAGAGAACTTCAAATGCATTAAATTTAAATCTGTGTTTTTGTACGATAGTCAGATTATCGTTGTAAATAACTGCGACTCCTCCTCCTCTACCAGTTAGCCGAGGCTGGTGTATGTAGCTGTATCCAGGAGGACTAGCTTCATTTAGAGCTACATACTCGTCCTGTTTAATCCAGGTTTCTGTTAAACAGAGTATATCAAACTCCTGATCTGCAATAGTTTCATTAACAATAACTGCTTTAGATGCGAGAGATCTAATATTTAACAGTCCTAGCTTCACATTAAATTACTAAAACAGACTTTCTGAGTCTTTCTAAATTTATGTTTAGCTCGGGGAACAGACACAGTCTCAATATAATGAACCCTGAGTGACGACTCCATGCAGCTAGCAGACAGTTGGGTTAGCCTGTCTGTCTGCTGGACACCATCCCATCCTAACAGGCAGCTTTGCCCTCAAAGGTCTTCCAGTTGTCTATATAACCCACAATATTTTCCAAGCACCACGTGGACATCCAGCAGGTTTAGCGACCATAACCAGCTGTAAGCTAAGTCGCCACGTCTCATTGGGATGGGACAAGAGCAAAAACTACTTCATCGTACATTGCCTTCGCTATTTTGAACACCTCTGTAAAGTTATGCTTGCTAACCTCAGACTGACGAAGGCGTATATCATTAGCTCCAGCATGTACCAATATCTTTGTCATGCACACTCATAACACGACCGGCACTAGGACCCGGAAGTAGTACGGTCGCGAACCAGGAAGCATAAAAGGAGACAAAATGGCGCTTCACATTGCTCAGTCATTGAGTTCGCCCATGCCTTTGCTAATTACTATTCCGTGAGTACTCACCAATTCGGGTTGCTTCTTTGATTGAGTGTGTGTTGCTAGAACGCGGGTTTATTTGTGTAGATCCTTGCTCTTTGTGTAAGAGAGTTCTTAAACTAATCGCGTGGTTATCCTGCCTACTCATGCTACTTCCGCGTTTGGGTTTACCATCCACACTACATGGGCTAACTGCTAAGGCTGTTGTGTTTATCCTCCGGTTGCCCGTGACAATCTTAGAGAACCTATGCTGTCCTCGAGCCCTAAAATTACCTGCTATGTCCGGTGCTCTGGCTCCCGGGATACACCTGACCACTGCCACTGGCGCCCCTAAAGGCCTGGCTAATTTCACATGCTGATGAGCTGCTATCCAGGATGAGATGTCTGCTAGACACGCTGAGATCCGGGTGGAAACCTGAGTGTCTGAGGGAGAAAAAGAGAGAATAAGTTGCGTGCCATTGGCATAACAATGAGTTGAAAAGCTGTGTGAGGATATGACCTTACCAAGAGAGCGGGTATACTGGGAAAACATGAGAGGACTGAGTCCTATGAGAAACCATAGTGACTCTGTCTGGGTCATCTCATACCTACAGTTACTGGGTGGGTCACCTCATACCTACAGTTACCTATAGTTACTGTATATGTGCGCACATCTCATAGGTGTGTGTGCGCATTTCAAATGTAGTTGTTTGAGCAGTTAGTAGTATATATAGATATGTGACTGTTTCCTATATGTGTATGCAAGTGTTTCACGTGTGTGTGTATGAGTGAAGTTTGGTTTAAGCCCTATACGGTGCCTCATAATTTAGGGCATCTCTTTTCATCATTATGAAAATAATATGAAGCACATATACACACATTCATCATAAAAGAACAAAATAAAATAAAATTCATGTTTTCTTCAGCATTGGAAACAATATTGTTGTAGGCTAACTAATTATACACAAACGTTGTACTTGGTCTGGCTAGGGTTAGGATAAAGTCCTTCCAGTCCTTCCATGTGCCATCTGGCGGATATTCAGTGAAGCACAACACATTTATTTAAATTCCCGAATGTTGCTTGTGGGAT
Organism: Clarias fuscus; assembly: GCA_030347435.1. Taxonomy (NCBI): domain Eukaryota; kingdom Metazoa; phylum Chordata; class Actinopteri; order Siluriformes; family Clariidae; genus Clarias; species Clarias fuscus. Next base: position 41,941,198 of record CM059206.1, read on the forward strand.
CTCGCGGCATGGCGCGCGCCGAATTGCTGGATCTCGAGGGAAAAAATTATGACCATTATATGCAAGTCAAGTCAAGTCAAGTCGGCTTTTATTGTCATTTCAACCATATACAGTTCAGTACACAGTGAAACAAAACAACGTTCCTCCAGGACTAAAGTGCTACATACATGCAACGACATAAATTAACAACACAACATAAATTAACAATGCAGATTTTTACATTTTTAAGTTAACCTAAAACTATCCATTTCTATACAAAAAAGAGACAACAAACATCAAATGTGCAAACAAAGAGCTACATGACAACACAACAATGTAACACGTTACAGTGCTGAAATACCTTTTTAGTGATGAGGTATGAGTTGAGGTAGTGGGAAGAGCAGCATTCCCATCTGGTCAACATTCACACATACATTCACCTGCACATTCACACACTATGGGCAATTTAGGAACGCCAATTAGCCTAATCTGTCTTTGGACTGTGAGATGGAACCGGAGTACCCGGAGGAGATCCATCAAGCACAAGGAGCACACAGACCCGATGCAGGAATCGAGCCCACCTGGAGGTGCACCGTAAATGGACAACACTGTTACATAACCTCAAGAAGAGCTATCAGACTGTCTCAGGATCTATCACTCAGGAAGTCACTGAATAAATAGTGTTTGTCAAAATGTTAGGTGTCTTAGCGCTTGTTGTTGTGGGAGAAACACTGTAGGTTTAAACGTGACATGCACAAACAGGAATTCAGCATTTAACAAGACAAAAACAAATAAACATCAAATACAGAAGTTTGCAGTTTTGGTGTTTTATTATTCCCTTTTCGCAGTTACTAGTTCCCTAATTCTAACAGCTTGTTTAACTGTTTGCTTGCCCACTACTGACAATACAGTATACTGTTGCAGATAAATAAATCAGATCAGAGGTTTTTAAATGATGATTTCATTTATTAGGGGCAAAAGAACGCTGTTCAAACACTGTCCACACTCGGCCAGGCAGGTTTAGACTAATAAATGAAGTCATCGTTTAAAAATTGCATTTTAGTACAGCATTTACTCAGGTTATCTTTGTGTAATATTAAACATTGACAATTTCAATCATTAAAGTGCGACAAATATGCAAAAAAAATCAGGAAGGGGTTTTTACATATATATATATATATATATATATAATTTATTACATAGCAATGGATTCGCCTATTTTTAGACTATAGCTTTGTTAAATTATCACCACATACTGGATTATATGATCATAAGTGTCCATTTAATTATTGTCTTCTATTGTTAGTAATTGTAGATAGTTTTGTGTTATTTTCCAAGTTTTTAATGAGTTTTATGACTTTCTGGCTGCATCTTTACCGGAGCAACAGAACAATTAGGAGGCCGATGGTTAGAGACCTGATAACTATCAGATGATCAGTGATGCTCTTTTCTATAGGTGGGACAATGTCCTGGTCATCATGGGGACAGAGACAGATAGATTGTCTTTTGGATAATATATTAGAATAGAATTTCTCACTAATGTATTTAGTATTTAATATGTGTGTGTTGTCACATTTGTGCCGCTGAAAAGCAACAATGACAGAATGATTCTTTTTTTTTTTACTTTTACGATCAACTGTGATTGATACTAGCATTGTCTATGATAGCGATCGCATTGTCTATGTCATTTATTTGTGTAGTACAAGACAACACTTACTCTCCAGTCTCAATGTCCTCGCTTCTTCTTCTTCATATCTGTAGTTGAAGACGACGCACCTGAAAGGTCCCCAGGTCGTGTTGATGCTGGACAGAGTGAAGAGACCGTCGTGTCCCTGTGTGATCTGCACTTCAGAGTTTTTTGTCCAGTTTGAGTTTCTCTGATCAAACCAGTGGATGGTTCCTGCTGGGTATCCACCGCTCGCATTACAGTACAGATCAGCAGCTCCAGCGCTCTCTATCTCTGTCGGCTCAGAGGTCATGATCGGGGGGCTGTAGTTGGCTAAAGAGAAAAAGATTCTCATTAAAAGGTCAAACATATGATATCACATGATGTAAGAAATATATATATTTCAGAAAGTTACAGAAATAATGGTGCAGTTGTGACTCTGTAGTCGTGAGATAATGAGAACAAGACGACATTTCTCTCTTACCTGTGACATTAATTCTGAATTCTGCATTAACTTTGCCCTGGTTGGTCCTGATGTAATATCTATATCCACCTTCATCTGAGATCTCTGTGTTATGAAGCTGTAACGATGGCAAGCTTTCAACTTTAAATCGAGAGTCTCCTGTCACTCTGTTCTCATACGGATGAAACATGAAACAGGGTTTATTCTCTCTAAACCTGGTTAAAAACACTGTGTTAATAACAACAGGCCCAGTTTGTGACTCGATGCTGCAGCAGATGTTGGTGGTCTGACCGATGACTCCTACTGCAGACTGGCACTTCAGATTAAACACAGCTGTTTAAAAAAGGTAAAAACTGACAAACACACCATAACTATATTGAAGATGGTAAAAGGACAGCAGTTCACCAGAGAAACGACCCAGAGGCAGAGGGTGGCGCTCGATGTGATGCTGCACCATGCAGGTTCACAGTGAGGACGGTGTGTAATGAGCTGTGTCTGGAGAAAGTGATCTCATCTGAGCACAGGTGTAATGTCCACACATGTGCTCGCCAACATGTCAGCAGGAGTAGGAGTTTATTATTATTATTATTATTATTATTATTATTATTATTATTATTATTACCTCTTTGTGCTTCTTCTAAAATTTTCAGGCCGTGATCAGCTAACGCAAAGCCCTCAAGTCTGAACACTTAACCCTGACCCTAACATGTTACTCAGGGCTTTTCATATTATTTGTGATTTGTGATGTTGTGTGTGTGTGTGTGTGTGTGTGTGTGTGTGTGTGTGTGTGTGTGTGTGTGTGTGTGTGTTCTCCCCCTGACCTCAGGGACGGAGCAGAGAGCTCTTCGAGTCGTGACCATCACGTGTGTGGTGCTGATCTTTGAGTGTGATGTGCTTTAGTTTTCACAACACAGCAGCACTGCATCAGGATTCACAATGAAACTCTACATTCTTTGCCTCTTTTTCTTGGAGAGTGCAGCAGGGCAGTGACGTCAGTCTTTGTGTTTTTTTCTCTTGGTTCTGGACGCTGATAAAAATGCCACATTGTGTTTACAGCTGCCCATTCCTCTGGGCACTCTCATTTTTACATGGTTGCATCAGTCTCCAGAGTCTCATATGAAATGTCCCTTTTTTCTGGAAATTCCGTACTGAGCTAGACCTGATCTGCACAGCTCATTAAATCTGTCTGCTTCACACTGAAGAGAACGTAGAGAGGAAATGTGCTTCTCTTTCTCCTCCTTTATTTTCTTCCACAACTTTTCCTTTCCTTTATCGAATACAGATTGGTGGAGAACTTGAATTTAAACTGATGCTTTGAAGTTTCTTTTTTATATAAAATAATGAATTATTTCATTGATCCATTCTTTCATTCTTAGTTAGTTTGTTTGTTTGTTTGTCTCTCCTTATTTTGTCTTTATTTTCTTTCCTTTCTGTTTTTCTTTCCTTTCTCTGCCCCTCCTTTTGTCTTTTACTTGTCTCAATTACGCCTTTCTTTTTTACTTTCTTCTGTAAACATCATAAAAAGAATAAAAGTACACAATTACAGCCTAAGAAAAACACAAAATAAAAAACCACAGAAGCTTAATAAGCACAGTAAAGCCTCGTAGGCCAGTGAAAACAGATGGGTTTTTAAAAGGGATTTTCCAAAGGGGGGGGGGGGGGGGGATCCTCACACAATCATGCTAATTTATCAGCGGCGTTCTGAACCAGTTGATTTTTTTGTTTTTTGTTTGTGATTTACATAATAAAGATAATTGCAATAGTCAAGGCGAGATGTAATGGAAGCATGAATCACCATCTCCAGAGTCTTATCAGTGAGAAAAGGTTTGATTTTTGCAAGTGTACGGAGCTGATGAAAACTAGATCACGGTAGAGATTTGTTTATCAAATTTTAATGTGTCATCTAACAGGAAACCTAATTTCCGAACCTGTGAGGACCTAAAGGCTGATAGAGGACCCAGATCAAAATCAGGGGCCTTCATGTGTTCCGAAGGGCCAAAGACCATCACCTCAGTTTTCTTTTCATTAAGGGATAGGAAGTTTTGAGATAACCAAGATTTAACTTCATCTAAACAAGATAACAAAGCAGCCATGGCCAAGCCATCATTTTTCTTAAAAGGTAAATAGATTTGTGTCATCAGCGTAAAAGTGGAAGGATACCCCATGCTTCCTAAAAATGGAGCCCAGAAGCAGCATGTACAATGAAAATAGAGTAGGAGCCAGCACAGAGCCTTGTGGAACACCAGAGGGAAAAGAAGGAGTCGACGAGGAGAAATCTCCTATCCATGTGATGGAACTAATTGGGGTGAAGGTAATAATGAAGCTGATGGAAATGATGAATAAGATGGAGCTAATTGAGGTGATGGTAGTGATGGAAATGACAGAGTTGTCATGACCCCTGCTCTTATACATGTCCGTTCCCATGCTGTTATGCTCCCCTTTTTCCCGTGCCTCCAGACCTCTTCCTCTGCACACCTGAGACTCATGTCTGATTTCTTCCGCCATTTAAAGAAGTTCAGTCTGCATCTCACTGATTATTGCATGCTCTCTTGACCAATTCTTATGCATTTATCATGGATTCTGCGTTTTCCCCCTTTGCCTCACGCCATCTCCAGAGACCAATCAGGAAGTCACTGCCTGGAGAGGCAAACAGGAGGAACTTCTGCAGCTGGACAGTTCCCGCATCTCATTCAAGAAATGGTGACCCCTCCGAAGAAGCCTGTTTATATTACGGAAAGCTCACTCAGATACTGAGGTGCTAGACGATTTAATGCTTTATATGTCAAAAGTATCTTAAAATCAATGCGAAATTTCACAGGGAGCCAATGCAGTGTAGATAAGATAGGGGTGATGTGCTCGTATCTTCTGGTTTTAGTGAGGACTCTCGCTGCTGCATTCTGTACTAACTGAAGCTTGTTTATACACCTAATTGAACAACCAGACAGTAAGGCGTTACAATAGTCCAACCTAGAGGTGATAAAAGCCTGAACTAGGTTTCTGCATCATTTAGTGACAATATGTTTCTTATCTTGGCAATATTTCTAAGGTGAAAGAAAGCTATCCTGGTGATATTATCTACATGAGCTTCAAACGAAAGGCTGGAATCTATAATCACACCGAGGTCTTTTACTGTTGCACTTGATGGAACAGAAAGGCCATCTAAAGTTACAGTGTGATCAGAAAGCTTACTTCTAGCTACTTGTGGTCCTATGACCAGAACTTCTGTCTTATCAGGATTAAGCAGAAGGAAGTTAATTAACATTCGGTCTCTTATGTCCTGCACACATTGCTTAACTTTAGTGAGCTGGTTTTTCCTCATCTGGTTTTGCTGAGACGTATAACTGTTTGTCATCAGCATAACAATGAAAACTAATACAATGCTTGCGAATTATGTTGCCCAGAGGAAGCATGTGAAGGGAAAAAAGCAGTGGGCCTAAAACTGAACCCTGTGGAACAGTTCTCAACATGCAGAATAGTCACTATTTAAATCTACAAACTGATAACGATCAGTCAAATAGGATCTGAGATCATTTTTTTTCTGTTATTGCTGGCAGTATCTGCTTGAGAAAATGTGTTGGTATACAGGTTGATGGTTTTGCAGAAGAAAAGAGTGAAATTAGTTCATTCTCTTCAAGGGGAGTAAAGTGTTCTAAGTTCTGATGTGATGTGGTTAGTTTATCACTATTACTTAAATTGTCTGCTTTCAAAGCCTGATTTTTTTGCCTAATATTTATGATTTTGTTATTGAAAAAGTTCATGAAATCCTCACTACTGCATGATGTTGTTGTGGAGATTTCTGCAGTGGTCTTGTTTTTAGTTAATTTAGCTACGGTATTAAATAAAAATCTCGGGTTGTTTTTGTTATTTTCTATAAGAGTGGAGAGATACGTTGATCTAGCATCACTGAGGGCTTTTTATAGTTCAGGATGCTCTCCTTCCAAGCTATTTGAAATACTAACAATTTAATTTGACACAATTTACATTCTAAATTTCGAGCAATCTGTTTTAAAGCGCGTCTGTGGTCATTGTACCAGGGAGCGAGTTTCTTATCTCTAATCATTTTCCTTTTACCTCGAGCTATCTAAGCTATAACGGAATGTTGACTGTAAATATACAGTCATCTGGTCGAGTTCTGTGAAGTCAGACGGCGATCCAACTTTGATAACTTTGGTTGATTATTGATAAAGCTCTGTGTGGTATTTGATGTAAATGTACGTTTAAGGTGGAAGCGCGGTGCTGTGCTGCATACATTATTACCATGACACACTTTAATTGAGACAAGATAGTGATCTGAGATAACTTCAGACTGTGGAATTGTGATTATATTTCCTATACTTAATCCGAAGGATAATATTAAATCTAAAGTGTGACCTGCTTTATGAGTGGGTCCTACTACACACTGATTTACTCCTACTGAGTCCAGTATGGACGAGAACGCTGTTCTCAGAGGGTCTTCTGGATTCTCAAAATGAATATTAAAGTCTCCAGCAATTAACGCTTTGTCTACAGAAATGACCAGGTTTGAGAGGAAATCTGCAAATTCACAGAGAAATTCAGAGTGACCTGGGGGTCTGTAAATGATAATTTAGCATTATTGACTGAGCAGACTTCATATTTGCAGCTACACCTACTATAGAGAACTTGCATTAAATTTATGTCCGTGTTTTTGTACGATAGTCAGATTATCATTGGTACCCACATGCACACACCCACATGCACATGCCCATGTTACCTTGCATGTTAGCTTTCTCCAGGTCAGTGACTCTTTGGTGTAGCGTGCTCAGTGTCGCCTCCACGCGGTTGCGCTGCTCAGTGTCGTTACTCGCTCCTGCTTTGGTCTCCTCCAGCGTGTTGACCCGGGACAGGACCTGCTTCCTCTGCAACGCTTCCTCCTCTACCAGTTAGCTGAGGCTGGTGTGTGTAGTTGTGTCCATAGGACTAGCTTTATTTAGAACTACATACTCGTTCTCTTTAATCCAGTTTTCTGTTAAACATAATATATCAAACTCCTGATCTGTGATAGCTTCATTAACAATAACTGCTTTAGATGTGAGAGATCTAATATTTAACAGTCCTAGCTTCAGATCAGAGATGTGCTTTGAATTTTTTTGCCTCTATATTAATTAAATAACTAAAACAGGCTTTCTGAGTCTTTCTAAATTTTTGCTTAGTTTGGGAAACAGACACAATCTCAATATAGTGAACACTGAGTGACAGCTCTGTGCAGCTTTAGCCTGTTTGTCTGCTCCCTGGCCTGGGCTCTGGATTGTCACTGATTAACTAGGCCGCTTCTGAGGCTATGAGCTGTACTACAAGAAATGAGAGCAGCACCTTCCCGAGTGGGATGGACACTGTCTCACCCTAACAGGCCAGCTTTGTCCTCAAAGGTACTCCAATTGTCTATGAAGCCCACATTATTTTCGGAGCACCACCTGGACATCCAGCAATTCTGCGATATTACTTCGGACATCGGACATCGCTTTTGCTAATTTAAACACCTCTGTAAAGTTATGCTTGCTAACCTCGGACTGATGAAGGCATATATCGTTATCTCCAGCATGTATCACTACCTTGAAGAACCTATGCTGTCCTAGAGCTCTAAGATTACCTGCTGTGTCCGGTGCTCTGGCTCCCGGGATACACCTGACCACTGCCGCTGGTACCCTAAAAGGCCGAGCTAATTTCTGGTTGCGTCAGTATAGAGTCTCCTATAACCAGAGCTCTTTTAGGTTTCTCAGAGGGAGCATCACTGAGGAGAGCAAACTTGTTGGACACGTGAAGGGCAGAGGAGGTGTGCTCTGGTGGGCTAGGCATAGCCTTAGTTTTGGCTGAACGAGTATGCCCCCAAGTCGTCACTCACTCACCCCGCTGTGAGGGCTCTAATGCCGGAGTCAGGGACACCCAGACTTTCCGCTACGGGAATAACACTGCTCTCACGCTCTCTAACCGTCTCTAAAGCTCTTTGAATCCCCTTTCTACCTGTGCAGCCTCGAAGTCCATGCCTTCAACGAGAGCTCCCTCACATCTACCAATAATTGAACCCCTTCATTAGGTCTTCCCTGGTTATTTTATCACATCCCACAAATCAACTGGGCAAGGAACATTATCATGGGGTGGAGCCCCTCAACTTCATGCCTGCAAGCTGCTGACAGTCCACATCTCAACCCTGCCATTATAAGTAAACAGCCTGATGTACCAATGCAAATCTCCAGCTGTTTCTACCCCAAATCAACCAGCAGCTTGCTCTCTGCCTACCGCCCCTCTCAAGAGCTGCCTTCATTCTCTAACACCCAAAGAAAGGGAGATCATGGAAAAGTGTATTACAGGGTCCCTCGCAGGTGATCATGCCGACAAGGATAGAGATGCATCCAAACAGGCTTCAGACAGTCGCCACTTGGTCAACCCTGACTTCACACAAGGAGCTTCGGAAGCTCCTGGGCTTCAGTGACTTCCACTTCATTGGAGAATACAGCTCCATCGCTGCCCCTTTAATAGCGCTGACTTCCCCAAGACAGGACTTTACTGGGACAAGAAAGCCAAGAGAGTCTTCTCCAATTTCAAAATAAGATTCACTTCAGCCTCTATGTTCATCATCCCTGATCCGTTCTGTCAATTTGTCATGTGGTCAACACTGGCTTGGGAGGTGTTCTCTCCTAAAGGTTGCAGTTCAACAAGCTGAACCTCTGCTCCCACTTTTCTCACAATCTAACATGTGCAGAGAACAACTATAACATTGGTGATTAGGAGCTCCTAGCCATGAAAAAAGAGAATTGGCTGGAGGGATCTGATTTCCTGTTCCTGGTCTGGACTGACCCTAAGAATCTTGATTATCTATTAAACGTCAAAAGGCTCAACGCCTGCCCAGCTATGTGGTTGCTCTTTTTCACTAGTTTCTCTAACTGCACCCTCCCCTACCAACCAGAATAGAATATAATTTATTTATTCAAGTACAATGAAATTAAAACGGACATTCCTTGATGCAAAAAAAAACATCAACCTTGAAAATACTCACAAACACACATATATACAAACACACTCCCACAAAGCATATATTCTGTTTTTGCACGATCAACAGTGATAAATGTTTGCATTGATTACATAAATTTCATTAATAGCAGATATTGCATAAATAATAAATTCTTATTACACATTATTTATACTTTTTTTTTCATAGCAGCATTTAGTGCGGTTATTGCAATAGAATAAAAACTGTTTTTATATCTGCTGGTTCTTGTATTTAATGTTCGATACTGTCTGCGCGACGGCAGTAGATCAAACAGTTGATGTCCCAGGTGTGAATTGTTCTTTGCATTTTTATTGCATAGTTTGAGTCAGCGGGAACTGTGTAACTTTTCCAAGTTGCTGAGAGGGCAGCCGACGATCTTCTGGGCAGTTGTGATGACCCTCTGCAGCTGCAGTGGAGCTGCTGTACCACACACATATGCAGTATTTTAAGATGCCCTCAATGGAGCATTGATAAAAATACACCAGCAGTCTCTAAGAGATGTTGTTCCTCCTGAGCATTCTCAGGAAGTGCAGTCTCTGCTGGACCTTTTTCAACATCTCAGAGGTGTTTACGCCTCAGCTAAGATCCTCCTTGACATGTACTCCCAAGAAGCGGAAGTACAGAACCCTCTCCACGCAGTCCCCGCTGATGAGCAGTGGTAAAATGTCAGTTTTTTTTCCTCCTAAAATCTATGATGACCTCCTTGGTCTTAGAAGTGCTGAGGAGCAGATTGTTTTCTCCACACCAGGCTGTTAGCCAATCTATCTCATACCTGTAGGCAGATTCATCCCTCGCAAAAATGAGCCCTACTATTTTAGCGCATCCGTAAATTAGACAAGGGTGTTGCTTTGTTGGACAGGTGTACAGTCGTGAGTGTACAGGGTGTAGAGCAGGGGGCTCAAAACACAACAGTGGTAAACGGGTGCAATGTATGTGGGCCCCCTCGCACACTCTGACTATGACCACACAGAGTGCTTTTCAAAGCACTTCATCACCACAGGGGTGAGAGCAACTGGCTGGTAAATACTGAAACTATTAATTTGTGATTTTTTTAGGCAGGGGGACTATAGTTGAGGACTTTAGGCAGGGTGGAACAATGGACTGAGACAAGGACTGGTTGAAAATCCTGATGAGGACTCCAGCCAGCTGGTCCGCAGAGTCCTTCAGCATCCTTCCAGAGACACCATCAGGTCCAGCAGTCTTACTAGTGTTTATGTTTATGTAGGGTAAGGGGTAGCTCAGTGGTTAAGGCATTGGACTACGGTTCGGAAGGTCCCAGGTTAAGCAAGGCCTTTAACCCCAACTGCTCTGATGTATAATGAGATTTCAAAAAATGTAAGTCGCTCTGGATAAGGGCGTCTGCCAAAATGCCTAGATGTAGATGTAGATGTTCCACAGGGTACGCCTCACCTCCCACTCTTCTAAGTAGTTCTGGTCCTCCGCCAGTGAGGCATCAGCAACACGAATGTTGGTCTTGTAGTTGGTAAGATGCTGTTGTTACTGTCCAGATGGTCTTCGATTTTTCTCCCGTACCTCAACTTAGCCTCTCTGATGCCTCACTTTAGGTCACCAGCGTTCCTTTCCTTCAGGAGCTGCTGGACCTCCTTCTTTATCCAGGGCTTTTGGTTGGGGTAGATCTGTATGCATTCCACTGTGACAGTGTCTATGCAGGTGTTAATGTAACACAGAACACTGTCCGTGAACACCTCCAGGTCTGGATCTTTAAAGACATCCCAATTCATCCTGTCAAAACAGTCCTGTAGCTGCTGAGAGGCACCAGCATGCCATGTTTCTACAGTCTTTGTGATTATAAGAGCTGGTTTCCTGAGGGAAGCATATGCAGGGACTAAAAGTAAGGACATATGGTCAGACTGGTCCAGGTGTGCTAATGGTCTTGCCTTGTAGCCTAGCTTGATGTTCGAGCAGACCTTGTCCAGTGTGTTTACTCCACTAGTAGCACATTTTACATGCTGGTGAAATTTGGGGAGCAGTGACTTTAGGTCTGCCTGATTAAAGTGTCCTGCTATGATGTGCACAGCATCAGTATACATGCTTTACTGTCTGCTAATACTACTATGTAAATGTCCTATAGCCCACACCATCACCACACCACACCATCCAGCTGGCCAAGTTCTTCCCGGGATCACCGCATGGACAGGACACTAAAATCGGGGAAGTCAAGGGGAGGCGGTGTGTGTTTAATGGTGAACAACAGCAGGTGAAACAGTGCAAGCATTGTTCCTCTCACACACACTTGCACACCTAACCTGGAGCTATTGACCATCAAATGTCGTCCTTTTTACCTTCACCTTTCACCTTTTACCTTTTTTACCTAACCTTTTTACATCGGTCATAATGAGCGCCATTTATATACCACCAAAAGGGGACACGGACACTGCCTTATGCATGAGGCACTCACACAGCACCAGACACAAAACCAGAACTTATTGTCTTAAAGAGCTTATTGTGGTAGGGGGCTTTAACAACGCCAATCTCAAACGCGCAGAGCCAAACTTTTTTCAGCATATCTCCTGCCCTACCAGCAGGTGAGCATTTCACTTCATATCATACTATGTATGACTGTGTATGTGAAGAATAAAATTTTAGTTTGAATTTGAATTTGATGTCCATCAGTATCTTGTGTAAGTGTAAAAACTCGGCTATGTATCACACACACAAACTGCAGGCAGAGAGAGAGAGAGAGAGAGAGAGAGAATGGATCTTTAACCTCTCAAACACACACACAAACACACACACACACACATACACAATGGAATCACTGCTGTAAAGTAAAAATAAAACAAATTAACCTGCACTTTACCTTTGAAATGTATCTTGAGAAACATTGTATTGCCTTGGAGTGGTACTCTCTGTTAGCACCTTAGCAGGTCCCTTCCACTGTGATTCACCATCCAGCTTCAACACAACTGAATCCCCTGGTCTGAGAACAGGTTAGTCCTTCACACCGTGTCGCTTATTAAAGTAGTATAAAGTAGTTGTTTCTTTGCTGCTTTATCCTTCTCTCTTATACTTGCTTTGTTTGGCCACTTTGGTCTAAGGCCTTTCTGCAGAGTGGGTAGAGTAGTGTGGACTTTTCTTTCCATCAACAATTCTGCTGGATTTACGCCTGTGGACGTGTTGGGCATTGTTCAAAAACTCATTGGTGTCAACAATGGATCCTCCTGCTTTAGTAACTATCTTGTGGTCTGAATGGCCCGTTCTCTATGCCCGTTATCATGAGGATTTTGCGGACTCGGGGTAATGTGTTGAATATCATACGTGGCACAGACGTTCCTTCAGACCTCGCTGGGGAATTGTGGCCCGTTGTTACTGACAATTTGTTCGGGTATTCCTTGCGAAGGTTGCTTTGAGCTTCTGTATAACGCACTCTGATGTTGTGACACTTAACAGAAGAATCTCCAAATATCATGAATAACAGTCGGATACCACCAAAGACTGTTTCCCTTGATGCATGGATGCATGGATGCTGTGTGCGTTTGTTCTCTATACAAAATTTACACGTTTCTATCTTTCGCCTCAGATCCTCAGAAATTCCCGGCCACCACACAGTCTCTTTAGCTCGAGCCCTGCATTTTGACAGGCCTTGGTGTCCTTCATGAATTCTACTAAGAATGTCCTGTCACATTATTTTTGGAATTACCATGCGGTTTCCCAGCACTAACAGTCTGTCACTCAATGACAAGAAGTTTGTAAAAGCTTTGTACGCTGTTAGGGACGCTGTTAGCGTATTCAGGCTGTCCTTATTTTTTACAGATTTCTCCAGCATTCATAGTTGATCATCCTTTTGAGTCTCCTGTCTTTCTCGGTCAACTTCTGCTGTGACACTGGCAAACCCCTGATGATTGCATTCACATGGGCACACACATCCGCTGATATGAAATCCTTTGTGGTGCTTATTGGACTACATGACAATGCATCTGCTACCACCATGCTTTTGCCTGGCATCTACTCTACTCTGTCTCATCAAAAGTCTCACTGATACAGTGTCCAGATCTTTGCTATTGATCAATGGTATTAATGGCTTATGATTAGTGACCAGTTTAAATTTTTCCAAGCCGACTAAGTACTTTTGGAACTTTTCCCATGCCCATTCTGTATGCCTGCAAGGCATTCCTTCTCTATTTGGGCGTATCTGATCTCTGAATCCCTGAGCCTTCTAGATGAGTATGCGACTGGTTTCCAGTTCCTGTCGTGCTTTTGCAGTAAAACACCGCCAGTACCGTAGCTGCTGGCATCTGCTGACATGACGGTTTCTTTTGCTGGGTCATAATGTGCTAGAACTGGGGCTTTGATAAGTGCATTCTTAAGATAGCTAAATGCGCTTTTCTGTGGTTGGTTCCATGCCCACATACTTTTTGTCTTAAGCAGTTCATACAGAGGACCTCCTTCTGTTACTAGGTTTGGAATGTATTTTCCCATATAGTTTTTGAGGCCTAACGCTCTCCTCAGTTCATTTACACTATTAGGGTCTTGCAACTCACTAATTGCACACACCTTTTCAGTGTCTGCTCTGACACCTTGAGCATCCACGATGTGTCCCAGAAAACTTGACTTTCTTAAACACACATGTTTGTCATGCTCTGTTTCATACAGAACCCGTACACAACCAGGTAATCCATATACACGGCCACACCATCCAGGTCTCCTAAAAGCTCGTGCATTTTGTGCTGGAATATTCCTGGGGCTATGCTGATTCCAAACGGGAGCCTTTTAAAGCAATAACGCCCCACTGGGGTGATAAATGTAGTCAAGAGTCTACTGGCATCACTTAATCCAGACACTGCATCCAATGATGTAAAGACGCTTGCTCCTGCTAATTTAGCTAGGATTTCTTCTCTTGTGGTAAGTACGTATCTCTCCCTTTAATGTTGTCATTCAGCTTGTCCAGTCCAACACAAATTCTTACTGCCCCATTGGGTTTCATGACTGGCACCATGGGAGCACACCAATCTGTGGGCTGTGTGACTCTCTTCACTACGCCTTGTTCTTCCATCCGCTGCAGTTCTGCTTTAACTTTAGACATTAGGGGTAACGGCACTTTTCTTGCAGTAGGTACTGCGTACGGCTCTGCTCCCTCTCACAGGTGGATTTTTACTGGCTTTGTTTTCTTTTGACCAGCCTCATCACAGCCGCTGTCTCTCGGCTCAGAAGATTACCTCTTGCTCATTGATTGTCCCTCTTGCTGGCTGATCTGCTTCGTGACGTCCTCGGCCAGCCGTGTCATCTGCACCACCGTTTCCAGGGTAAGTGCTGTCATTAGCCGCATTCTCCTAGAGAGATCTTTATCTCTAATCGCTTCTACGAGTCTGTCTCTTATGTGTTCGTTTCGGCTCACTCCAAGTTCACAGTACTCACTGAGCTCGTAAAGGGCTGTGATGTAGCATTCCGCATTTTCCCCTGGCTTCTGCACGCTCTGATGGGAACATGTCATTTGTTCTTTTGTCCCTGTCCTTTTAGGCATTAAGTATTCATCAAATTTCTCGTGATCCTGCGCAATCTCCCCTTCCGCGAATGTGAATGATTTGAAAATGTTCTACGCTTCAATGCCCATAGCGTATATTAACATGTTAATATGTACCTCTTTGTCCTCCTTACTTAGTTTTGTAGCAATCCTGTAATGTGAGAATCCATGTCTCAACGACGGCGGCTCTGTTGGATGACCAAAGTTGAAAGTCGGGGGGATAAATTTTGGCATTGCTCCTTTCTTTCCTTTAAGCTTCTGACACCATGTCTTGTATTTATTTAAAAGGAGGCATTCATTTGTCGCTTTCTTGTTTATTGGGAATCCAGTGGAACAGTACACAATTCCATGTGCTCTTTTACATCATGCATATAACAACAACTCTTCTTCCTGCTGATATATTACTCACTGAGGCCCCCTAGCGGGTGGATGATATAACACACTAACCAATACACAAGACCCTGACGGTATGGTATGGTATGGTATGGTATGGATCACCCGTAAAGCATTTAATAACTGCACTCTGCTCTGCACATGAGGGAAAGGAAAGAATGGATGAAAGTCAGAGTAACAATACAATAGCTAAAACAATGCTACAAATTAATTATAGTAAATAGTAAACAAATTACAATAAATTATTAGTAATGATTAATAACTAATACTTAGTGATTTCTTCCATAAATTTGTCATTAATAAATAGGGAGAGGGAGGGGGAAACACAATGGGAAGGTCCATCGGCTTTGGATATGACGACTAACCGGAACCAACCATGCTCAGATTTTGGAATTAGTGATTTCTATAAAATGAAGGTTTTTGTCTAGTTGCAAATTTGTAGTTACATGGATATCTAAATAGTTAACTGTGTATTTCACTGGGATATTGTTAAAATAGGAATCATTAAATACATGAAGTGGCAATAATCCACACTTATATTCAATTTTAGACCAGAAGCATTAGAGAAATCTTCCGAGAATGGATCAACTGATAGAGAGAGAGAGAGAGAGAGAGAGAGAGAGAGAGAGAGAGAGAGACAGTCACCTGCCTGCAATGTGTCTGTGTGAATTAGCATGTGGCTTAAGCTATAAGCTGTAGGAGCAGTATAACATGCTTTTGGGTTTCGATCTGAGTGTGTATGTGGAGCCGATCAGGAGATTACAGCTGAGTTACAAAACCACACAGAGCTGATTGGTTGCTTCATGTCTGACCTATTTCCTATTATTATTATTATTATTATTATTATTATTATTACAGCTGGAAGTGGGTTGGATATATTAGACAGCAAGTGAATGTTTTGTCCCTGAAGTTGATGGACTGGAAACCGAAAAAAATGTGCGAGCGTAAGGATTTGAGTGAGTTTGATAAGGAGCAGATTTTGATGTCTAGACGACTGGGTCAAAGCGTCTCCAAAACTGCAGCCTTCTGTGGGAGGTTCTCATCCTGCAGGGGTCAGGACCTACCAAAAGTGCTCCAAGGAAGGAGACCCTGTGAACCTGAGACAGGGCGATGATCACTGATGCACTTAAGGAGTGAAGGCTGTCTGACGCAACAGACGAGCTGCTGCGGCTCAAACCGCTGATAAAGCGAACGCTGACTCTGATAGAAAGCCGTCTGGAGCCGTACGGGGCTGTGGAGCTGAAGAGTGGTGTGGTGGAAATTATTTAAAGGAATCAGAGTCACAATAAGAGAAGGAGATGTGCAGGACATCTCAGTCTCACACACACACACACACACACACACACATACAGTGCATCTGGGAGAGAGAGGTACTTCCCCTTGTTAACTTCCCCTTCATGTTGCTCTAGCGGTTATCTTGCAAGACCTTCTATCATCACTGTAACTGCTTAGTCGCACCCTAAGCTTGGACACTTTGGCACGTACGCACAAGCGTTTTCTTTACCCTATAAAGTGAAAATGAAATAAAAATGAAAATGTTCTACCACAGTGGTCATGCTGACCCTGTGTATCCTCCATCGACAGCTCCGACGATAAGCATGTGAGTATCAGAACTGCAGCACAGAGCGATGGGAGAAGTTTAATGAATCATTTTTGTCCTAAACCTGGGTGTGTTTGGCCTCCCTGGGGATGAGATGAGGAAGCACTGTGTGTATACAGTATGATTCTCTGTGTGTATACAGTATGATTCTATGAACCTTACACACCACTTAATAACCTGAAGGACTTCAATTATCTGCTGCTGACATCATGGTGCCAGATATCACACACACCTTCAGGACTCAACATGTCCGAGCTGTTTTAGAGGCACAAGGGGAACGAGACCATTCGAGGCAGGTAGTTTTAATGGTGTGGCTGCTCAGTGTTCATACATCAGCCTGCAAAGACACCCGAGACGCGCATGATCTGATGCATATGTGAAAGTGAAAGTGAAATGGATTACAAATGTATTGTTTTATTATCACCCGATACTCTACCTGCTTATTCACCATCACCATCATCATCATCATCACCGTCATCACTTTCTCCCTGTACATTTACTGTAAACCATCACTCATCCTCAATCTCACACTTATGTTGGAAGTTTAATAACATCACTGTACCTCCATCTTCACATTTATCGTCCCTCACTTTGTGCTCACGTTCACGTATACCCCGTAGTGCTTAAGATAAGATCAAATATGATAAGATAAGATTACACGAGATAAGATATACTGTAATATACCTTCATTTGTCCCACAGTGGGGAAATTTATTTGTTCCAGCAGCAAAAAAAAAAAAAAAAAAAAAATTACAAATAGAAAGTAGGAACAGTACATTGTATAAATAGAAAAGCAAAAGGAAAAACAATACAATAGTTGCATTTAAAATGAAACTGAAACGGGGTGATGATGATGATGATGGATCTCCTGTACAGTTTCCAGGGGAATCCCCAGGACTCAGCCAGCCTTCTTAATTCATTTGTCCTTTGTCTTCCTGTCTGCAGTAGAGATGCCGCACCACCAACCCACCACTCCTCCATAGAAGATGGATCTTCATCATCATCATCATCATCATCATCATTAATGTCATCCCATTCCTCACAGTCATACGCTGCTTTCAGTAGAACAAAAGCATGTTCAAGTCCATAAGTATTTGGACAGGTAGATGTTGTGTAGATCTGCCGCACCACCCATCCTCCATCCTGACTCCTCCCTCATCACACGACCCAGGAGTGACACCTGCGCACGCCCTCCGGTTCCCTGGGGAGAGGCTGAGAGAACCAACCTGAGAAACAACCTCAGATCTCAGTGTCCATGATGACAAAGTGAAAGGAATGTTTGAAGAAAAGTTCATCAAACTCAGAAATGCAGAGGAGAAGCATCAGTGTGGTCATGTGGCGCGCGGCTCAAAACGAAGCGTCAAGCAAAGACAAAGGACTGTTTCCTGCGCAGTGAGGAAGTGTTTGAGAGACTGTTTTAACGGCAGGAACGTAAGTAAGGCTTCGTGTTTCTGTTACATTTGCAGGTCTTGTATTCCTTCATTATCTTCACTGGTGGATGTTCTCCATGATGACACCTCATTTGTGTTTAAGTGGATGGTGACAGACAAACCACAAGTACAGATCCGTGTGTGTGTGTGTGTTGGAGACATCTATATTTAGTTACCCATTGTCCTCTATGAGAGGTGTACAGTCCAGGAATGCCAAACTGTTGTCCTCGAGGTCCTCCCTGGTGAACTTGATATACACTCACTCACAAAAGTAAATACACCCCTCTAATTTCAGCAAATGTTTTAGTACATCTTCTCAAAGGACAACACTATAAACACTATAGAAATAAGATTTAATGTCCTCTGAAAATAACTCAACATACAGCCATTAGTGTCAGAATAATAACTGGCAACAAAAGTAAGTACACCCTCAGTGATCACAGCCGTACATCTTTAACCATGCAAAGTCACATGACCTGTTCATCATGCCCATGTGGTCGTCAGTGGACGAGCGTGTCTAAAGAGACCTGGACACTATTACGCACCTGTGGGACGTCCTCAAGAGGAAGGTGGTGAACCGCCACGTTTTTAACATCCAGCCGGTCCGTGATGTCATTATGGAGGAGTGAACGAGGATCCCAGTAACACCATGTGCAGCTCTGGTGAAGTCCAGGCCCAGGAGGATTACGGCCGTGATCGATAACAACAGTGTTGAAGAGACTGAGACATTGGACACAGGTTTGACATGTTCACTTACAGTGTACTCATTTTCACTGCCAGTTATTTAGACAATACGGTCTGTATGTTGAGTTATTGTTAGAGGACAGTAGATCTGGACTGATATACAAGCTGCACATTTTTCCGAGCCGGTCCAAACAGCTGTTATGGCATCGGTGGTGGGGAGACCATGGTTTTCACAACATCTAGTTTCAGGTCGCTGATCTTCAAAATGAAATCTCTGTGATTCTGGATACGGTGGTCGGCGTGTCCCACCAGGGGTGCGAGAATAGTGGCAAGGCATCAATGCTGCTGACTATTGGTCTGAAGTGGGGCTCCTTCTTCGTTGTATCTTGGGAAGTCCATAAAGACAAGGAGTGGCTTCTCCAGAGTGCACGTGGTGGTAGGTCTCCCTGTCAATAGTGCAGTCGCTTTCCAACAATTCACTAGAATTCACCTGAGACAAGACAACTGGTACATATGTACAAGCAAAGAAGCAGCAACACTTCAGGGCCTGGATCAGAAGCATACCTCCACCTGAAGGACCAGGAGCCCACGTCTGAGGATGAGCATGCATGAAGAGAGAGGACAGATGGTCCGAGAGAGGGACGAAAAGTAGAAAATCCTTCTCTCAACAGAGGTGGAGGTCTTGGGCCGAACCCACCTCCATCAGCCTTTTCATCCACCCCCAGGAAGATCAAGACCTTCTCACCAGTCCACTCTGAAGGCCACACTTAAGGACTCCTCTCTCTCTCTCTCTCTCTCTCTCTGTGTTTCTTCTAAACAGCTCTTCCTCCTACTCTACCCTCCTCCACTGTTCACGTCATTTTTAAAATAATGAAAACATTTTGATTGATTAAAACATTGGACAGCAGATCAATCAGAGAGAAAAAGAGAGGAGGAGTGATGAAGGGAGTTATAAGAATATTGTATAAGACTACTGTGTGTGTGTGTGTGTGTGTGTGTGAGAGAGAGAGAGAGAGGTGATTCGTGATCTCAGGAATGCAGAGGGAACAGAGCAGCACAGACTTGGTAGTTCGACATGGTGTGTTTTTCTAACTCTGGCTCACGTCTATTTATCATTTAGTTCTTCAGCGGAAACGCCCCATGAATCCGGAGCCGCGGTCCTGGATGAGCGTCAAACCCCTCGTTATCACTGCACTTTATATTCAGCTCTTAACCCTGAGAATAAACATTTCTTCCTGCATCTCAGACTGCTGGCCTTCATCCGTTCGGGGGAAACGGAAACGCGTCAGTGTATCAGAGACCCGGAGCTGAACGTCAGCCGAGTCGGACTCTCGTCTCTGCAGCGCTGAGGATCCTGACTGCTGAGCGGAGGTTTACATCACTTAACGTGGAAGTCACACACACACACACACACACACCGATTCATTTCATAGCAATACTTTATTGTACGTAGAAATGCACACAAACATTTTTAAATCCGTATAAACCCAAAAATGAGACAGACGAGACAAGAGCCTGCAGCTTTCACCGTCTGGGACAAAAAAACTGCTGAAATTCAACATGGACTCATGAGACCAGTGTGTGTGTGTGTGTGTGTGTGTGTGTGTGTGTAGGACTAAACATGATCCAGAACTCACACACTCAGGAAGGACAAATAGACAGGAAGTGGAGCAGAGAAGCAAAATTCATCCTCTTACACAATCACGAGAGAAAAACACACCGTGTGGGAGCAATACAGAGCGCAAACAGGACCGAGACCTGGGTTTACAACACACACACACACTCACTCACTCTCTCACACACACACACACACACACACACACACAACACACAACACACACACAACACAGTTGCTTGTAAACATGGCTCTGGATGAAGCGCGGTGCAGCTGGAGGAGAGAGAGAGTGTGTGTGTATGCGGGGGATGGGGGGGGGGGTGATGGGGGCGGATGGGGGGGGGGGGGGGGGGGTGGCGTGGGTGTGTTTCAGCCCAGGATGAGGGAGGATTTGCCCCCAGGAGGGTTTCTGCGTCCGGGTGGATTATCAGAAGAGACACTCGCACCAGACTTCTCCATCTGAGTCGCCTCCACTTCCTCTACTGACTCAAACGCCTCCGTCATTTCTGTAACACAGACGAAATGAGAAGTTACACACACACACACACACACACACACACACAGACACAGACAGAGACACAGACAGAGACACAGACAGAGACACAGACAGACAGAGACACAGACAGACAGAGACACACACACAGAGACACACACACAGAGACACACACACACAGACACACACAGACAGACAGACAGACACACAGAGACACAGACACACACAGACAGACACACATACAGACCCACACAGACACACAGACTGACACACAGAGACACAGACACACACAGACAGACACACACACAGTCCAACCTATGAGGCATTGTAAGAGGAATGCAAGACACACACACAAACTCTCTCTCTTGCGCCTTTTGCTTCTCTCTCTCCCTCCTGTATTTCTCTCTCTCTCTCTCTCTACCCCCCTTTTTCTCCATCCCTTCGTCTCTCTGTCCCACTCTCTCACTCTGTCCCCTTCTCTCACTCTCTCTCTCCGTCCCTCTGTCCCGGTCTCTATCCCCTTCTCTCTCTGTCTGTCTGTCCCCCCTCTGTCCCCCCGTCTCCCTCTCTCTGTCTCTCTCTGTCTCATGTCCCTCTTCCCCTCTGCTTGACTGTGACTAAAGTACAGAAGAATATTAACAGCAGAAACTTGGACAAAGTTGAAAACCTCAGCTATGGAAAATGCTTAATCAGTGTTTTTGACTCTGACACACAGGAGACAGACCGAGAGAGAGAGAGAGAGTGTGTGTGTGTGTGTGTGTGTGTGTGTGTGTGTGTGAATATATAAATATTGTAAATATTAAAGTCAAACTGCAGCTATAAGCCTTTGTGCAGTCAACCAGTGTGACGGGAAACATTATGATGTCTGCCAAATAAATTCACACACACACACACACACACACACACACACACACACACACACACACACACACACACACACACACACACACACAGCTGGATTTTTGGAGATAATGTCTATGAGTTTAGTGTTGCTGATCCTGAACAGCGCCATCTGCAGCTCACATGCAACTAGAGCAGCACTGTGTATGTGTGTGTGTGTGGGGGGGGGGGGGGGGGGGGGGGGGTTGATGATGATAAACCAAGCCATAAAGAGAGCAGAGAGAGAGAGATAAGGGGAAATTAAAAAAAGGAACAAAGCAAAAAAAGAGAAGTACAGGAAAGAGGGGAAAGAAAAAAGAGGTGCGAAAGCAACTGGGGAGAAAAAAAAACGAGGAACAAAGAATAAAAAAAACAAGAACAAAAACGTAAGAAGGGGAAAAAAGTGAAAGAAATGAAAAAAAGCAGAAAACAACGAGCAAGAAAAGAAAAAGAACGAAAGATAAAGATGAAAGGAAAGACAGTGACATTAACAATAACAACAGAGAGACGAAAGAGACACGGAAGAAGAACGAAAGAAACAGAAGTGAGAGACGATGGAGGAAGAGGAAGAGGAGGAGGAAGAGGAAGAGGAGGAAGAGGAGGAGGACCTCAGGAGGTGATGAAGGAAAAGAAAAACAACAGAGGAGCTTAAAGGAGACCAGACACGAATAACAGGTGATGGAGGAAGAAGAGACAGAGACAGAGAGAGAGACAGAGAGAGAGAGACAGAGAGACAGAGAGAGAGACAGAGATGATGAGGGACAGAGAGACGTTTTGCTCTTCACTCACCGCTGTTCTTTCCATCGTCTCCGTTCTGTGAAGAGAAGAAGAGCAGATGGTGAGATTATGAGAAGAAACATCACACAGCTGCTGCAGAAGGTCACCATGGTGTGTGTGTGTGTGTGTGTGTGTGTGTGTGTGTGTGTGAGAGAGAGTGAGTGTGTGCGCGCGTGTGAGCGAATGTGTGTGTGAGAGAGTTAGTCCATGAGAGAGTGAGCGTGTGTGTGTGTCTCACCACCACTGATGATGAAGGCTCAAGTTGTGCGTCACTGGTGTGATTGACAGGTTGCTGGGCACACCTCCTGAGTGGAGCTGAAGATTCTCCACATAACACACCTGTGGGCTTCCCACCTGCAGCACACAGAACCAGACAGAACCCATCAGAACCACACAGGGGAGCGCACGCGCACACACTCGCACACAAACAAACACACAAACAAACACACAAACAAACACACAAACAAACACACAAACAAACACACACAGCCTGTTAGAAAGAAAGCTGCAAAGAAAGTCAGACAGAAAAACAGATGAGAGGAGCGACAGACAGAAGAGAAGAAAGGAAAAGAATCTGCAGAAAAAGAATGATGTGATGCAGCTGCTCCTCCCCTGGGGTCACCACAGCGGGGGAACACACACACACACACACACACACACACACACACACGGGTTCCCTGTTGAGTCTGGTTCCTCTCAAGGTTTCTTCCTGTCACCATCTCAGGGAGTTTTTCCCTCAGCACCGTCGCCCTCGGCTCGTTCATCAGGGACCATCTGATCATTCTGATTCACACACACTCACATCTCACACACACTCACATCTCACACACACTCACATCTCACACACACTCACATCTCACACACACTCACATCTCACACACACTTCTGTCGTTTTCTTATGATGGTGTAAAGCTGCTTTGTGTCAATGACGGCTGTTAACCGCGTTTTACAAATAAAATTGAACTGAACCCCGGCTGCCCGTCCTGACCCGCCCCCTCGCCCCCCCTCGCCCCCCCCTCGGCCCCCCCCTCGGCCCCCCCGCCCCCCCCTCGGCCCCCCCCTCGGCCCCCCCCTCGGCCCCCCCGCCCGGACACCTCTCACTAATAACTAGAAGTGCAGATGAACAGAGGCTTTAATAAGAGGAAGTGATGCGAGCGGGAACTCGAGGGGAAACACTAGGACTCAGAATATCAGGATATTTTTACACGTTCCTGGTTAATGATGTCACCGTTTACTTCTCCCAACAGGAAGTCCGAGGACATTTACAGACTTTTACAGACTCGCACTCCTGAGCAGAACATCGGCTTCAAGCTGCTCTTTTCCGGGAAAGTTTCTGTGCAGAACCGGAGGACACAGCGAGGTTCTCCATCACGGAGCGATTCTGAGAAGATTCTAAATAAAATCTTCAATCGATAAACGAAGCCACGCCCCCGGTGGTACCGCCACCCTGATTGGTCGGTGTTGATGCTCCACTTCACCAGCAGGTTCTTCCGGTTTACGCTGAGGTTCTGCAGGTCACGTTCATCTCTCTCCATTCTCATCTCGGACTCGGAGAGCTTCGGCTCGGGCACTCCAACACACCCGTCCTGTCAGGATGTGCACACACACCGTAAACAAACGAAACCTCTTCACTCATGACCGGGTCAGGGTACTTCACACACACGACGGTCCAGGGCTTCACCACACTTCTGGAGGAGGATCCCGATGGGTTCCTCAGGTCTGAGAACAGACAGGACATGAAGGCGGTGTGAAGAGACCCAGAGCTGAACTCTAACCACGACGGAGTCAGACTGATGCACTGATCACCGTCTGCAACACAAACACTTCAGGTTTCACTTCTTCTTCTTCTTTTTCGAGAGAGAGAGAGAGAGAGACGTTTACTGATCAGCCTGGAGCGGACACACACACACACACACACACACAGTTTATCTGGTCCTCATTGCTACAGGTCTGAGAGGACGGACTTTAGCGCCTCCTGGAGACGTCGCATGTCTTCACTCCAGAGATTCTCCTGGTGATGAAACTAAGACCATTGTGTGTTTTCCCCCAAGAATTCTCCTTTAAAATGAAACAAGTATTAAAGATGAAAGTTCTTCATGAAACATCTGAACACTTCAGTCTTCCTGAGGTGTGGGACTGTTAGCAGTGGTGAGGAGGACTTTAGGACCCTGTGGAGTTCCTTCAGCAGAGGAGAAAATGGAGGAAAGACGAGGGTGAAGAACTCGCTCCCATGTCTGCGGTACAAACCCAGACGGACACGCCCACAATCAGAGTAACGAGCCCAGACGCGCGTCACCAGTAACTTTCACATGGATAAAGTGGAGAAATCTGAAGTTACCAGCGCGCTGGAGGAACCGGAAAAGTTTTAAATATTATTTCAGAGTAAAAGTTGAGATCAGCACAGGTCAAGTGTTTTTCATCTCCGACCCGACCCGACCCGACCCACCTAATATTATAACACTGATATTCACAGACCAGCTGCGACGGCGCCGCACACCGAGCCACAAACACCATGAGGTCGTCCATTAGCATGGGACTGACATCACACAGCGAGGGACAGCGTCACTCCCCGTCTCTCAGGAGGGGGAGGAGCCAATAAATATAGGAATGAAAAATAAACAGAAGAAATGTATCGTTCCACATTTTTCTCCAAAATCAGAAAATAATTTCACATTTAGGGCAAAAAAAATCAGGTTCTAATAATAAAATCTGCCTGCGCGCGCGTGTGTGTGTGTGTGTGTGTGTGTGTGTGTGTGTGTGTGCGCGTGTGTGCGCGGTAACAAACAGAGTGACTGTGATTTTTTTCTGCATCAATAACTACAGTGACTCTGCATCGTGTGCCGACCTGCACTTCACTATCAATCAGAACTTCTAGAGGAACATAGAGGAACTCGGGACACTCAGGCGCTCGCTCACACGCTGAGAACATGCTGTCCTGGGGGGGGCGGGGGGTGCGGGGGGTCCGCTCATGATGTAGACTTTTCTGTACCAGTCTGTTTATAAACCCAGTAAACTGCTGCTTTTTTTTCAGCACCAGACTGAGCAGCGCCGCGTTCGTCTCCGCCGGGTTTCTGCCTGATGAACTCACTCTTGTGTTTATCTGTTTGTTGTTGCTGGACGTCTGCGGCGTACTGATTACTGAGAGAGGAGGACGGGAAGTACGGGGAAAACTATTAACATCACACACACACACACACACACACACACACACACACACACACACACACACACACACACACAGACACACACACACACACACCACACACACCACACACACCACACACACCACACACACCACACACACACACACAGACACACACACAGACACACACACAGACACACACACAGACACACACACAGACACACACACAGACACACACACAGACACACACACACACACACTCTGCCGCGCCAAAAAATCTGAGTTGCATCCTAATTAGTTTTCTTTGGACCGACTTTCGCTTTGATTACATCTCACACTCCCCCTGACGTGGCGTTCAGAAGTTTCTAGAACATTTACTTCTCTGCTTTGTGATAATCACCTGTTTAAATCTCTATATAAATACAAAATAATGACATTTCTGCCAAGAGGTGCGTTACTGTACTGATGAGGGACGGAGAGTCGATCCGCTCTATAAAGTCTTCTCCAGGACGTCCCACAGACTCTCACTGGGGTTAAAGGTCAGGACTCGTGGTGTCCAGTTCATGAATACGGAATACGGCGCGTCCCATCAGAGAAGCAGAAACCCTCCACAGATGTGATGTGCTGGTGATTCAGTACATTCAGGTGGTCATGTGACTTCATTTTATCTCCACATAACGTTGCTGAGTCTCGACCTGAGCGACTGAAGCGACCCCAGATCATAACACTGTCTCCGGAGGCTTGTACAGTGGACGCTATGCATGATGTCCAGCTCACTAACAAACTTCCACCTTTTTTCTGAGTCTCACTAACGAGTGGTTTTATTATGGACACACAGCTGTTTAGTCCCAATCCAGTGAGTTCTCATCACATTGTGTGTGTGTGTGTGTGTGTGTGTGTGTGTGTGTGTGTTAATTACTTTCACTAATAAACACAGCTCTGGTTTCTACAGGACATTTTGCCCCATGCAGCTTCTCCAGGTGTGTACGTGATCTCCATCACACACACACACACACACACACACACACACACTCACTCAGAGTTTCTTCTGTGAAGTTGATGTTTAGCTCCATCATCATCATCATCATCATGTCCTGGACGGTTCTTAACTGAACTCTCTCCCTAGTTGTTGTCTTTGCTTGATGCAGGACAATAATGTGACTCTTGTGAAACACGCTAACGTCTCTGATGATCACAGGACACGCGTGTGTGAGAAATGAGAAGCTCCTCACTGCTACAGAGAGGGTTATAGCAACGAGTGCAGCTGAGGCACATCGCACTTATTTAAATCCAAACGCGGCCTTTTCCTGCCCAGGCAGTGAGCGTCCTAATCCACAGTGGTTGTTAAATGCAAATGAAACCGTTTCAAATTTCGATTTCCATTTGATTAATCATTCGACTCTAAAGAGAACCCTCGGAGAACCCTGACGTTCCTGTATGCCCTTGTTCTGCTGGACTCACCTGGCGGGTTGTTCCTCCGATGGGCGTGTGGATCCTCAGGTTCTGCGAAAATACTGGAAGCCATTTTGTTTTTGCGAGCAGCGGGTTTCTCCTCCTCGTTGCCAAAGGAGATGTTGGAGCCTCCACCTGGTGGACGGAGAACCCTGGAACACACACACACACACACACACACACACACACACACACACACACACACACACACACACAGAGAACTGATGTCATTAAGAGCTACACATTGATTGAGTTGTTCGTCTGGGGGAACCCTACACCAGAATCCAATAGAACCCTAAACAAAATGCTTAGATTTGAAAATGGGTTCTGAGGAGAACGTTCTTCATCCTGAATTATACCATCAACACTTACAGAACCCATGAAGAACCACTTATTAGAGTATGTAACCTAAGTGTTAAGAAGATTCCCAAGAGAAAGACTTTACTTTTAAATGATGGGTTCTACTAGGAACATACACTCTGTGGTTCTACAGGATTTGGAACCTTTGATGATCCTGCAGAACCACGAAGATCTGGTGATGATGTGAAATGCTTAGACCTTCAGTCTGATGTGAAGAGGAGCCAGGACATCACATGGACCAGAACTAATGAGCCCATGGGCCCCACACACACACACACACACACACACACACACACACACACAGGTGCTGCTTTCGGTTTGTCTGAGGTGGGCGTGGCCTAATGCAGCCGTGCTCACCACATCAGCTCCATGTCCGGTCACCTTCACTCCAACACTCTTCTTCTCCTTCAGACTGTTTTAAAAAACATTAAACTCGATTATCTTTTTTGAAGTTGCTGCAGACTGTTAGAGATCATCACATCACTCTGGAGCTCAGCTGCCGTCCGATTCTCCTGACTCACTGCCGGATCAGACTCGGGACCGAACACATCATCAAGCTTTAAGTCATCGGCGCCGTCGGGTTTTATTCCAGCGTTACTGACTTATTTCACATCCATGTTCCAGGTCTTTGAGGGCATTTAGAAATGACTCCGCCTAATCAGTCACAAAACTCACCAGAGTAAATACATTGATTTTACTTTCATCATATTATGACATGACCACGCCCTGTATAAATATTTAGGGCGGAGTTATTTAGCTCTTTCCATGACGGCAGCAGTGTTTATGGTATAATAAGCCCTAGTGCATTTGGGTGTGTGTGTGTGTGTGTGTGTGTGTGTTTAGCATGATTCAGAAAATTCTAATTGAAACAAAAAACAAACACTCAACACAAAAAGGAGCGGAGCATCAAAGTAAAACATCAGAATAAATCGCTACAAAAGAGAGTTTAAAAAAAGGCAGGTGAAGGGCGTGGCCTGGCACCGGGGCGGATTCCTTTTTAATGACCTTGTGTGTGGCGGATACACACTCACATGCACGCAACTGGATACTGAGCGAGAGATAAAGATCAGACATTAGTCATCTCTGCATGGAATTATTTTTCTGCTTGTTCTAATTAATTCAATCAGAGTAAAAAAAAAAATTATAAATTGAAATAAAATCACCTAATTTTGTGGGCGTGTCTCATTCTGTGTCATACTGACAACTCCACGCGTACTGCACACACATTTTCTGTGAACATGTTAAATGTGCTGAGCTTTACTTCATACTGTATGAACAAGCACTTGTTGTAGGGGGCGTGGCCACATCGGCTCGTTAGCAGGTCACGTGACTGATCTGATGGGAAACCCTGGAAGCGTCTGGAAGCTTCTCTGACATTCGGCTGTATTTTATTTCATCATTCTCACTTTTAAAACTTCCGGTGTTAAGCACATAGCGCACACTTCCTGCAGCATCTCCACAGGATGGACCTCCATCAGCACGTCACATCACACAGGATGGAGATCATCTTCTTATTAAACCTCATCATATAAACGATGCCTCGACTCAGACGGGCCCAATTCAGTAAGACTTCACCACATCACTACATGAAAATCTCATCCTGTGTGAATACGGCTTAAAGAAAAGGGGAAAAAAAACCCTGAATATCCTGCATGTGTGTGTGTGTGTGTGTGTGTGTGTGTGTGTGTGTGTGTGTGTGCACACGTGTGTGTAAGGGTTAATGCAGATCCAAGCTGCATGTCTGATCACCAGTCAGTGAATAAACCATTGTAAACCTGTAAAACACACACACACACACACACCTTTCAGCAAACACTGCAGCATACTGCACATGCACGAGAGCCAAATTCAGGTTTGCAGAAGAACACCATCATGTAGACAAAGGCGGAACCCCACCCAGTCAGGACACACACACACACACACACACACACACACACACAAACCACATCCTGTACAAATGCGCTGTTTATCATGACAGAGTTCAGCGAGACAGAAGGACAGACAGATGGACAGAAAGCGCAGTGAATTTAAAGCCAGGAGACGCGTGCATGAAGGTTATAAAGGAGGAAGAGGGAGCTGAGGAGGAGGAGGAGGAGGAGGATGATGATGGAGAGGGGAGTGAAAGCAATGCAATGCAGCAGCGTCTCGGGGAACAATGGAGGATCTGAAGCGGCCCGGCAGCGACCCAGCCGGCCGAGAACAGACTGGGATTCGAGCTGGGTTCGAGAATAAAGGAGGAACAATAGAGGAGCAAATCACTGCGGCTCTCAGGGGGCTAATGCCTTTACCAGGGGCACCTGCAATCAGCTGACACACACACACACACACACACACACACACCCCAGTACACATCCTAATACACACGATCAGCTCAGTTACTCATGCATTTATTATTATAATAATGATGATGATGATGATGATGGTGGTGATGGTGGTGGTGGGCTCGAGTCCCCTGACGCTCGGCCGTGTTACCTGGAGCTGCTCTTGGCCTCGGGGTCCATGCCCTGAAACGTGGTGGTGGTCGTCATTTTCCTTCTCTTCTCCTCTCTTCCTTTTCTTTTCTTTTCTTTTCTTTTTTTCTATAGTAATAACCCGCTCGTGCAGGGGTTCAAACACAGCGCGTGACTCGTACTGGTTTCACTCCGCGCTCGAGATCAGCTCAGACCCGCACTGAAGCCTCACGCGCTCATCTTTATCGATTAAAGCCCGACATCAGATCTCACAATGAGCCGCACCGCGGGGTCTGCGCTCGAGCCTCTCCATTCCCGCTCGGGACACGCCCCCCGCGCCGCTTCCGCCGCGCCGATTGGTCCGCACGGCTCTCATCCGCGCGCTGATTGGCTGCAACGGCGCACGGGCCCGCGTCACGAGCGCAGGAGGAAGAGGAAGAAGGAAGCCGTTAGTCTGAGGTTTAAACCTGATCAAAGTGCACCGAGTCTGTGACACCGAGTCTCTCACACACACACACTGGACATGTGGTTAGGGTTTTACCTCCATATCACTCACACACACACACACTCACACACACACTGATCAACATTCAGCATCTTTAGAATACCAACATTACCACCTCACATCATGTCTCCTACACCCTGTCCAGTGCACTAGTCTCTGTCCCCACTCTGTCCAGTGCACTAGTCTCTGTCCCCACTCTGTCCAGTGCACTAGTCTCTGTTCCCACCCTGTCCAGTGCACTAGTCTCTGTCCCCACCCTGTCCAGTGCACTAGTCTGCATCCACAACCTTTCTAGTGCACTAGTCTGCGTCCCCACCCTGTCTAGTGCACTAGTCTGCGTCCCCACTCTGTCTAGTGCACTAGTCTGTATTCCCACCCTGTCTAGTGCACTAGTCTGTGTTCCAACCCTTTCTAGTGCACTAGTCTGTGTTCCAACCCTGTCTAGTGCACTAGTCTGTGTTCCCACCCTTTCTAGTGCACTAGTCTGTGTTCCAACCCTTTCTAGTGCACTAGTCTGTGTTCCAACCCTGTCTAGTGCACTAGTCTGCATCCCCACCCTGTCTAGTGCACTAGTCTGCATCCCCACCCTGTCTAGTGCACTAGTTTGCATCCACAACCTTTCTAGTGCACTAGTCTGCGTCCACACCCTGTCTAGTGCACTAGTTTGCATCCACAACCTTTCTAGTGCACTAGTCTGTGTTCCCACCCTGTCTAGTGCACTAGTCTGCGTCCCCACCCTGTCTAGTGCACTAGTCTGCGTCCCCACTCTGTCTAGTGCACTAGTCTGTGTTCCCACCCTGTCTAGTGCACTAGTGTGTTCCCACCCTTTCTAGTGCACTAGTCTGTGTTCCAACCCTGTCTAGTGCACTAGTCTGTGTTCCCACCCTTTCTAGTGCACTAGTCTGTGTTCCAACCCTTTCTAGTGCACTAGTCTGTGTTCCAACCCTGTCTAGTGCACTAGTCTGTGTTCCCACCCTTTCTAGTGCACTAGTCTGTGTTCCAACCCTGTTTAGTGCACTAGTCTGCGTCCCCACCCTGTCTAGTGCACTAGTCTGCATCCACAACCTTTCTAGTGCACTAGTCTGTGTTCCAACCCTGTCTAGTGCACTAGTCTGCGTCCCCACTCTGTCTAGTGCACTAGTTTGCATGCACAACCTTTCTAGTGCACTAGTCTGTGTTCCAACCCTGTCTAGTGCACTAGTCTGCACCCCACCCTGTCTAGTGCACTAGTCTGTGTTCCAACCCTGTCTAGTGCACTAGTCTGCATCCACAACCTTTCTAGTGCACTAGTTTGTGTTCCCACCCTTTCTAGTGCACTAGTCTGTGTTCCCACCCTTTCTTGTGCACTAGTCTATATTCCCACCCTGCCTAGTGCACTACTATCACTGATTCTGGATCCTTTGGACTGTGGGAGGAAACCGGAGTACCCAGAGGAAACCCACCCAGGCACATGGACCCCGAGGTGGGAATCAAACCCAGATCCTAGAGATGCAAGATACACAACCTACCATCACTGAATCTGGATCCTTTTTATTCCCTACAATAACCCCTGCACTCTATGTAGCCCACTGTACTGTATACCCACCACAGCTCCCTACACCCTACCTTCACCTTCATACACTATTCCTTATAGATCAAATCTACCCTTCTACACGCTCTTACTGCACCATACATCCAGCTGATGATTTAGTTCTTAAACACATGTACAAAGACACTAAATATGGACCAACAAGTACACAGTACACACTAGGTAGTGTTCAATTTGGCATTGAAAGTGATAAAAACCATTTTTAAGTGCACTACTATTGCACCATTATGTGTATTTAAGTCAGCCCTTATAAATTCTACAGCTCACATACAATAGTGTATATCCACTAGATCCCTACTTCCTAACTTGACACACTTCTTAGGGGAGATAATCTTTTGCATGCAATAATTTTGCATTAAGGGCCCTTCATCCCTATCTACATGTATGTGCACTACATAAGGTGCTGCAGTGTGTAATTATGGTCCTAAAACAAATTCTTTACCTTTTGTGGCCTACATGATATCAAGTATATCTGTTCATATTAACACACCACTTCTACATGCTACATAGTGCACTACACCTTTAGTTAGGTCTCTATTACACATATAATCATCCTAAATGGTGATTAAAACATAACAAGTGGACACTAGGTAGTGTTTAATTTAACAGAGAGCCATACATATAGTACTTTACTTAAGAGCACTACACGGGCTACATCTTGTACATCCTTTACAACACACTGTTATGACCACCTGCAGTATAAAGTTTAGATCATCACCATGGTAACATGTAGTCATGTGACTAAAATATACTTTTTTTATATATTGAATCTATGTAACTACTGAAATAAATTTTTATACTGTATTTTGTAACACACAAACATACACACACACACACACACTTAAACCTCAGGCCATGGTTATTACTTTTATACAACTGGTTTATTCAGACAAAAAAAAAAAAAAAAAAAATTGACTTTTTGAACACTGCACATTGTAAATGTGACTCAATAAAACCGAGAGGGTACAAAAAAAACAGAACTACTACATTTATAAAAGATATAAAAGCTGTAAAGTGAATAAAACACAAAACTAAACTTCAGCTATGATGGTCATTCATAATGGGAAAAAAAACAACAATAAAAGAAGAAAAAAAATTATAAAAAACACACAACACCCTGATCAATATGGTCTTAGGGTTTTTCTTGGTCACAGGTCCACATGGGTCAGAATTGAGAAGAAACGTTTCATATAACAGAAAAGAGAGTTAGAGAGAGGTGAGAGTGTGTGTGTGTGAGAGAGAGAGAGAGAGAATGAGAATTGAACACTGTCCGTGAGGATCTGAGCAGCCGCATTTCAGTCCATGTTTCTTCCGCGATGGTTCAAACTTAAACATGTTCGATGGATTTGCTGGAGGCAACGAAGGAGGATTGATGGAGGGATGGAAGTCGACGTTGCTTTACATCACGCCTCCTGTCTGCTGCTGAAACACGTCGATTGTGTCCTCGTCCTCCATTTCCAACTGTAAACCCCGTGCACGCGCACACACGCGCACACACACACACACACACACACACACACGAGCAGGTCAGTAAAGGTCTCTAACACTACACCATCACTACTCAGTGCTTTCGTTAACCTCACTAAGGCGCGACCCAAACCCGGCTTGCTGCAGAGGATTACAGAACCACAGCGTAGAGTTTAAAACCCATTTACAGCTACATGTAACGATGTGGACCGCTCCGAGTGAGTGCTTCTGTCCGTACCTGAGCGGGTGTGTCCGTCTCGTTAATGGGCTGTCCGTCAAACCGGAAGCGGATCTGCCTCATCGTGAGTCCCTGCACAAAAAAAAATGAATAGGAGTGAAATAAGACAAGCGGCCATGCTGATCAATCAGCAGAAAGCTCCGCCCACAATCCTTGCTGGACTCTGCATTCCCCTTCCTCTCTTCTTTAAGTGTTTTTATGTTTCAGGATAACAGTACCGCGCTTAGGTGTTGTGAGAAGCACAGTGTTCACTCTAGAAGCCCTGCACGCTTAATTATAGTTTAGGGAAATGGGTTATCATACAGAAACAATAGAGTTATTAACACACAACCCAGACCGGCTCGACAGGAAACGACTGATGAATTAAAACTGGTACAACAATTAAAGTCAGACAGATTACATCACAGCCGTTTGGGCAACATGCCTCAATGTTTAATTAGTCATCGGAGTAATCACACTTCATGCGGGATGATGTAATATAATTATTTATCATAAGCTCCTTCATTGTGGTTGCAGAATTTTAGCCTTACACTTGTCGTACATGGCTGGGATAGGCCCCGCCCACTTCATCTGCCCCTGGATGTAAATGAATTAAGAGATTGTTTCTTATACTACACCGCTAAATCACTTAAACCTTATTACCTGTAATATAAATACCTGTCTGCATTACTCAGTACTTGTTTCTTCCTATTATCCACATTATAAATATAAAACTGTAGATTTGTACACATTCCTAGACTTTCTTAATATATACACAATTTATGACAGCAGAATTATGATTCTTTTGTCTGCTGATTCACATATCACCACACTGACTCCAAAATAGATTAAAAAAAAACTATTTATTCTGTTTCTAAAACAGAAATGAACTGGTCGATCGGTCAGTGATCAGAATTGTCTGGTGTTCAGTGTGATTGGACGTGAAATGTGTTTTTATGGCGTTACATTATTAAAAATCATGCGTGTTAAAAGCCTCTAATCTGCCTTTTTCTCCAAACTCTGCGAGTGTATTAGTCTCAAACACACTCATTACTCACACCCGTCTCACAACGCCAGTGCTAAGGAGTCAAAAAGCGCGTGTGTTAGAAGCCCTGCGTGCCCACATGCTTGCAGCCGCTCAACCTGCGCGCTCACGGTCGACTTTTGGAGGAGTCTGAGGCAGTAAAACATCACTGTTTATTTATAGTCATACAGGTCGCGCCCTCTCTGGACTATTCACACTGATTTTCATCCCATGTGGTTGTTTAGAAATAATAATAATAATAATGATGATGATGATGACAGAGACAGGCGCTGCTCAGTAACAATGTAGCTTTGTGTTTAATTTCATGGGAAGTTAAATGTTAAACTCTTGTATGTAAAAATTAGTTTGTATTTAAAAGAATAAAAGTTTGCGTTTAAAAGCTGTGCTTGGTTTTAAGTGAGAAAATTTTAAAAGTTTTAAATATAAAATGAATATGAATTGGCACAGAAGTACGTGTGATAATATTGTATCGGGTGGCGATTCATCCCTAATGTATATACACTACTATTTACTGTTTTTCCTCCTGTGTTTGTGTATGTAACAGAGAGACCTTGCTTGAGTGTGTGTGTGTGTGTGTGTGTGTGTGTGTGTTTTCCACCTGTCGTTCACAGTAGGCCTTCATCAGTTTGCAGAGCGGCGTGTGCCTCTTGATTTTGAACTGCACCACCGAGCCGTCCTGTCCCGCCACCTTCAGGTTGATGTGTTCGTTATTCTCAGTCTTCACACCTTCCTGCACACACACACACACACACACAGGGAGAGGGATGTCAACGACTCAGAGTCAATGAGATATAAAGAATAAAACTCAAAATTAAACATCTGTAAATCTCAAGAGAGAGAACATTATAGATTATTTTAAATTATCTGATGACTCTGAACAATAAACAAACTGATGCGCGCACACACACACACACACACACTAACTGTGTGTACAATATGTATATACAATAATTACACACACAGTACAAGTTACAAAATAAATAACCTACATACAATTAACGTGTGAAATAAAGAAAGAAAAGTCTAAATAAAGATTAAACATCACTTTTTAAAACACAGAAACATGCGCAGAATACTGAACTCTCACTCCACTCAGGTATAAACTCTATAAATGACATGCTAGTCTATTCAAGTGTATTAGCATTAGCTTATAAAATTATATAAATCTGCTTTTGTAGATACATCAGGACTAAAATATTAAAATTCTAAATCAATAAAGCCCTTAAGACTTCCCCCCCTGATGTGTTTAAAAAGTTTTAAATAAAAAATAAAATTTAAATAAAGCTGCCTTATAAACCTGCACAACCTAGCATGGATGCTAACCGGCCCGTTAGCTTATTAGCCACTTAGCAAACTGAAAATGCTTATTTTTCTTTATATTGTTGTGTGGAATGTGTTTAAAACATAAACGTGTGGTAAATGCACAAATATGTAATAATATTCAGTAATAAATTCACACACTCTATGTCGCGGTTTATTTATTTATTTTCTTTTTTTTCTCCTC
Organism: Clarias fuscus; assembly: GCA_030347435.1. Taxonomy (NCBI): domain Eukaryota; kingdom Metazoa; phylum Chordata; class Actinopteri; order Siluriformes; family Clariidae; genus Clarias; species Clarias fuscus. The sequence goes on from CM059206.1 coordinate 41,977,394, forward strand.
ACCTTGGGCTTCTCGTCCGCCATTGCTGTTGTGTCTCTGCTTCTCTTTCTCAAGACTCGCTTCTTTTCCCGCCTATATTCTAATGAAGCTCTCCGTCTCTGCACCGTGTTTGGCTGAGAATTTTCCAAGTCCTGCGTTTTGATTGGCTTTGCGTGTGTATTCTCTAAATAAAGCGTGCGATTGACCTATTGGAACGCAGAAAAGGCGGGACATGGTGGAAAACGGGTAGGGGGAAAATAATATCTCAAAAGCTAGCGCGCACAGTCGCAGGAAATGAGGTCAATTTCCGGGTAGCGTCAGACTGCGAGCTAATAGTAATGATTAAGTTTGTTTGTTTACATACAAACATGCATAAATGCGTACTTAAAATGTAATGCCTTTTTTATATTTATGAATCAATTATTTAACATTTTTATTTCATAACATTAATGATTTAGAATCTTCAGTTATCAGTCAATTATCAAAATACTATAATAAAAACCAATGTTTTTTTTATATAAATTGAAGCTTTGTAGTCTTTACAAAAAGATCATATGAAAAAAATAAGAGATTTTACAGAATATAGAAAATTGTACATTTACGGAACAGTTCAAACCTGTCATGCAACATTCTGCAGCAAATCTGACATCATAAATCATTACCAGAGATTTTATTGCTGGAATATTCTGAATATTCTTAATATTCTGGATTTGAAGACATACATTAAGCTTGGTGAGATCAATGGGATTAGTGGTCAGAAAGAAGAAGCATTACATCATACAAGCACTTCCCCTAAACGTAGCGTAAAAAACCAGACAGAGACGATGAGGGAAGCCACAGTGAGGCCAACAGTTACTCTGAAGCAGTAACAGGGCACAGTGAGGGGCGGGGCGGGGGCGGGACTAAGGGCTGGGGGCCTAAGAACTATGACATCAGCGCTCTGATGGTGCTGATGCTCTGTAGTGCAGATGTCAGCGAGGGGCTGTATGGCTCTTCTGAGCACTTTTTTCTCCCCAGCATCCGGGGCCTTTCTGGGGGCTTAACCTCCTCAAACAGTGATGATAATCAACACAGAGGTTGGAATCTACTGCCATTAGGACGCCTGTGTGGCTGGGCCCTGGGTGTGGCATGGGGCCTTCACAGGACATTTGCACGTGCACGTAAACATGTCAAACCCGGTAAACATTTAGACCTCATTGAGCTGAACAACTTTCGCTGTGCATGTCATGGGCTCTACAGAATAGGACGTCAGGTACTTTGGGTTGTTTTCCAAACGCACCCAGGGAAATTTGAAATACTCTTCTTTGGGGATTCATACTGTACGATCAGCACCAAACCGGGCCAGTATGATCTCAAGACATTGTGGATGCAAAACTGTAAATGTCTTTTTGACATCTCAAACAATTCAGCTGTGGCGAGGCCTTAACCCTATGGGGAAAAGTGGCTAATAACTTCCTTAAATTTATATATAATTAAATAGCTATCTATTATGTCATAATGGTATTAGTACCTCCCCTTTCAATGCATGTGCCCACTGTCAATCTTGGCTTTGCAAATATATTCTTCTTCTTCTTTTTGTTGTTTAACAGCTGTTGGAATCCAGTAGGTTACATTATCAATGCTGATTTTTGTTTGTTTGTTTTGCATTACAGCACTACTCCAGGCCACACCTTAAATAATCCCATCCCTACAGGGAAACATGCTAGTCGGCATCATGCTCAGCTTTTTCTTCTCAGAGCATGGGCGTCGAAATATAGCAGGATAGCAGAAAGGAAATGTTCTACAGTGACCAGGTCAAAATCTGAACCCTACTGAGTGTGTGAGGTGCTGTTAGAAATCTGCAGTAAAACACCCGAAGAACCAGGAGGAATGAGTGAAACAGTGTGCAGAGCGCGTATGCTCCTTACTGCCCCACACAGACCTTCAACTGTTACCGCAGGATCAAGCGTACCAGCCTGATGGGGGTGAATACTTACGCAAGCAGCATGTTTCAGTTTTTTTATGTTTTTTAAACCACTGCTGATTTTCAATCTTTATGAATTTAGTTTTGATTACGTACACACTGTGGTGTCCAAAGTCCTGGAATATGAAACCCTCCACAGATGTGATGTGCTGCTGATTCAGTACATTCAGGTGGTCATGTGACTTCATTTTATCTCCACATAACGTTGCTGAGTCTCGACCTGAGCGACTGAAGCGACCCCAGATCATAACACTGTCTCCGGAGGCTTGTACAGTGGACACTATGCATGATGGGAGCATGGCTTCATGCGCTTCCCTTCTCACCCTGACACGCCCATCGCTCTGGAATAGACTCGGTCTGGACTCGTCAGGTCACATGACCTTTCTCCATCACTCCACAGTCCAGCTCCCTAACAAACTGGCACCTGTGTGTAAGTGTTTTATCTGAGCACGTTTCTTCCACAGTGGTGCGGGTTCACTGTCCTTCCAGGTTCTGATCATGTGCTGAAGGATTCTTAACACAGTTCCAGTCATTTCACACCTTAGTTGTTCTCTTTGCCTGATGGATCTCAATAATTCGGCCATTATATATTGCCGACCCTATTATATTTGGCCAGACGGTGTATATCTGAAGAGCGAAACAATCTACTCTATAATAAAATAAGTGTTGTCTGTAATCTAGACCAGCCTGATGACCAACGTTTTATTCTCAGAACATTCATTTAAAGTTGTTATAAAGTACCGAGTTCTTGCGTAATTTAAACAAAACCAGGGCAGTTTTAAGTAAATCATTACATCTGGTCCATCACATGATTTATAAAAAACAATCGAGGATTCTTTCACTGCCTCCGCATTCCTTTATATTTACCACATCATGGTGAACCTGTTCATCCGGTGCACAGTTACCAGACGTTACTGTTTATATGTCTAAAAGATAAAGAGGTCAGAAATGTTTAGTATTCATGTTGCCTCTCCTTCTTCTTCTTCTTGGAAAACAAGTGCGATAAAGAGAACAGGAAACTTGCGTCCATTCACACACCCCGCTCATTTGCATTTAAACTGTCACGCCCATTAGAATAGCAGCTTGCAGTTCTTTACTACATCAGGACTCCATGCAGGACGATTGTACCACACCACACCACACCGCACTGGACAGCACCGGACAGCACCACACCGCACAGTCGGACTGTTCATCTACACCCACTCACCTTCAGTTATTTATTTCTGTTTCATTTCCTGCTCGGTTTCTGAGGCTCTGTAACTTTAAATCATTTTACAGCCAATGTAACAATAAATCTGTATGTATGACGTCATTCAAATCAAAGCAGGACTTTGATCCCCCTTTATGTCTCTATATAATCCCCTGATACACTGATGCACTCATCCCCATGTGTCACTAGAGCCTGGACACCATCAGTATACGAGTCATGATCATACAGCCTGTCTGATTCATGTCTGAAACGCCGGCCTCCCAGGAACTCCTTTAATGGCATAAACATGTGGAAATGTCCCGGTGCGAGCTCAGGACTGTACGGGGGGGCGTGGTGATAACTCCCAGCCGAGCTCCTGTAACATGCAAGTGGTGTTGGTGAATGAGTGTGTGTACAGTTCACACACACAGATACGCGTCTCTCCTGCAAGTCGGATGATTTTTGTAGAGCAGGTGTTCCACTCTCTGAGTGTTTCACTGGAAATGTCCGTCACTTCATTTGCAGAAATTTCATCCCTTAAAAGACCATCAGACATCCTAAGCTTGTATATAAACGTAGAGTGTGTGTGTGTTGATATAGTGCTGCTACTCATATCACAGCCTCGTATTCAATCCATCATCTATATGATCTGAGAGAACGCTCACATGGATCACTTTCGTTTCAGTGAAACTGCATTCAAGACAGAAGAAAAACCTGAACTGGTCTTACGCAACACACAGCTGAGTGTTGTGTAACCAAACTGAGAGCAATTACACTTTACACACACTCCCATTGTTTTCTATAAATATCCAGCTTGTTTCATCATGAGCCAATATCACGAAATAAATGCTGGATAATAGGTGCTGTTACAGCGCTCTTATCTCACAATTATCTCAAAGTTATCTCACAATGACTCGATCAATCTGATTTTGTTCATTACAGCAGTGTGTTTGAAAACATTGAACTGATCTGTTCTCATGTTCAGGACTCAATCAGTGGCTTTGATTCATGTTTAATCAACTTTTAAAGAGGTTCAGATGTCTGAGTGACGCACAGGGTTAGGGTTAGACACACACACACACACACACACACACACACACAACAGAGAGAGAGAGAGAGAGAGAGAGAGAGAATGAATACGAGTTTTAAATCGTGCCATGTTGTAATTCCGGCGTCCTCTGCTGCCTGGAAGTGGAATTACAAACAAACCCATAACTAACTGGTAAAATAACCGAGGGATTGTAACTTAAAGAAATTTAGTAGCTACACAAGTGGACAAAATTGTTGGTACCCTTCGGTCAATGAAAGAAAAACTCACAATGGTCACATAAATAACTTTAATCTGACAAAAGTAATAATTAAAAAAAATTCTATGAATGTTAACCAATGAAAGTCAGACATTGCTTTTCAACCATGCTTCAACAGAATTATTTTAAAAAATTAACTCATGGAACAGGCCTGGACAAAAATGATGGTACCCCTAGAAAATACTGAAAATAATGTGACCAAAGGGACATGTTAATTCAAGGTGTGTCCACTAATTAGCATCACAGGTGTCTACAATCTTGTAATCAGTCAGTGGGCCTATATATAGGGCTCCAGGTAGTCACTGTGTTGTTTGGTGACATGGTATGTACCACACTCAACATGGACCAGAGGAAGCGAAGGAAAGAGTTGTCTCAGGAGATTCGAAAGAAAATTATAGACAAGCATGTTAAAGGTAAAGGCTATAAGACCATTTCCAAGCAGCTAGATGTTCCTGTGACTACAGTTGCACATATTATTCAGAAATTTAAGATCCATGGGACTGTAGCCAACCTCCCTGGACGTGGCCGCAGGAGGAAAATTGATGACAAATCAAAGAGAAGGATAATCCGAATGGTAACAAAAGAGCCCAGAAAGACTTCTAAAGAGATCCAAGGTGAACTTCATGCTCAAGGAACATCAGTGTCAGATCGCACCATCCGTCATTGTTTGAGCCAAAGTGGACTACATGGGAGACGACCAAGGAGGACACCATTGTTGAAAACAAATCATAAAAAAGCCAGACTGGAATATGCCAAACGACATGTTGACAAGCCACAAAGCTTCTGGGAGAATGTCCTATGGACAGATGAGACAAAAATGGAACTTTTTGCCAAGGCACATCAGCTCTATGTTCACAGACGGAAAAATGAAGCATATGAAGAAAAGAACACTGTCCCTACTGTGAAACATGGAGGAGGCTCTGTTATGTTCTGGGGCTGCTTTGCTGCATCTGGCACAGGGTGTCTTGAATCTGTGCAGGGTACAATGAAATCTCAAGACTATCAAGGGATTCTAGAGAGAAATGTGCTGTCCAGTGTCAGAAAGCTGGGTCTCAGTCGCAGGTCATGGGTCTTGCAACAGGACAATGACCCAAAACACACAGCTAAAAACACCCAAGAATGGCTAAGAGGAAAACATTGGACTATTCTAAAGTGGCCTTCTATGAGCCCTGACCTCAATCCTATTGAGCATCTTTGGAAGGAGCTGAAACATGCTGTCTGGAAAAGGCGCCCTTCAAACCGGAAACAACTGGAGCAGCTTGCTCATGAGGAGTGGGCCAAAATACCTGCAGAGAGGTGCAGAAGTCTCATTGACAGTTACAGGAATCGTTTGATTGCAGTGATTGCCTCAAAAGGTTGTGCAACAAACTATTAAGTTAGGGGTACCATCATTTTTGTCCAGGCCTGTTCCATGAGTTCATTTTTTTTTTAATAATTCCGTTGAAGCATGGTTGAAAAGCAATGTCTGACTTTCATTGGTTAACATTCATAGAATTCTTATTTATTATTACTTTTGTCAGATTAAAGTTATTTCTGTGACCATTGTGAGTTTTTTCTTTCATTGACCGAAGGGTACCAACAATTTTGTCCATGTGTGTATAAGCAGATCAAAGCAGATAAAATTCACTAATAAATCACCATAAATCCATCATGTTCTTAAAAACAACACTATCACTTGTTAGCTACCTGGTCCAGGCCGTCATATTAGCAGAACCAGCTGGATATTAGCACTAAAACAAGACGTCGAAATTATTTTAAACACAAAACAAGTCAACATATAAACAAACATATAAGTAAACACACTACGGCTCAAACGTTTGGGATCATTTGCAAATTTCTTTGTTTTTATTTAGTGATTTATTTTCTACAATCTAAACCAAAACTATGAACTAACACACATGGAATCGAGTAATGAAGTAACAGCAGTAACACTCAGTTGTTATTATGAGACATGAAGGTCGGCTGTTCTGGATCAGTTCCTGTGTGTCGAGTGTGTTTGTGAACCCCATCGAGCTCCATGATGAAACTGTCTCTCATGAAGACCTTCCCAGGAAAGCGAGACCAAAACTTACTGCTGCAGAGGAGAAGCTCATTTAGAGTCACCAGCCTCAGAAATCACCAATTAACCTCAAGCAGCACCTCAGATTAGAGCCGTTATGAAGCTTTACAGAGCAGAAGGAGCAGATATACATCTCAATATCAACTGTTCAGAGGAGATTATTGTGTGTTTTAGATAAACGCCTGGTGCTAATCTGTCAGCTACTCACTTTCTGGTCCGCCATATTTGCTGCAGGGAAAGTAACAATAACTTAATAATAAATTAATTTAATAAAAAACACTTTGATAGAAAACAGGAATGTGTTTATTTTAAACTTTACAAATGTAGAAAAAACGTTTGTCCAATAAAATCAGTCAGTTTGACGTGGAGTCCGAGTGACGGTGTTCAGGCAGTGTGTGTCAGTGCTGCTGGTGATCAGTGTGTCACAGTATAAACACTTCATTATAAAGATTTAACGCAAATCGACAAGAATCCAGCAGTGAGGCGTGAGAGGGGACGCAGAGTGGAGTGTCTCAAAGACGCAGATCAGAACCACATGGTGAGTGCAGAGATCCACATCCCTGACATGATCATCTCAACTGTCTACACCTCAACCACACACACACACACGTATAACCGACATCTCCATCAGGTCCAGGCAGCAGGATGAACCCTTCGATCTCCTGCCCCGGTCCTGATCTTCTCCTGAGACTCAGAGCCGTGCTCCTGCTGTTCCTCACTCCACCACCTCGCTGTAGTAGTAGCGTTGAGCGTCAGCACTCAGGCTCCAGCCGGCGGCGCGGGACTCGAGCAGCTCGAGCAGCAGCAGGCGGCTCATGGAGCTCAGCTCTTCCTGCAGGAGGAACCCGTCTCTCAGCAGGAAGAAGAGCTCGTCCATCCGCCTGGGGTTCTGCTGCTCCAGCTGCTCGCCGACGCGGTGTAACTGCAGCGCCAAGCAGTCCACCTGCACACACACACACGCGCGCGCACGTCAGGGTTAAACCACTTAGGTACTCCAATCTCACATCCGTTTAATTAGGACAGAAGTAATTTCTGATTAAAGTTCTGATGACTGTCTCACCTCCACCTCGTTAACCAGAGCGTCAGGCTGAGCCAGTCTGAACAAGCAGTCATACACCGGCTCCACCAGCGCAGCCATCGGGCTGTTATTCACCTGCACACACACACACACACACACACACACAAATTATTAGAATATTATTTTAACTCTGTCGCTACAGCAATAATTAGTAAATGTGAGTTTTGACCAATAATTTGAGAAGTCGATAAATTTACTGATTAAACATCGCTGCAGTGACACACACTCACTGTGTCCATGAACACACACACACACACCTTGAGACTGTCGAAGACGTTACAGAGGAGCGAGACGACACACACCCACTCGTGCAGCGAACTCCGCCGCGTCTCCTCTCGTCTGGTGAACTCCTGCTGCAGCCGAGTCAGCACGTTCCTCCTGAACACACTCGTGCTGCTCCGCTTCGCCTCCACCTGCACACACACACACACACACACACACACACACACACGTTACATCATCATCATCATCATCATCATCTCTTTCAGCAGTTTGAATTAAACAATTCAAATAAGATTAACATAAAAGTGGTTTCTCCAAATTCAACACAAAATAAGAAACATCTTCAGTACTCAGTAGCGCCCCCTTCAGCTACTACAACCTGACTTTGATGTGTGCTTGGGATCATCGTCCTGTTGGAAGATCCAATGACGCAGAAGTTTCAGTTCCTCGCGGATGGCATGATGTTTTCTTCAGGGATACTTGATTAACTCCATCTTGCTTTCTACACGCTGCAGGTCTACAGTGCCAGAGGACGCAGACCAGCCAGAGCATCACGAGACACCACCACGAGACACCACCATGAGTCACTTCACTGCAGACATCCTCACCTTTCTACATGTGCTTCTTTCGTTTTCCTCCAAACATACTACTGATTCATTCGCCCAAAAAGTTCATGTTCTTTCTTCAATGAGAACATCAACGATCTCTTCTCCTAACTTTATGCACAACTCTCCTGACACGGCCTTTTCTGGTCCTCCAAAGTCCAACATCTCCATCAACAAATATGTTCTAAATCAAGGACACCTGAGGCACCTAATCTGTGATTGACACAACGCCTGATTTACAGATTTGTGCTGTAATGACACAGTCATGTTGGAACTGGTGAGTGGGGTTGTTTTTCTTGCACACCAGTGCACAAAGCGCGGTCCATAAAGACATGGATGAGCGAGTGTGGTTGGAAGAACTTGACCGTCCTGACCTCAACCAGATAGAACACCTTTGGGATGAATTAGGGGCAGAGACTGCGAGACACGCCTTCTCGTCCAACATCAGTGTCTAAACACACTCCTAAACCTCGTGTTTCTTGTGTTCCTTGCCATCGCAGAAGAGTTGAAGCTGTTATACAGTAGATGCAAAGGGGGCGGGGCCAACATCATGTTAAACCCTACGAATTAAGAAGTTACTCAAATTCATATGCATGTGAAGGCAGGAGGGCCAATACTTTTGGCAATATAGTGTATTTAAGTACTGCAAAAGTTGTATTTAATTCTGAAAGACAGACAGACGGACAGAAGTGTTTCTGAGACGGGATTCTGGTCCTCCAGTGTATCACTGACAGAGCGAGTTCTGATCCGATGTACAGACAAAACCTTTATTTTATTTATATAGACTGTCTGACATTGGGATAAACTCCACCCCTTACACCAGCACTCAGCTCCGCCCCCAGGTGTAACAGTGAGACGCTGTGACCTCACCTGCACTAAACTACAGCAGATGTGTCCTGTGTCTCTGCACAGGGACGAGTCCTTCAGAGCCTGGTCCACTATCAGATCACACAACTTCACCAAGTCCACCGTGCTGGGGTCTGTGAGCGCGCGCACACACACACACACACACACACACACACACACACACACACATGAAATACAGACTCATTATTAATACTGTAAATTTAGTATTAAATCATCTCACACACACTCAGGTGTAAATCTGATCTTATCTCACAGTCAGGTGACCTGTGTGTGTGTGTGTGTGTGTACCTGTCAGTGCTGTGTGTTAGTCGTTAATGAACCTTTGTTCTTTTTGAACAAATCTTTAACGAGTCGTCTCTGAGAGTGATTCGTTCATGTTCTACTGGGCCGCAGGCGCAAATCATCACAAACCCTCCGTAGGTTCTGTACAGGAAACAGAACCGAGTCGTTACCTTTGAGTTTTTGGTCCGAGTTGTTCGTTCTTCATAGACGCTATGAAGTGCAATAGGTTCAAAAGAACGAACGACTCGGACCAGGAGATATGATGGTGAGCTGCTCATTCTGTTTATTATATGTCCTTAGCTGCAGTGTAATATTTTCATTACTGGAACTATAGACAAAATGTGTGTATGTAGACGTGTTGGGGGTCTGTTTACTGAAAATGTAACATTTTATTTTATTTCTGATCAAAAGAACGAAATGACTCAAAAAAAGATTTGTTCATTTTGATGAACGAGATTGAAAGAACCGAGTCACTAAAATGATTCAAACTTCCCATCACGAGTGTGTGTGTACCTGTCAGTGCTGTGTGTGTGTGTACCAGTCAGTGCTGTGTGTGTGTGTACCTGTCAGTGCTGTGTGTGTGTATGTATGTGTACCTGTCAGTGCTGTGTGTGTGTATGTATGTGTATGTGTGTACCTGTCAGTGCTGTGTGTGTGTATGTATGTGTATGTGTGTACCTGTCAGTGCTGTGTGTGTGTGTGTGTGTGTGTACCTGTCAGTGCTGTGTGTGTGTGTACCTGTCAGTGCTGTGTGTGTGTATGTATGTGTATGTGTGTACCTGTCAGTGCTGCGTGTGTGTGTGTGTGTGTGTGTGTACCTGTCAGTGCTGTGTGTGTGTGTGTACCTGTCAGTGCTGTGTGTGTGTATGTATGTGTATATACCTGTCAGTGCTGTGTGTGTGTGTGTGTGTACCTGTCAGTGCTGTGTGTGTGTGTGTGTACCTGTCAGTGCTGTGTGTGTGTGTGTGTGTGTGTGTGTGTATACCTGTCAGTGCTGTGTGTGTGTGTGTATGTGTGTACCTCTCAGTGTTGTGTGTGTGTGTGTGTGTACCTGTCAGTGCTGCGTGTGTGTGTGTGTGTACCTGTCAGTGCTGTGTGTGTGTATGTATGTGTATGTGTGTACCTGTCAGTGCTGTGTGTGTGTGTGTACCTGTCAGTGCTGTGTGTGTGTGTGTGTGTGTGTGTATGTACCTGTCAGTGCTGTGTGTGTGTGTGTGTGTACCTGTCAGTGCTGTGTGTGTGTGTGTATGTGTGTACCTCTCAGTGTTGTGTGTGTGTGTGTGTGTGTGTGTGTGTGTGTGTACCTGTCAGTGCTGTGTGTGTGTGTGTGTGTGTGTACCTGTCAGTGCTGTGTGTGTGTGTGTGTGTGTGTACCTGTCAGTGCTGTGTGTGTGTGTGTGTGTGTGTGTGTGTATACCTGTCAGTGCTGTGTGTGTGTGTGTGTGTGTACCTGTCAGTGCTGTGTGTGTGTATGTATGTGTATGTACCTGTCAGTGCTGTGTGTGTGTGTGTGTGTACCTGTCAGTGCTGTGTGTGTGTGTGTATGTGTGTACCTGTCAGTGCTGTGTGTGTGTGTGTATGTGTGTACCTCTCAGTGTTGTGTGTGTGTGTGTGTACCTGTCAGTGCTGCGTGTGTGTGTGTGTGTACCTGTCAGTGCTGTGTGTGTGTGTGTGTGTGTGTATACCTGTCAGTGCTGTGTGTGTGTGTGTATGTGTGTACCTCTCAGTGTTGTGTGTGTATGTATGTGTATGTGTGTACCTCTCAGTGCTGTGTGTGTGTGTGTGTGTGTGTATACCTGTCAGTGCTGTGTGTGTGTGTGTATGTGTGTACCTCTCAGTGTTGTGTGTGTGTGTGTGTACCTGTCAGTGCTGCGTGTGTGTGTGTGTGTGTGTACCTGTCAGTGCTGTGTGTGTGTGTGTGTGTGTGTATACCTGTCAGTGCTGTGTGTGTGTGTGTATGTGTGTACCTCTCAGTGTTGTGTGTGTATGTATGTGTATGTGTGTACCTCTCAGTGTTGTGTGTGTATGTATGTGTATGTGTGTACCTCTCAGTGTTGTGTGTGTGTGTGTGTACCTGTCAGTGCTGCGTGTGTGTGTGTGTGTGTGTACCTGTCAGTGCTGTGTGTGTGTGTGTGTGTGTATACCTGTCAGTGCTGTGTGTGTGTGTGTATGTGTGTACCTCTCAGTGTTGTGTGTGTATGTATGTGTATGTGTGTACCTCTCAGTGCTGTGTGTGTGTGTGTGTGTGTGTACCTGTCAGTGCTGCGTGTGTGTGTGTGTGTGTGTACCTGTCAGTGCTGTGTGTGTGTGTGTGTGTGTATACCTGTCAGTGCTGTGTGTGTGTGTGTGTATGTGTGTACCTCTCAGTGTTGTGTGTGTATGTATGTGTGTACCTCTCAGTGCTGTGTGTGTGTGTACCTGTCAGTGCTGCGTGTGTGTGTGTGTGTACCTGTCAGTGCTGCGTGTGTGTGTGTGTGTACGTGTGTGTGTGTACCTGTCAGTGCTGCGCGTGTGTGTGTGTGTACCTGTCAGTGCTGCGTGTGTGTGTGTGTGTACGTGTGTGTGTGTACCTGTCAGTGCTGCGCGTGTGTGTGTGTGTACCTGTCAGTGCTGTGTGTGTGTGTGTGTGTGTGTGTGTGTACCTGTCAGTGCTGCTCTCAGCATCTGCTGTGTCTCAGGGTGTAAAGTCTGCTCCATCCTCACACTCACAGCCTCCTGCCCTGTAACACACACACACACACACACACACAGTATAAACAGCTGCGCTGCAGGGCTCCTCTCCCACATAAACCCACTGCACTAACGGTCTTTGTTTCGGACGGTGTGTGACTGAAGCCCTTTCCGGGTTTATTAAACGCTCTAAACGCGGATTTACCTCAGCGAGCGCGGCGCGTGCTGCAGCTGCTGCACACTGAGGCCCCGCCCCCTGCTGGACCGGACAGGTGACCTCAGCGACCGCCTGACTCAAAATAACCGCTCTGTCGGGAGTCTACATCACACACACACACACACACACGCATCAGTCACAAATCATGTTTTATTTTTAATGTGAATTAATTTGAGAAGCTGAACATTTTTTTTCTACAATCTGCCCGAAAATAGGGTAAGGTGCGCATGCGCAGTGAGCTCTCCTCGCGCTTATTGTTCTCCATTAGGGATATAAACATTTTTATTATTATTATCTCTTATTTATCCAGCAGTTAATAACACTAGATGTGTATAAAACAACGAATTATATTATTATTAATAATAATAACATTAACCGATACAAATAGCCTTAGTTCTATTATTATTATTATTATTATTATTAACAATTACTTTTTAAATATTCCTTGATTGATGTTAAAGTCGAGTGAAGTCTGTGATTAAAGTCCATATATACACAGATCTGGGTGTTAAATAAAAAAAAAGCACTGCAAAATAATCAGTTTCTTATGTTTTCCTTACAGGTGTGTGTGTGTGTGTGTGTGTGTGTGTGTGTTTGAGGAGCTTTAATAACTAAAAAAAAAAGCAAATAATCTGTAAACATGTTGTGTTAATGCTTTGGCTAAATAACATTAATAAATCAGTATTTGGTGGAATAATAACCTGGTCTGCAGTTACAGTTTTCACGGGTTTTGTTTCTCCACCAGTTTTTCACATCGCTGTTCAGTACATTTATATCAGTTTATTTTTTTTTACAAAAAAACAAAAAACAAAACTCACAGTTACTTGCTGGTTTGTGACCCTCCTTCTCTTCCTCTTGATGACATTCCAGAAGTTTTCTGAAGTACATTGCAGTGAGCTCTTTATCTTTTGTATATTACATACCATTTCCTGCAGTTAGGTTTTTATATGTTCAAATAAAAATACATATGATTATATTCCACTGTAGTGTGAAGGTACAGTAAACATGTGTTACTGTTGCTGTGATACAGGACTGATGGTAGTGCTCACCTTCGTACAGGTGTAACATCGGGGACAGACTGGGATTCTGCACCAGGTAAAGGGATTGGACTGCTGAAGACGAGGTAAAGTCATGATCAATCCCATGTCTCATTGTTTGGGGCAAAAGTTTGTCCAGAGAAGAAAAGATGAGCGCGACCATCAGTCCTGTGTCATGGCAGATCATTCGTGTATGGTGTTGCTTCCCAGCCAAGGGAGTGCACTACAACTTGGCCTAAGAACACAGCCATGAATAAAGAATGTACAAAAGATGCACATAACATGGAAAGTCAGTGTCCATGTACCAGGAAACTCCACAGATTTTAATCCCACTGAGACCTTGTGGTCGATCCTCAAGAGGCAGGAGGACAAACACAAGCACACATAATTCTGACAAACTCCAAGCATTGATTATGTAAGAATGGGCTGCGCCATCAGTCAGGGGGTGGAACAGAATGTGATTGACAGCATGTCAGGGCGAAGTGAAGGATCCACACTGCACATACTGACTCTTTATATAAACTTAATGTAATTGTAATAAAAGCCTTGACTCTTATGAAACGCTTGTAATTATACATCAGTAGATCAGAGGAACATCTGACACAAAGATCTAAACACACTGACGCAGCAGACTATTAATATTTCTATTAAAATGAATATTTCTGGCATTCTCAAAACTTCATAAAACAAAACCCCACCAGGAGGCGCAGAGTGTACATGGAAGCAAGCACTCCGAAAAATTTTTTATCTGATTATTGATTAGTGAAAAAGGAATATTAATAATATTGGAATGGTTGTGATTAAGGATTAAAAGTACAGGATATTTCAAACACAAAACAATCAGAATCAACCCATTGAACAATCAGTACAGCTTAAAACACACACACACACCAGAAGTTAATTATTTATTGTGAAGTCTTTTTTTCTTTTACATTTTTTCTTTCCTTCGAGTCAATAAAAGAGTGTTGTAATACTGCTGTTCCACTACACGACAGTGCAAAAAACCTTTCTGTATTTCAGCTATAAATATTTTTACTTTAATACAAAACAACTACTAAACCTCAAGTCAGACGGTACCTTCAACATCACCAGCCGGTAAACTGTACAGTAAACTTTATGACATCATTGGCCTCGTGACATCATCCGAGATCATCATATCTTTTTTTTGTTCTCTTTTGGACAGTATGATAAAGAGACGAACGCATCACACATCTGCTGATCCCCAAGCAGGAGGAACGTATTATTAGTCAGGGAGGTCATGTGATGTGATTGATTAATACTAAGTGGGTGTGGCCTAACTCACCTGTTCGATGGCAGTGACATCATCAGAAAGGAGGATGTAGGAAATGACGCATGCTGACGAGACGCTCATTAAACATGATGATATTAGTGATTATACAGGACACACACACACACACACACACACACACACACACACGATTCAGAGTTCTGAGCAGACGCTGCTGTCCTGTTCAATGTCAGTTCTAATATTTTCTGTGTTTCCTGTTTAGTGTACAGGCTGTAGTGTAGCAGAAAGCAGCAGCCAATCAGATCCGAATCCCGTCCACCAATCACAGGGCAGACGCTGCCGAGGCACTGATCCCAAGCCTTTCTGTTTCCATGGTGATAAAGCAGGAAGTCTTCGATTGTTTTATTAGCACCCCACATCCGCTGCTCCGGCTCTGTGTGTGTGTGTGTGTGTGTGTGTGTGTGTGAGATTTGTTTTCTAAACGATTATAGTTGTTGTTGCACGCGTGTTTACATATGCTGTGCGACGGGAGTGACGTAATTCCGAGGGAACATTCCGGTCTGGCCGTGACACGCCCCCTTCCACCAGTTGGGGTCCGAGTTGTCCAGGACCTGCACCAGGTCTCCGCGTCGGAACCCGAGCTCGCCATCCTCCTGAGGGTCGAAATCAAACAGAGCCTGCACGTAGGACGCGTGCTGCAACACACACACACACACACACACACACACACACACACACACACACACACATGTTTTATTAACACTTTACTGACATTATGATCAGAAGGTTCTAGAGCACCTGAGCCATTACACTAAATGCCATGTTCACTGTGTAGGGCGTCAGTGAGAGAGTCAGCCTACACACACACACACACACACACACACACACACACACACACACACACACACACAGTCCAGCATCAGTATCATGATAGCAGACTACACATAAACTGACTACCCATAATGCTCTTTGACACAACGCATAGTGAACGGGGTGTGTGATTTGAGACACGCCCACACAATTCTGAACACTACGTGTGATCTCACTGGTCAGGTGATAATGAGGGGGCGTGGCCTGGCTCACCTGTGGTACCTGCTCGATGTCACGCAGGAAGATGGGCTGGTTTCGGGAGACGGATGTGGAGCGGTGATAATCCACCAGGGAGTTCAGGGAGTTAAACTTCACCACCCACAGGAAGTACTTCCCCGCCCCGTCCCTCAGGACCTTAAAGTGCTGCACGTCGTTCCCAAACCTGGGAGAGGGAGGAGGGAGAGGGGGAGGGGGGAGTTAGAGGGAGATTTATTACATTTATTAATCCCTCAATACAATGAACAAAATAATTTAAATAAAACCAAATCTAAAAATACATTTAATGCTTTAATAAGTGTAACTCGGAGTAGAATCTGGCAACCCGAATCATTTCTGACTAAACGCAGAAAATAAAGTTATTTTCTAACGAAATAAAACAAAACAAGATACAAAATAAAACAAGAGTTAAGAAAGAAATAAAATAAGAACAGAATTAACATGAAAGTACAGATTTATCAGATGATAATAATAATTATAATAACAATACATACACCAAAGATGATATTTAACATTGTTTTGTGGCTGAACTATTAAAGCAAAACATTTATTTTACTAAGACACATTTGGAAAAAACGACTAGAAGCTCCACTAGGGCGGCACTGTTCAGTCAAAAAACAAACAAACCCGTGATTATTTTGAGACGCATCGTGATCGTGATGTAAGTTTGAGTTCAGCCTTTATTTATCACATGTACATCACAGAACAGTGAAATTCCTTATTCACATATCGCAGTGTTACTGGGGTCAGAGCGCAGGGTCGGCCGTGATACAGCGCCCCCTGGAGCAGACAGGGTTAACGGCCTCGCTCAAGGGCCCGACAGTGACAACCTGGTGGAGCTGGGACTCGAACCGCCGACCTTCTGATCAGTAACTCAGAGCCTAAATGATTTAAACTGTGATATGTAGCTATTAAACCGATCATTTAGTATTTAATCACATTTACAGAAGCAAATGATCTCATTGAGAGGATGTTTATTTCATATTTAATAAAATATTTATTTATCGTCTCCGAAGTATAAAAAAAAAAAATACTTTGATTATATCCTGACTGTGTGTATATTATACAGGACACACACACACACACACACACATATGATTAAGAAGTTTTTTTTTTTTAAAACAAATACAAATACTGCAGCTTTCTGTGATTAAATAATCGCGCAGGTTTGTATGACAATTCAGATTTTTATGTGATTAACTGTGCAGCACTAATCGCCACAAAATGCATAAAAAATTAATATGCAAGTAATATTAATAATTCAGCAATGTTTCTGAAAGGCGTAGTGAATCACGTGACCCAGGCTCGTCATAGTATCTGACTGAGGCAGAAATGAAAACAAACGAGATTCTCCAAAAAATAAAGAAGTGCAAAGCGGCACAGGAGACGTTTTCATTAAAACACAGCGGTGTGAAAGATGGACATCGCGCATACATTTGCATAAATTAATCTTCAGCGATGACTCTGGTTTCCTGCCGCAGGTCTCACATGTTTCATAACAGAAACGTGACTTTTCTTGTCTGCATCTGATTTGTTCCACAGCTTTAGAAATTAAAATAAAAGACAAAACCAGGAGTGTGTGAATAACTCGGCTTTGTGTTTATACAGGAGAGAGAATTCAGTGTGAAACAACAGGAAGCGTCCGGGACACGCGTAAGAAACCTCTATTACAGTGTAATAAACAACACCGAGCATTTGGAGAGGAGAGACGGAGGTGAGAGGAAGACGAGTGGAGTGTGTACTTGACGGAGAGAGAGAAATCCCCCGGCGCGCTCTCGCTCTCCCGGATCAGGAACGCTCCGTCGTGCCTCTGTTTGTTCAGCATCTCCTCCGCCTTCGCCCTCGGCATCTTCCCATAAAACCACCTGCGTGTGTGTGTGTGTGTGAGAGGGGACACAGACAGATCACTGTGAGATGATAATGAGACACAGCAGTGTGAGATTCGACTCTGCAGGAGGGCAGCGTGACTCTCGTACTCACGGGTGCGGCTTCATCTCGATGTAGTTCTTAGGGATAAAACCTTCCTTCCCGTAAAGCTCAGCTTTATACCAGTTCTGATCACATTCTTCATTTAACACCTGCACCAGAAACACACACACACACACACACACACACACACACACACACAGTCTTACACATGAATATACTCCAGTCTAAAACAAACAGTTACACTCCATAATGCTTCCTTCTGCTCGTACTGGCCTCCTGTCAATCATTTTATAGACACGCCCCCAACACAACCTGACTCCACCTCTTTCATGATTTGGAGACGTCGTTGGAGTGTCAGAGACAAGAAACTCTTTAGGGCTTGGGTGTGTGTGTGTGTGTGTGAGGGGGGGTGAGGGAGAGAGAATCTACATTTATGCAAAACTTGACCCAGTTTCTGTACAAAACACACACACACACACACACACACACACACACACACACATTTATACCATTTTTCCACCAAAGTGAATCTCATATGTCTCTCTGTCCCCCCCACCCGCGTACCTTCAGTATCTCTCCGCGTTTGAAGCTCAGCTCGTCATCGGCGGTGGCGTTGAAGTCGTACTTGGCGACGGCCTCCATGACAGAGGCTCAGACCCACGTCACTCCCAACACACACACACACACACACACACACACACACAGTAAGCAGCTGCTCTTATTCTGTCAGAGAGAAAATAATAAAACGGATTAAACACTACACACACACTACACACACACTACACACACACTACACACACATTACACACACATTACACACACATTACACACACATTACACACACACTCCACCGTGTCCTCATTTTCACTCCACACTGAAGGAGTTCTGTTCTAAACCCCTGAACAACATTTATATCCAGCACTGTCTAGAAGTGGAGGAGTCGCCATGTTGCTAGGCAACAGGAGCATCCCTCCTCTGCTGTTTAAAGCGTGCAGGTTTGTACTCGTTATCACACCGGCGGAAAACTCCCGCGTCGTGTCAGAGTTTAAACTTTCAGAATGTGGCGTTTTTATTTGGGGGGCAAACTAGGCAACGCCACCTCCGTACATCTAAACAAACAAACAAACAAATACATAAACAGAGAAGCCGTTACTGTACAACTCTGTAAATAAACAGCGGCGCTCGTTTGCAGTGATTACACTCCACATGATAACGAGAGCGCTGCACTGTTTAACAGCTGAGGGTTATTTCTGTTGCCACGGCTTTGTTTATTCCAATCTAAATATATATCCACAGCCGGATGTCTGTGGCGCCCCTCTGTGGCACAGCACGGCGTTACACACCCGGAACACATCGAACTGAACGGATTTCTCACTCCTGATCAGCGTGTTGTTGTTAAACAAGCAGTGTTTTCTCAGTTATTCTGTGAATATTCGACATAGCCTCGTTGTGACTTCAGATGAATGATGTCGTTCCACCATATCGTCACCCTCAGAAAGATTTGTACCGCAGCACGCTGTATAACACGACGCGGCCGACAGGATCACTCACAGCCTCACACACGGCTCTCATATTATTCACTGAACAATATTACTATTATTATTATTATTATATAATTATCATTATCATTATATCTGTTGATGATAAACGGTGTTTATGGTCATATAAAAGCAATATCACACTCGAGGTTGTGCTGTTGTACGAAATATCAGCACGGCTGTGATATCTTTCATACCTACCGCGACCTCACGTCGTAGCCGTGCTGATATTCAGTACAACAGAACGACCTCGAGTGTGATACTGCTTAAATACAATACTGCTTTTTTTTAAAAATCATAATATACACAAATCCTTAGAATGAAGCAAAGAAGCATTCCGTCACATGATGTATCGCACTGATATTATATCTCCACATCGAGATCAATCAAATGAGGCAGTGATGTAATGTGTGAGTCGTGTTACCATTTCTATAGAATAAAGAGAAGAAACTAATAAATAATAAAACAGATGTAATTAGTGGATAAGATCTGCACACATCACGGCTCGAGCACTTTATAAAAACATCAGGACAAAGAGAGAGACAGACAGAGACAGAGAGAGAGAGACAGAGACAGAGAGAGATAGAGAGATCTGTTGGTGTAGTAGAGATGCGTATAAGTGTAGTAGAGGTATAGTAAAGGTGTAGTAAAAATGTAGTAGAGGTGTCTATAAGTGTAGTAGAGGTGTAGTAAAAGTGTAGTAGAGTTGTAGTAGAGGTGTGTATAAGTGTAGTAGAGGTGTCGTACAGGTGTGTATAAGTGTAATAGAGACGTGTATAAATGTAGTAAAGGTGTAGTAGAGGTGTAGTAGAGGTGTAGTAAATGTGTAGTACAGGTGTAGTAGAGGTGTGTATAAGTGTAGTAAAGGTGTCGTACAGGTGTATAAGTGTAGTAGAGACGTGTATAAATGTAGTAAAGGTGTAGTAAAGGTGTAGTAGAAGTGTAGTAAAGGTGTAGTAGAGGTGTGTATAAGTGTAGTAAAGGTGTCGTACAGGTGTATAAGTGTAGTAGAGACGTGTATAAATGTGGTAAAGGTGTAGTAGAGGTGTAGTAAAGGTGTAGTAGAGGTGTAGTAGAGGTGTGTATAAGTATAGTAAAGGTGTCGTACAGGTGTGTATAAGTGTAGTAGAGACGTGTATAAATGTAGTAAAGGTGTAGTAAAGGTGTAGTAGAGGTGTGTATAAGTGTAGTAAAGGTGTCGTACAGGTGTATAAGTGTAGTAGAGACGTGTATAAATGTAGTAAAGGTGTAGTAAAGGTGTAGTAGAAGTGTAGTAGAGGTGTAGTACAGGTGTAGTAGAGGTGTGTATAAGTGTAGTAAAGGTGTCGTACAGATGTATAAGTGTAGTAGAGACGTGTATAAATGTAGTAAAGTTGTAGTAAAGGTGTGGTAGAAGTGTAGTAGAGGTGTAGTAAAGGTGTAGTAGAGGTGTGTATAAGTGTAGTAAAGGTGTCATACAGGTGTATAAGTGTAGTAGAGACGTGTATAAATGTAGTAAAGGTGTAGTAGAGGTGTAGTAAAGGTGTAGTGGAGGTGTATATAAGTGTAGTAGAGGTGTAGTAAAAATCTAGTAGAGATGTAGTAAAGGTGTAGTAGAGGTGTGTATAAGTGTAGTAGAGACGTGTATAAATGTAGTAAAGGTGTAGTAGAGGTGTAGTAGAGGTGTAGTAAAAGTGTAGTAGAGGTGTAGTAGAGGTGTGTATAAGTGTAGTAAAGGTGTCGTACAGGTGTATAAGTGTAGTAGAAATGTGTATAAATGTAGTAAAGGTGTAGTAGAGGTGTAGTAGAGGTGTGTATAAGTGTAGTGAAGGTGTAGTAAAGGTGTAGTAGAGGTGTAGTAGAGGTGTGTATAAGTGTAGTAAAGGTGTAGTAAAGGTGTAGTAGAGACGTGTATAAATGTAGTAAAGGTGTAGTAAAGGTGTAATAGATACGTGTATAAATGTAGTAACGGTGTAGTAAAGGTGTAGTAGAGACGTGTATAAATGTAGTAAAGGTGTAGTAAAGGTGTAGTAGAGGTGTGTATAAGTGTAGTAGAGGTGTCGTACAGGTGTGTATAAGTGTAGTAGAGACGTGTATAAATGTAGTAAAGGTGTAGTAGAGGTGTAGTAGAGGTGTGTATAAGTGTAGTAAAGGTGTCGTACAGGTGTATAAGTGTAGTAGAGATGTGTATAAATGTAGTAAAGGTGTAGTAGAGGTGTGTATAAGTGTAGTAAAGGTGTTGTACAGGTGTATAAGTGTAGTAGAGATGTGTATAAATGTAGTAAAGGTGTAGTAGAGGTGTAGTAAAGGTGTAGTAGAGGTGTGTATAAGTGTAGTAGAGATGTGTATAAATGTAGTAAAGGTGTAGTAGAGGTGTAGTACACACTCACCCTGTATACACACACACACTCACCCTGTATACACACACACAAACACACACACACTCACCCTGTATATAAACACACACATATTGTATATAAACCCACACACACTCACCCTGTATAAACGCACACGCGCACACACACACACACACACACACACACACACACACACACACACACACACACACACACACCCGGTATATGAACACACACACACGCACACACACTCTCACCCTGTACACACACACTCACTCACTCACTCACACACACTCTCTCTCTCTCTCTCTCCCCCTGTACACACACACACACACACTCACACACACACACTCACACACACACACACACACACACACACACACACACTCTCTCTCTCTCTCTCTCCCCCTGTACACACACACACTCACCCTGTACACACACACACACACGCACTCACAGACACTCACACTCTCTCTCTCCCCCTGTACAATCACACACTCACCCTGTACACACACACACACACACACACACACACACACACACACACTCACACACACACACACACTCTCTCTCTCTCTCTCTCTCTCTCCCCCCCTGTACACACACACACACACACACACACACACACACTCACTCACTCATTCACTCACACACACTCACACACACACACACACACACACACACACTCTCTCTCTCTCCCCCTGTACACACACACACACACTCTCACACACACACACACTCTCTCTCTCTCTCTCCCCCTGTACACACACACACACACTCACACACACACACACACTCTCTCTCTCTCTCTCCCCCTGTACACACACACACTCACTCTGTACACACACTCACTCACTCACACACACACTCTCTCTCTCTCCCCCTGTACACACACACACACATACTCTCTCTCTCTCTCTCTCTCCCTGTACACACACACACTCACCCTGTACACACACTCTCTCTCTCCCCGTACACACACACTCACTCTCACACACACACACTCTCTCTCTCCCTGTACACACACACACACACAAACACACACACTCACACTCTCTCTCTCTCTCCCTGTACACACACACACTCACCCTGTACACACACACACACACACACATACACACTCTTTCTCTCTCCTTGTACACACACACACACACTCACCCTGTACACACACACACACTCTCTCCCCCTGTACGTACACACACACACACACACACACACTCACCCTGTCCTGTGAATCTGAGGCTCCTGAAACAATCAGCGCTCCACACCGGTATGTTTTTTCACTTCCTGCTGTATTTAATCCCTCAACGAATCTACACACCGGCCAATAATCACTTCCGGGTCTTTATCGGTGTAGATGTTTATATTATTAATTTTGTTTTATCCGAACAGTTTTTGTGTTAGATTTCTGCGCTCGCGAACAGCGCGAGCTCCCCTCTGTCTCAGAACCTGTCAGTACCCGAGAGGCTCAGTGAGCATGCGCGAACACGGTGCGCCTGCGCGATTACTATGGAACATGTGCGCCTGCGCAAACCTCCCACAGCACACAAAAGCCAGAGCCTGTGGCCAGGCTGAGGACGTTACAGTAAGCGAGCTGTGAGGTACATATGGCCTGGTGTCATTCTGCTGTGTGAACCTGCTGTTTAGTTCATCTTCATTCGATGTAAAGTACTTTTATTACTTGTTTAATTTCAAATCAACTAGACTGTGGTGTACAGCTGAAATGATCATTTTATTTATATCCATCTGTGTGCCTCATTAAAAAGGTTATCATGATGATTTATATGGAACTGTTTAGCATAAAGGTGTCGCAGCCTGCAAGTGTCTATTACACCAGGGTTTCCCAAAAAATGAATAAAAGGAACTTGTATTAGAAATGACAAATGAACGTTAATTTGCTTTTTGTTATTTATTGAAGAGATATTTGTGTGAATTCCATAAAACATAAACTGAGAATTTTAGAATAAAAAAAAAATACAAGCGAATTCCAGATAATTACACACAGGAAATGCAAACTCTGTTTCAATCTGTTAAGCTTGTGTTGTTATTATCATAATTTCTTGGTCATAAAAATAGCCATAAACACATGATCATCTGTGTCTGTGTTATTTCTTTGCCTATGTGAGCCATTATTTTATTTTTTTTTCATCAGCTATGTTTGTATAGTTGGTTAAAATGAAATAAAATTCTATTTATCATATTGTTACTTTATCATGATATTCTATTAGGATGTCACTCTATTTTATACACTCATGAGCTCTATATAAGTGTAGTAATGCAAAAGCCCTTCTTAGGCCTTGTGGTGGCAGAAGGTCTTGTGTGGTCTGGTGATCCTTAGGGCTATGGCGTCTGGAGTCAAGTGCTCTTGGTAGGGCGCTATTATCACCACTACCATATACCCTAATGTGTAATTAAACATACTGTTAAGTTAAATAATTACAATTAGTTCAAATGAATAGACCTTGATGAGTATTTAGAACGTTTTGGTGTTTATGAGTTTGTAGAAACGACACTTTTCAAGTTACCAGAACAAATTTGATATTTTAAGTAACTGGAAGTACTTAAGTAACAGTAACTGTCACCTTAAAGTGTGTCTGATATCAGTGTTTAACATCATCAGGGCAATAGGACACTGGTGGCTCAGTGGGAGGTGTTTCATCTGCCATGCGAAAGGCCTGGGTTCGATTCCCAACAACTGGATGAAGTGTCTGTCCCAAACCCAGATAAAATGGGATGGTTGTGTTACATCTGGTGTAAAACCTGTGCCAAGCTTGTGTGTGGACTGGACCGTCTGCTGTGGCGACCCATCGCCGGGAGCAGCCGGAAGACCGACGACAATTTATCTGAGTTGCGACAACTAAAAAAAATTATAACTGCTATTAAATAGTATGAGTTAGGTGACTCAATAATGCAAGTAAAGAACGATTAATATGAATGAGTACAACAAAATCAAAAACTGATAGTTGTTTACTTAAAATTGGAAACATCAATACTTAAAAAAACTAGATAACTGATTACCTCAATTTTTTTGAGTTTGCCACGTTTACAGTGAACCTCAGGAAGTGAAAGGCTAAGGGATTAAGCCCAAACTGAAAATCCTGAGTGGAGCTCCGTAGAAGGGTAGATTGTCTACGAAGGTCATCAGTGAGGTCAAGCGGGGGACTCTGTAACATTCGCAATTCAGAGTCTTCATACCCATGCCCCTGCCCAGGCTATGCACTGTGCCACAGAGAGGACACTCCACTTTTGTGCCACAGCAAAAGAACAACTCAGGAGACAGCAGTTACAGGTTATAAATCCAATTTCAATTAGTGAAGTGAAGGATGCTAACAATGGGAGGTCAGCTACCCCCTGTCCCTACCGTCTGAACGTCTGTACAAATCCGAAATCAAAGACCCGTTATACAGCCTGCTCAGTGACATTATTGATCTGGAAGCAACGGTATCTTCCATGACAGCTATCTCAAATGTATTGGACATTATGGAGTGGGCAAGATGAAGAAGAATGGTCAGAGACTCTTCAGACTGTGCTGTGCATGGATCACCATGTCAGGGATAAGCCCTGGATGGCAACTTGCATATCATACTGAGTTTGAACTTTGTCTTGGACTTCATTTCCCAGAGTGTACTTTCATCACTAGTCCCAGTTGGCCTGACCTGTAGCTTGTTTAGTTGTGTACGTGTGTATAGTGCAAGGTTCAATCAGTTAGTTCGAATCACATGTGTTTTGTTTATTGTTGTTTAGATAATTCCTGTTTTTGTTCATCTTTTTTCATATTCATGATAAATATTGTTAGCTCGGCCATCATGTCAACCATAATCTGATACACGAACACCTTTTTTCAACAAGAAAAACAAGCAAAAGGTTTCTTTTATGCCTCCAAGGTCAGGGCAATAACACCAGCTAGATGTAATCATCAAAAAAATGTGGAAACAACCACTGGATTCAACTGTGTTCCACCACTGAAAAGACCAACCTTACAGGCAACAAAAAAGTCTGACAAGCAACAGGACCCACCTTCAGTCAGACAGCACCTCTGAAAACCCAGAATGGCATCATAGTAAGAGATCAGAGAAGGCAGATGGACCGGTGGGTGCAATGCAACCTGGAACTCTGAGAATATAATATCTGAAGAAGCTATCGACTCTGTCTCACAGCTGACAGTCCTGGCAGAGCTAGACGACGTACCAACTGCGGAAAACTCGGCAAGGCAGTTGATACATTGGCTAATGGGAAAGCCCCGGGAAACGACTCAATCCCCCAGAGGTCATCACAAAATGAAAGCCAGTCCTACTTCATTATCTACATGAATCACATTGTCGCTGCTGGAAGGAGGGAGAAATACCACAGGACATGCGTAATGCAAAGATAGTCACACGCTTCAAGAACAAAAGAGATGGAAGCGATTGTAATAACTACAGGGGAAAAACTACAGCCCTCCTCAGCAAGGTATTCACCCAAGTTGTCCTTAACAGGATCAATCCAGAGTCCCAATATGGCTCGCGAGTAGAACGTTCAACAACCGATATCATGGTTTCTGTGAGGCAGCTCCAAGAAAAATGCAGAGAACAGCAGCCACGCTACCTTGCAATTGCTGACCTGTCCAAGACCTTTGACTTCTTCAAGATCTCGCAAAGGATTAGATACCCACCAACTCTACTCAGGTTTATAGAGTCATTTAATACAGACATAAGAGACACTGTCAGTTTCGATCGATGGAGGGACTATGGGACACTGGCCAGGCTATGCTTGTCTGAGAAGAATAATTGGTGTCAAATGGAATGACATGGTTACCAAAACATATGTCCTTCATCAAGCCAAGACCGCAACCGTAAATGAGAGAAGACTATGTTGACTAGGACACACAAGACATTGACAAGACATTGGCCACATGGGAAGTGATCGCACCCCCATTGACCGTCTCTGTGGCCAGGGTTGAAAGTGGTAAGAGACCAGAAATCCTCTGTTACCAGGACACGTGCAAAAGATCAGTCCACGCCGGTGTAGAGACATGGGAAGAGGCAGCTGCAGACCGCGCGCATTGGAGATAGCGCACTAAGTACCGTGTTCTTGAGACCAAGACTGGCTGCTGTGAGTACAGGGCTTTTAAACAACAGAAAAGGAAGGATTCATCAAACACAAGCAAACCACCAAGCATCATGGATCGGTCTGTACAGCCACAGCAGAGCATGTCCAGGTTTAACAAAGCGCAACCCCTCATCAACAGTGACCAGGGACGGTGTGGAAAGAAAAAAGGCTAGCAATGCTCTGCGTTTTAACATCTATGAGCTTGTGGAGTTCGGGAATCTCCACCTGAGCAAGGCTCCATCTGCGCTGGTGGTGATGATAAATCTCTTGTTGGGAGACACACACACGCTGGTGATGCTGCTGCTGTGGCCGATGCCCACATGTGTGACATCACCGTCTACATAACGCCACACCTTTACCAGCTTGTCATCACCACCTGGTGGATACACGAAGAGATAAGAGCATTTATATATAATATATACAAATATAAATAATAATCAGTTATTTATGTTATTACTGTGTTATAGATGTTAATAGACTCAGTGACATGAGATGTATCTGACTTCTCTTTCACTCTCTCTCTCTCTTTCTTTCATACCAGTGATGAAATGTCCTCCATCAGCGCTGATGTCCATGCCGTTAATGGCCCCGGACTGAGAGGCCTCTAGCTCTCTAACAGCCGCTCCATCATACACCTCCCAGTAGCCAATCTGACGGAAAGGTCAAAGGTTAATGCATGGACAGAAGCCTTTCAGTGGTCCCATCCTGTCCTATTCAATTATATTCCTCTCTCTCTCTCTCACTCGTTCACACACACACACACACACACACACACACACACACACACTCAGGGTGGTACCTTCCGGTCCGTTCCGCTGGTGAGGATCTGATATTCTTCAGGATGATAGCAGACACTTTTGAATAGTGTGTTTGCTAGAATCATTTGATTCCTCACAAACCGCCTGGAGAGAGAGAGAGACAGACAGACAGACAGAGAGAGAGCGAGAGAGAGAGAGAGAGACAGACAGACAGAGAGAGAGAGAGAGACAGAGAGAGATAGAGAGAAAGAGAGAAAGACAGACAGAGAGACACAGAGAGAGAGACAGAGAGAGAGAGAGAGAGGGGGGTGTGATAATATATAAATGTTCCAGGAGAACTCTGCATGGTTTGCGTATCTGCACTCACACCATGTCCCAGATGATGCAGGTTCCATCGGAGCTCGCCGTCACACACTCCTCATTGTTACTTTTAATCTTGATGGAGTTGACTGATGCTTTGTGCTCCTTCATGCTGGCGATGAGTCTGTATGTGTTGTGCAGGATGTGCCACAGCCGCACCTACGACACACCATGATACATGAGGGTTTACTAAACATCCCGCCGGTCCAGATCCAGTGATGTCTCTATGTGGTTGCTATGGTATTCTGGCCTATAGTTAGGTGGTTGCCATGGTATCTCAGATGGTAGCTGGAGTGTTGCTACGTGGTTGCTATGGCTGAATTAGCACCCAGAGTGTTTAGATATAACCTGCTGGTCACAAGTGTACACTGCAGTCTTATCAGCGCTCTGGGTGTTACTTCAACACTGCGGAGTTTATGGCGTGTGATATTTATTAATAAAGTAAAATAGCTGTATTTATAATCTGTAGTAAATCCCAGATGTCGTCTCCTCAGCAACAGGACGAAACATGCATGTAAGATTTTGGGTGATGCTAATCAGTATTAGATGTAGCAGTCCGCTTAAGCCCACCTGCCCCTCTCCTCCTCCACTAACGAGGCGCGTGCAGTCGCTGGTGCTCTTTATTGCCGTCACACCCATACTGTGAGCGTTGGGGATCATCAGCATCAGACGGCCGCTCTCAGGAGTGAACAGGCGGATCATCCCATCGTTCCACGCTTTTCCCCCATTTAAACACAAAATACAACAAAAAAAGAATAATTTTCACACTTCAGAACTTGTTTTTACAAAAAAATACTAAAAGATCTGATCTCCAGCAGTAGTGCATGCTCCAGGTGAGAGAACCCCAGCACAGGATCACATCAGTCGAGCTGTGTCTCACCGCTGTAGATGCTCAGGCCGTCCTGCATGACGCCCAGCGCGTTACACGTCATGTTCGGGATCCGGATCCGTAAAAGCTCTTTATTGGACTCTGTGTGCCAGACGCGGATATCATCCTGAGAACACGTGGCGAAGAGCTCTGACGTTCCTCTGAGAGAAAGACACAAAGAGGGAGAGACAGATGGAGCAGAATGCTGAAACACTCTAGTGGTGATAGGTAGAACTGCAGGTGACTCTTACACAGGGAAGGCCGCGTCCCAAACCGCGTTGCAGTGGCTGGAGGCGATGAGCTCGGGCGTGAAGTCCGTGTAGAAGAACCTGTAAATCTGAGACGCCTCGGTGCCCACGAACACCTGCTGACCCTCACCACGCAGAGCCACGGACGATACGCCGCCCTCCAGCGTCACGCTCCTGTACACACACACAGACACGCACACAAATGCACACATCCACAGACACGCACACACAGAAACCAGTGCTATGTATAATTACATTAATAACAATGATAATAATAATACAGTGGAACCTCGGATCGCGAGTAACGTGGTTTACGAGTGTTCCGCTAACCGAGCAAAGATTTTTAATACATTTTTAATCGGAAACCGAGCAAGTATTAGTTTACGAGCGCCGAGTATCAGGTATCACGCATGCGACTCTTATTTTGACACCGAGCGGCAAGTGATCACAACTGAGACAATGATTTTACTCTCTTTCTTGCGCTGCGGGAATTATGGGTAATCATCTCCCCTGCTGCGTCTTAGTGCTTGTCTCTTATAATCAACATGTCCCTCTCTCTTCTGTGTCCACGCGTCTAATTTGACACTGTGCCCCACACACACAGAGACACACTGACACACTTTTTACGGGGCTTTACTTACACAGAAACTCAGCTCTGTCACGATTCTTTTCAAAGGTAAGGTGCTGGTTCATTTGTTATTTTTTATTTTTTCCTTTACAGCAGTGATTCCGTTAGTCTGCTCACGCGAGTATCATTAGAGAGATTTCTTTTTTTCCCGTTAAAACAGTGTTTGCATTGTGTATGTTAGTTGTGAAACTTAAAAAGCGAGGTGTGGGAGGGAGGAGGAGTTTTACTGTTTAAGACGAGGCGAGGGGCTAATTCCACACACACACACACACACACACACATACAAAACACGGCGCCTGCGCGCACAAACAGAAACACTTAACTGTCTGCATTTTTTTTTTAATGTTAAGTGCAGGTTAATTTGTTTTATTTTTACTTTATATGTTGTATTAATTATTTTTATGTATTTATTGTTTTGGGCTGTAGAACGAATAATTTGAGTTTTCATTATTTCTTATGGAAAAATTACATTTGGTTTACGAGTATTTTGGAATACGAGCCTGCTGCCGGAACGAATTATGCTCGTAATCCAATGTTCCACTGTACATTAAGTATCTGTTCTGTTTTACACTCTCATAGTCTCACTGTCTTACATATTTCACTGTCTACTGTCTCACGCTAACGGTCTCACTCTCCTTTTACTTTTTAACATTCTCACTCTCTACCAGTCTCACTATCTAACTGTCTCACTCTTTAACTGTCTCACTCTTTAACTGTCTCACTTGATGGTTTTGAAGTCTGTGCTCGAGCAGAGGATGACTGTTCCATCTCCTGATCCCACCAACAAATCTCCTGTCTTCAGCATCTTCAGAGCAGTTACACCCTACAACACACACACACACACACACACACACACACACACACACACTGTTTGAGATCCATACGCCAACACATAAAATGAACATTGTGAATCCATCACTTTCCAGCTGTTTAACAGAACTTAAATCCTTGTGAAATCCTATATTTTCTGGCTCGCGCTCACGTTGCTGAACTTGTGCTTCGCCGGGCCGTGGCCGCTCAGCAGGCGATTCTTCAGGTTCACCTTGAGGATGTCTCCGCTCGTGGTGCCGCAGTAAAAGAAAACGTCGTCCTCTGGGATCTGCACAGGACAGAAGACACGCAGGACGTCCTGACTGGTCTGAAGGTGTTGATTAATTCTCTCTAACAGCAGCTCTGACTGTAGCGTATGTTAATATTAATGCACTCGCTCTGATTCGTTATCGTTTCCATAGTAACGGCACATTGACAGTGACGTGTACACGTACACCACATACTGGAACTAACGGGAACTTCTACAACTTCCACAGTGTAACTATAAATAGATAAAAAAGTGTGATAAAATATTGGAACAGTTATTTATAATGATGTAATAAAGCTCCTCCCACCTCTATGCACATGATGACCCTCTTTAAGGGGCCCAGTTGGCACTCTGTGGGGCGGATCTTCCTGTTCGGGAGGTCGAGCTCCCACACACGGAGCGTACCACTACAGGCACAAGACAGGCAAGAAAACGACAAATTCAACACCTACATTACGGAACACATGTTCAACATCTGGGAATTCTGATCAGTCCGAGATCAGAGACGTCTGCTGTCTAAAAAGAGACGTCTGCTGTCTAAATCTACTGATTCACTGAGCTGGAAGACTTTTAAACGATCATTTGGGCAGAAATACACTTCTGTCCTTTAAAACATCCATTAAACATGATCGATCTGGACTTTGTCTCTAAACTTTACGATGTTTTGAGGCATCTGACCGGCCTGTTAGCGCAGATGATTCTGATTAGCTGTGCTGTTTCTGCCGCGGTTTCTGTAGCGTCGTGTTTATCACATTTAACACACGAGAGGCATCAGGTTCAAAACCGGGCGGAAACAGCTTGTTTTACACATTAAACCAGGACCAACTTACCACACACACACACACACACACACACACGCCACTTCATTACATACCTCATGTTATACTGCTGCTGCTGCTTTTTGATTCACATCTTAGTATAATTTTTCCCAGTTCTGTGTAAATGATGTATTTCTATTTTAATTATATTTAATTGTAAACTGTAAATCTGTAAACTTGTAGATTTGGACATTTATCAATTAATTTTACATTTTTCTCAGTGCAATTTCTTTTTATTGCAGTAGAATCATTCCTTTTTACGACAAACAGTCATATAAGCATTTCAGTGCATTTTATATCTAATCTAATCTTATTTCATTTTATTTAATTCTATCTAATTGTATCTAATCTAATCTGATATTGTGTGTGTGTGCGTGTGTGTGTGTGTGTGTGTGTGTGTGTGTGTGTGTGTGTGAAGACGAGTCTTACTGTCCGGCTGAGATGAAGACGTCGTCGCTCAGGTTGCAGCAGCTGACGGTGAGACAGTGACCTGCGCCTTGAGACGACACCAAACTCCCACAGATCGCCTCCTTCTTCTCCACATTCCACACCACGATGCTGCACACACACACACACACACACACACACGCGCACACACACACCTCATATACTTACCATTCAGTATAGGGTACACATATAAACACATGTAGGGTAAGAGGATATAATGTTATGTTTATGTATTTAATAATGACCTTGACCACTTCAAACAATAATCATGTAAAATGTAAATTATTCATATTTCTCTATGAGTATTGATACTACAATTGGCGTAAGCTTCTAGAATCATATGAGCTGTAAAAACTGTTGCTTAAATAGTTTTTTGGTAAAAGATTAAAACATTATAAAAATGGTGTTATATGATTCTGTCTAATGATTCACTTTTTCACCTGGGTGAGGCACTTTTCAGCTCTGATACCATGCTTTGGCCGAGTGTGTGTGTGTGTGTGTGTGTGTCGGTCAGATGGTGATGCTGAAGTCTGTAGTTACACCTGAGCTCTGAATACTGATAATGTCAGTAGAGGATGAAACTTTGTGACGTTACCTGCCGTCGTCTTGTCCTCCCAGAGTCACCAGGTATTTCTCATTGGGAGAGAAATCGAGAGCTTCCACCTTGGCCTGGTGGAGGACGAGGCGAGCGTGAATCTCGCTTTTACAGTTATCCCAGATGATCACATCAGCCTGCGAGGAAAGTGAGGACAAAGATCTGAGACCGCAGCAGAGAGTAAACCCTACAGGACCGGCTTCACCAAATAAACACCGGAACAGCTTCATCAGACACGTCTCCTCCCTCCTCCACAACACACACACACACACACACACACACACACACTGAACAACAACACAACGTGACATAGCGTTTCCCTTCTTTCTTCCACTCACCAACACACACAGCACCACATCTATACATTTAATACTCGAGTCTACAACAGAGCTTTAAGACCTTATTTATTTAAATCAAATGAATCCAAATCCATAAATAAAACACTCTATAAATTAAATGTCTACACTAAAGAAATAAATCTCCTCTGATACTGGCTCTGTCGAGACGAGAACCTGAGAAAGTGTTTCTGCTCTTCAAGTGAGAGAGAGAGAGAGAGAGAGAGAGAGAGCGGTGTCTGTGTTCTTACACTCTGTGTTTTATCTCACGTTAGAAAAAACAAAAAAAAGATCTGAGGTGGGAATCAAACCCAGAACCTGGAGGTGCAAGGCCGCAGCACTAACCATTAAAACATTTCAAACATTTACACAAAAATTGCCATCAAGCAAAGAAATCCATAACATCAAACAAAAACAAGTTAATAATAATAATATTATTATTGTGCATAGATGCATCTCTGGATGCGCTGGGACACATCATCAGTGATGTTTCCTGAGATGATCGGGTGTTTCGGGTCTCACAACATCAGACACCCTCTCTCAGGTGACCCAGCCAGGGTTGACCAATCCCCGACTTTGCGGACCTCTTGATCCAAATCCACCTCGAGGCTCTTTCTGCGGCTTCTGTGATGGACTTGATGGCTCTCCTCTTCGCAGCTCCTGTGATGCAAAGCCTGGCGAAGATCTTGCAGCCTACTTCTATGGACTCACAGCAAGCCTTCCAGCCCCTCCTCCAGCAATCCTCTATGAGAACTTGCGTGGTAGATGCAGATGTTAGAAATATATTAGGTCTCAATGAGTTTTGTTATAAATTTATGTTATTTTATGTTAATTTATATTATAAATTCCGGGAACTTGACCTGCCTGCCCAGGTCAACCCGCAGCTCCCAGTCTGATGCCGATCAGAGCAGGCTGGCTGATTTTTGCTGTGCTTGCGGCTGCTCACCAGCCCTTCCGAAGGCAATTCTTCTCTGGCTGCCAGCATATTTGTTGTTGGCTACTGCATGTAAAATAGCCTCTGCTACTCACTTCCGGACCTGATCGTGTCACCAGCAGTAGCGGCCCTCTCCAAGGACAGATGGGCAGCTACTCAGAATATGCTCCAGAGACGCTTGTCTGGGAAAGATTGTCTTTTGTCCCAGACATCCAGATTAGTTGACATCCAGATTAGTGCTCCTTCCCACCTTGTCCATGCCCCCTGTTGCCGCATGCTCATCGCCCTGCTGGGCCTCACCTCCTCTACACCTGCTCGGACCTCCTCTAGGACCAAGTGGCGTCTCACCTTGAGCCTTGTTGTACTGTGGCTTTAGGATTGCTCTCAGTCCTGCTCGCCCTGTTGCCACTGTGCCCACAAGTGCCTTATGTCTCAGCCGAGACTCTGCCAGCTCCAGTCCCTCTTGTGCTCTCCATTTCCTTCCTGTTCGCATTTCAATGCCTGCTGCTGTTATTCTGGTATCTCCAGAGCCTTGGTAGACTAGTGCCTCTCTTATAAACTTAGAACTCCTCCTCCAGGCTGCTGATGGGAAGCTTAATCTTATTGTTCCTCCCATACAGTGGTACACCAGTGAGACTGCGAGGCAGGCCAAGTCATCTTCGGAGATGGCAGCTGATCTTCCTCTCCAGGGTCTCTACTGTAGACATAGACACTTCATACACCAACAGTGGCCAAAGGGCAAGATGCCATGCTGGCATATACATGCCTTGAATCTGCCAGGTAAACCAGACTTGTCTACTGCCAACAACCAAGCTTCAAGCTTCTTAATAGTTGTCTGGACTGACGCGGTGTGTTACGTGGTGCGGTATGGCCACCCTTAAGGCAGCTTAGGGTGCACTGACATCCCCAGTTCGAGATGGAACGGGTCGGCCAGTCTATGCGAGGGTTGTGACGATGTAACCAGGGAAACCCCAGCACTACTCTCTGTTCTGGCACCCGGGTTACCAGAAATGAGATCTGCTCAGAATGACGTCCGAGCCGTAGTAGCACTGGGACCGTCCTGTGTGTCACACACCCTGACTTAATTGGCTGGCCGGCCAGGGAGACCAGCGGGATGGCGGAAGGGAGCGGGCAAACTGGAATACCCAGTGCTGCAGAGGTGAGACTTTGCGCCTATAGCTGGGGGAGCCACTGGCTAGGCGCGTGGAGCGGCTTTTTTGGGGTGGAGGAGATGTTCCCCGTCTGGAGCTGCCGGAACGTCCGACCTGACGCTCACGGAGGCGGTTATCCACCCGGATGGCTAGCCTATAAAACTCCTCCAAATCCTGTGGAGGATCACATAAGGCTAGCTCATCCTTTAGCCGCTCTGAGAGCCCGTGTGTATACGCAGCCATAAGGGCTGCGTCATTCCACCCCGAACTGGCAGCCCGGGTACGAAACTCGACCGTGTAGTCAGCTACTGATCGCCCCTCTTGATGAATAGAAAGGAGGGGCGACACTACACTGCTCGCCGCATGCGGATGATGGAAAGTAGCCCTAAGTGCGTCAACGAACGCACTTAGGGCGGCATGCTCAGAGAGGTGGTGCTGCCACACTGCAGTTGCCCACTCTAGCGCTCTGCCTGTGAGCAGAGACACCATAAATGCAACCTTCGCCCTTTCAGTTGGAAACTGCGAAGGCTGCAGCTCGAATATCAGTGAGCACTGCAGTATAAAGGCATTGCACCTCTCTGGCTCTCCCGCATACGGCGGTGGAGGTGGTAGTCGAGTTTCGGCCACCAGATGGGGTAGTTGAGTCACTGATCCGGGGGCGCGAGTCGACTCCGGAATCGACTCGCGGTCCGATGGAAACCCGGAAGTGGTGCGCGCCTCGAGCTGCCCAAAAACTTGCTCGAGGCGCTTATTAATCCCGCGCATCTCCGAAATTAATGCGGTTAAGGCTTCCCCGTGTTTATCAAGCACTCTCGCTTGACCCTCAACTATTTCCTGCACCCGCTCCAAGCCTGCGGGCTCTTCTGGTGGTGCGATCATTCTGTTACGGGGTGCGGTATGGAGAGCCGCACCACGCGATGTTTTTAATTATAAGAGCCCTTATGCTGGGCGTTAGAGTGGGTCAATGAAATAGGAGTTAGTGAGAGTGCTTGTGATATACACGGGAAGACCTTCCCGTTTGGAGATAGCGTGGGATTATTAGTTAAGGAACTTAAGAAAATAAATGAAAAGTGAAAACACAAAATAAACAGAGCTCCGCCGTCTACGCGAGAACGGACGGGGCTCTGGAAATAAAACAAAACTTGTCCTCTCGGGGCGTTCACCCTTACCGAGGACTTATGGGAGAGAGAGAGAGTCTGTGCCTCGTGCACCAAAAACTGTACTGAGCGCGCACGCTGAACTGCTGCGTGCCGCTCTCTCTATCGCTCTCTCTCTCGCACTCTCTCGCCGGCGTCTTAAACAGACAGAGGCTGGGGCTTTGCCTCTGTCCCTAAACAGCTGTCTGTCTGTCTTCTATTTTATTTTATTTTATTTTATTTCTTTCTTTTCTTTCTCTTTTCTTTGGCCCTGATACCTTCACCGGTGCTACCTAAATGATCGCACGAAGTGCGCCGGTATCAGGACCCTTAAATAAACACGCCCTCAGGTGCGGCTCGTTCAGGCTGATTGCCTGACGGCGGCGTTGCCTAGCAACCGTGTGTATAAATGGCCGTGCTTTTGCCTGTTCAGAACTCCGCGTGGTAACAACTTGCGGATCTGCCCATTCTGAACAGTTTAAGCACGGCTCTGCCCCTCGCGCGACCCGCATCGTTACAGCGGTGTCTATGTAGCTGCAGTCAAAAACCTTACCTAGGCTAATGACTGGTTTCTCATTGATCAATGGTATTACCACGCCATCCACTGAGAAGCGAAATTTGTCCACCACTTTCCCTCTCTTCAATACCATAGACCTGGATTTTATTGGCTTGAAGCTCGTTCTAGCCCAAGAAATTAGCTGAAACAGGCCCTGAAGGATCCATCTGCACCCAGGCACTGAGGTAGTGGTGACTGTCAAGTCATCCATAAAGGCTCTGATCGAGGGCTGCCGGATTCCAGACTTGGACAGGGGGCCTCTGCACTCCATTTCAGCAGCCTTAACCAACATATTCATCGCAAGAGCAAAAAGGGTCACAGAAATTGTACAGCCAGTAATGATCCCTTTCACGAGCCAGTGCCAGTTTGATTTAATGCTCCCTGATGTACTGTAACTCTCAACCTGAATTTACTGTAGTAATCCAGATTGAGATGCTTGATCTTACTGGGTACATGGTGTTGGTCTAGAGTCGTCTCAAACAGCTTGTGGAGGATTTATCCATTTATTCATTGGCAAAAACCAGCCAAAGCACAGCTAACTCTCCATTTCCCTCACATGCTTCCCTCATCAATTATGTGATGACTTGGATGGATCGGAACTGCTCCAGTTTTGTTGAATTCTCCTCCATAGGGATCCAGACGACCTGCGACTGCCTCCACTGTTCTGTGATGATCCCTCTTCGCAGAATCACTCTGAGAATCTTCCAAAGGATTCAAAGGAGTCCTGGGCAGCAATTGTAAACCTTTTATGGTACTTGACTGGGACCTGGAGCAAAACTCGCTCTGGCTGCTGTTACCACCTCTTGAACTTCTTGCCAGGTGAGTTCTGAAATGTTGAACTCCACTAGTGGATGGTTGAGGTCTGTCTGTGGCCCTAGCTCTTGCTCTTGTCTGGATCAGTCAGGCTGTTATGCAGGAAGTGATCTACCTCTTCCTTAGGGCAACTCTCTCCCAACAGCCTTTTTGTGAAGCCGAAGGGGTCAGCTACAAATGAGGTTCGCTTCCTGGCTCTTTCAACTCTACGTCTCCGATGCCACTCTGCTCTGCACAGAGTCATGAACTTCTAACTAATAATTTGCCGAAGCTTGATGAGAGGGGGCTTCTCCTCCTCAGCTGCTTTCCTGACCTGCTTCATCAGAATCCGCAGCTCTTTCTGGAGTTGATGGATCTTATCTGACCTGTTCCTGGTATAGGTGTGCTTACTCAACTTGGTCCGCTCTACGCCGAACCTCAAAGTCGCGAAACCTGTGATGATTGTGGTCAGATTTACGAGTCATCCTTACACATCACCCTTTGCTGTTACATTGATGATTCTAGCTGTCAAACTGGTGCCTCATCAAACTGGTGCCAGAGTTTGATATCTGGGACTACTCTGCTTGGACCTGGACTGTTTGGCACTTTGCAAGTTCTGGGCTCTGTGGGGTTTCTCCAGGCTGGGCTCCTGCCCCTTTCTTTCTTATAGACTATTTATTCATTATTAAATAAATAAACGTAAATAAATAAAAAGCTCTGGATCTCTGCACGGAGTGTGTGTGAGGGTCGGACACAGGGTGTGTGTGTGTGTGTGTGTGTGTGTGAGGATCGGACGCTCACCTTGAAGCCCATGTAGTTGACCTGTCCTGAGGCCACGTAGGTCCCTCTCCTGGACACGGACACACAGGAGATGTTGTTGGTGTGTAGGTGGTGGAGGAAGTCCTGCCTCCCATCCTGCAGGTTCTTTTTGACCAGTGTGGAGCCGAGCGGGTAGAGCAGGTGCTCTTGGTCCGGGTGCACGTGCAGTCCCGATATCACATGACCTGCAGAAGGAATGAGAAAGCAAGAATGTGTGTGTGTGTGTGTGTGTGTGTGTGTGTGTGTGTGTGTGTGTATATATACAGTAAAGGTCTAATGTCAGCTCTTACCATTGAACCCAATAACGGCTTCAAGTTGGAGTTTTGGAATCTCCTGCACTTCTGCAGCCATGAGAGTCTCACAAACACTCACACACTCACACAACAACACAACACAACAACACAACAATACAACAATCTCACAGCAAAAACCAGCATGAAGCGTAAACGTTTATAAACAGTCCGATCTAAGCAACATTAACAAAATGTTTACATCCGTAACCTAGCAACGGCATTGACGTCATAAACACCATATTTCACAAAGCATTATCAAATTATATAATAATAATAATAATGTTAAAAGTCACAATATTTTTCATTTAAAAATTCATTTATATTCTACTCTGATTCGATTTCTTTTATAATTACATTTTGTAAGTTATTTGTAAATAAATGTAAATATATATAACTATAAAATACAGTGGTGTCTCGGCATACAAACTTAAAGATCTTTGCATTAAGAACTGAAATTGTGCAAGTTTTTTGCCCCAGAGTGTGAAGCATTTATGTCATACGGGAGACTGAACCAGTTGCGTGTACTTCTGGTTGCGCGTATGTCCGGGAGCAGCTCAAAACTTGTTTTCATCATTTTTTGTGTGTATTTATTTAGATTTTAATTCCCCCCCCCCCTAATTTAATCAGCTCTCTAGACCTCCGGCTGTGAGCGGTTACAGCATCACCCGGGAATCGAACTCGCGATCTCCTGATGATAGGGCGAGCACTTTAACTCTTTGGTTTTTAAAGCAGCCGGTGTCACAAACTGGTGGTAATGGCTTGTGTTGGTAGCCATTGGGCTGAAGTAAGGCGGGCATAGACGCAGAGGGGTAGTGTGAAACAAAGTCCTTTTATTTGAACAAAACAGAACAAAACAAACTTCAAACAAAGGATGTTGGCTTACGGATTGGAGCACAACACAACAACATTAAACAAATGACAGACAGACTAATATTTAACACAGACAGGAGGACTGACTAAACATGGAGACCTAACCTACTAGCTGTTACGCACACTAGCTGCTAAGCTGGATGCTAGCTAATCAGACTATTTGCTAACAGACTAGTAATCAGAGGTCTAAGGGTAAACAGACTGGGTACACAGCAGACTAGGTAGGGGACAGACTAAGAACTAGCAAGTTAGTGGCTAAGCAGGTTAGTATCTAAACAGACTAAGATCTAAGCAGACGTGGAGACGAGACAAACTAGGAGACTACACAGACTAAGAACTAGGCAGGTTAGTATCACCATGTTAGTAGTAAAACAGACTAAGATCTAAACATTCAACAGTGGTACTTACACAGGGGGAACCAAACAGACCACAATACAAACTAATAAATTTAATCAAGACTGCTGCACAAAACATATGCCAACTTAACTAAAACAGACCATAACCAAACCAAAGGAAAGGAAAGCCCAAATGACAATAATAATGCTCGACCCAGTTTCCCAGAACAAACAGCTATTTATAGAATGTCTAATTAGCTACCTCGGTTCAGGTGAGACCTCATCACCTGACCGAGGTGCCTTGTGGGAAACTGAGTCTACAAACAAAAAACTACAAAACTAAACATGGTGCCCTCTGGTGGTGAACCCTCACAGCCGGTGCCGAGAGGAATCATAAATTAAGGTTAAATGAGGTTTAATGTTTACTTATTTCATATTTTACTTCATTTACACATAATTTATAAAAGTTTTGATTGTTTTTATACACTGTAAACCCTAATGCTCAAAGTAATTAAACATGCTGAGTGCTGTTAACTTAAATAATTACAATTAGTTCAGATTAATAGACCGTGATGAGTATTTAGAACTTTTTGGTATTCATGTTTGTAGAAACGACACTTTTCAAATTTGATATTTTTGGTATTCATGTTTGTAGAAACGACACTTTTCAAATTTGATATTTTAAGTAACTGTAAGTACTTCAGTAACAGTAACTGTCACCTTAAAGTTTCACCAACGTACAATCTTTCAGACTAGTGATTTTGTGTCTGATGTCATCAGGGCAATAGGACACTGGTGGTTCAGTGGGAGGGGTTTCGTCTGCCATGTGAAAGGCCCGGGTTCGATTCCCAACAGCTGGATGAAGTGTCTGTCCCAAACCCAGATAAAATGGGAGGGTTGCGTCAGGAAGGGCGTCTGGTGTAAAACCTGTGCTGAGCTCGTGTGTGGACCGGATCGTCTGCTGGGGCGCCCCACCGCCGGGAGCAGCTGAAAGACCAACGACAATTTATTTGATTTGCAACACAAAAAAAAAAAGATAATTGCTATTAAATAGTATGAATTAGGCGACTCAATAATGCAAATAAAGAACGATTAATATGAATGAGAACAACAAACTCAAACACTGATAGTTCTGTTTACTTACAACTGGAAACATCAATACTTAAAAACATTGATGTAACTGATCAGCTCAAATATTTTTAGTTTTGCCGACTTATTCGGGTTTACAGTGTATGTAAAAATATGACTATAGTGTTGGAAATTGGTAATATTGTTAATATTTTTGGGTGAAACGGATTATCTGCATTTATATTACTTCCTATGGGACAACGCGTTTCACCTTAAGAACTCGCCTCCAGAACGGATCAAACTCGTACGCTGAAGTAGCGCTGTATTATTACTTACTGTTTAAACATCTAGAATGATTTCTTTATTTAATTATAATAAATAAACCAATTAACAATTCCTATGTTGTATTAGGATAGAAGCTGTAAATTAAACAAGATTATTCATAAAAAAATTATTAGAAAAAATAATGTTTCATGTTTTTATGTTTTACAGTTTTGATCATTAAAATCAAATGAACAAATCAGTCCCTGAGTGAAGATTAAAGAGCCAAAAGACAGAGAATACAGTTTAAAATTCTTTATTAGTGTAAATATAAATTGCAAATAGTAAAAAGTCAGAATCAGAATAACACACTAAAAGCACAATATAGTAATAATAACTATACAACTGTGTTAAATCAAATTATGTCTAAAGAAATAGACAAAAAACTGTTTTATATTAAATTATGTACTCCAATAATAATAATAATAATAATAATAATAATAGTTTGGTGTTTTTCCACTTGACCACATGTTCACTGGAATAAACATATTTTTGTAAATAAGTTACACACGACCTTCACACATCATAAAACACGTCCGGAATAAATTAGAAATTAAGTTTAGTGTGTGTGTGTGTGTGTGTGTGTGTGTGTGTGTGTGTGTGTGTGTGTGTGTGTGTGTGTGGGTGTGTGTGTTTAAATCTTCAGAATGAATCAGAGTGAATTCCCCAGACTTCCAGACTCTGGATTCTGAATTTGCCCCTGCAGAGGACGGGACTGTCAAACGTGTCACAGCGTTCAGACTGTCCCACTGTGAGACCCGTACTGAGACACAGAGCAGGTCCTCTGTCTCCACCTGACACACACATGCACACACACACACATAAATATCATCCCATATAATGATAAATATGCAGTTTAGACAGACAGACAGATGGATGAACAGACAGACAGACAGACAGACAGACAGATGAACAGACAGACAGACAGACAGATGAACAGACAGACAGACAGACGGATGAACAGACAGACAGACAGACAGACAGATGAACAGTCAGACAGACAGACAGACAGACAGATGAGCAGACAGACAGATGGATGAACAGACAGACAGACAGACGGATGAACAGACAGACAGACAGACAGACAGATGAACAGTCAGACAGACAGACAGACAGACAGACAGATGAACAGAAAGACAGATGAACAGACAGATGAACAGACAGACAGACAGACAGACAGACGGATGAACAGACAGACAGACAGACAGCTCACCAATAAACAGCATGTTGTCATCTCCGCTCATGAAGTGGGGAGTCACTGCAGGGCACCTAGTGCAGAATGATGTCATCGTGTCACAGGAAGTGGAAGCTGAGGAAGAGGAAGAGGAAGATGATTCCTTCCCTCCTGTCGTTCCTGTGATGTGCAGCACTGATGTCTGGTATCGCTCCATCGCGGGCTTCAGCTGAAACATCAGTGTTTATCAGTTTAAAGCGAACACACACAGCTCTTCACACACACCTGCTGAATGATGCACAAACCATAACATCTCATTATTACATCACTTCCTGTCCTGTGTAATGTTCAAATGTTTCCTAAAGTTTCTTACCGTGAAGACGAAACACTCTCCAGTGCCGAAACACCGCAGCTCTGCTCCCACACGTCTCCTCAGAGACCAGTCTGAGGACAAAAATGCTCCACATACCTGACACAGACAGACAGACGGACAGACAGACAGACAGACGGACAGACAGACAGGGAGAGGTATTACAGGAGTGTGGTGTGGGACACGTCCACATGATTTCCAAACAGCCTGAATGTGTGTTAATTAACGTGTGGTCTGACCTGATGTGACACTCACCTCCTCGTCCACTGTCCTCAGGAGCAGCACCGTCGGCTCGTGGCCTTCAACATGCGCGTAAAACCTGAGAGGACAATATGAAATATACTGTATATATATATTAACCCTGAAATGTGACAGTGTACAGCACTATAGAGTGAAGAACGGTCTCCGGTCTAGAACAAAGAACAGAGTGTCTCAGATGTTGAGTAAGGAGGAAGAACAAGAACGTGGAGACCTTAGTAGAGAACAGGAAGTGGAGAGGATGAATTAGGGGATGAGTTCAGGGGAGGATAAACTGGGGGAGCTGGGAGTGTGCAGTCAGTATGGAATATGATACAGGAAACACACACCTCCGTCATATTCCTAATCATTTCCCTGCAGAACATCATCACAGCTCCGTCTGTCTAAAGCTGATCGTTTTAGTCCGTAATGTACAGAAATAATACAAACACCCGGACAAACCTGTCACTCTTCACGAGTCCTTTATCTCATGATGGAGAGAGCGAACGGAATGAGGAGAACGAGAAGAGAAAGAGAGGAGAAGGGAGGTGGATGATGGCGTACTCTGTGAGTTCTCGGCCGTGTTCCTCGGTGCTGTAGAGACGTTGTGGGTTGAAGAGAGAGAAACGCTCTGGGATCCAGGCCCACACCACTCGCATCTCCGTCTCAGACAGCACGCTGGAGACAAAACGTCCCAAATCCACACTCTGAAAGGAGCTGGAGAGAAACACACACACACACACACACACACACACGTTTATTAACATGTTACAGACATACAACTAATCACCTGGAAATAAGGAGGAAAAAATCTGCGATCAGGACAGAATGAAGAAACAGGAAATGTGTTGAAAAAGAGGAGACAGGGCGTTTCTGTTGGTCTTAATAAAGTCTTAACTTCATCTTACTAAAGTTAAGCAACGTATGAAGGACATTAGACCCTGGAAGCTAACTAACTTCCTTCTGCTTAATCCTGATAAGACAGAAGTTCTGGTCATAGGACCACAAGTAGCTAGAAGTAAGCTTTCTGATCACACTGTAACTTTAGATGGCCTTTCTGTTCCATCAAATGCAACAGTAAAAGACCTCGGTGTGATTATAGATTCCAGCCTTTCGTTTGAAGCTCATGTAGATAATATTACCAGGATAGCTTTCTTTCACCTTAGAAATATTGCCAAGATTAGAAACATATTGTCACTAAATGATGCAGAAAAACTAGTTCATGCTTTTATCACCTCTAGGTTGGACTATTGTAACGCCTTACTGTCTGGTTGTTCAACTAGGTGTATAAACAAGCTTCAGTTAGTACAGAATGCAGCAGCGAGAGTCCTCACTAAAACCAGAAGATACGAGCACATCACCCCTATCTTATCTACACTGCATTGGCTCCCTGTGAAATTTCACATCGATTTTAAGATACTACTTTTGACATTTAAAGCACTAAATTGTCTCGCGCCGCAGTATCTGAGTGAACTGTTAGTGTCTTACGATCCGCCACGCCTACTTCCATCAAAGAATGCAGGCTGCCTGTCAGTACCACGTATTATTAAAACTACAGCAGGGGCGGAGCTTTTTCCTACAAAGCCCCAAAGTTATGGAATAGTCTTCCTATTAATGTTCGGGACTCAGACACAGTCTCAGTGTTTAAGTCTAGGCTAAAAACCTATTTATTTAGCGCAGCATTTTTGTAAATAGATGAACCTTAGGTAAAGGAGCAGATCTGGGGGACTCATGGACGTAGAGTATTCTGGTGAACTGGTATGTTTAGATGGGGTCAATTTCACTCTACAGTTCTGGTCTCGACTGATGTTGACGGCCGTTTCTCTGCGGACTTGGCTACAGTCGCTCGATAGTTCAGGACTGGAATTTCCTACAGTCTACCTGAGCCTCCAATAACTACCTGGACTCCATATTAACAACAATTAACATCTATTAACAACTGTTATACTGAACTTCCAGCCTCCTAACACACAGTATGA
This sequence comes from Clarias fuscus, assembly GCA_030347435.1. Classification (NCBI taxonomy): domain Eukaryota; kingdom Metazoa; phylum Chordata; class Actinopteri; order Siluriformes; family Clariidae; genus Clarias; species Clarias fuscus. The sequence goes on from CM059206.1 coordinate 42,022,265, forward strand.
GTGCAGATCAATCCCTGCTCTCCGTTATCACCCAGATGAGGATGGGTTCCCTGTTGAGTCTGGTTCCTCTCAAGGTTTCTTCCTGTTACCATCTCAGGGAGTTTTTCCCTCAGCACCGTCGCCCTCGGCTCGTTCATCAGGGACCATCTGATCATTCTGATTCACACACACACACATCTCATACAAACTTAAATAATTCTTTTGATTGTGTAAAGCTGCTTTGCGACGATGACAACTGTTAATACAAATAAACTGGAATTGAACTGTTGGTTCTCAGCAGACCTGAGCGTTTAATCTTTTCCTTCTCTTATTGCAGTGTTTATACATGATATCAGAGTACTAATCCCTGTAGTGTGTGTGTAGTCCTCACACTCCTCACCTCTCATGCTCGATCCCTTTCCTGATTAGCGCTTGCTTGTTAGCATTGTAGAGGAAGTTTAGCTCCTTGCGTGTTGGTAGCTGGATGCTAAAGGCTCTCTGAAGCAGCGCGTCGACTTTACTATGGCGGCTCACGTTCTCCACAAACCCCTTCATGTCCTGCTTGAAATCCTCCACATGGGCCAGTCGAGAGCTCACCGAGACCTTGTAGAGACTGAGGAGCGCTAAAGCTACACGGTACAGAACCTTGTAGCCCTCGACCAGGTAGATGTCCAGCACGCGGACGGCGTAGCTGAAAGGCAGGTCGGCAAAAATCCACATGATCCAGTCGGAGTAGAACTCGAACAGGCTCTGGTGGGAGCTAGCGATTAGCTTACGGATTCCCCGGCAGTACTTGTTGGCCAAGTCTCCGAAGGTCATGCAGGAAGCATGGGTGGTGACGAAGTTCTGATCGATGTAGCGCTTTTGTGGATCTGTAAACCTCACCAGCGAGCTGATGCTGTGGAAGCACTGAGCTTCATCCTCACTGTAGTGAAGCAGCAGAGACACCAGGGCCGGCAAAATGGGGCAGAAGGTTATCTCTGGGAAGTTCTCGCTCACACAGAGGAGGATCTTCTTCACAGAGTTCAGGCCTGATTTGTTGAGGCAGTAGCGAGGGATCTCACCGTCTTTCATGAACCTGGGGAAAGGATGCGTGCTGCCGCCGCCATCCTCGAACATCCTGGCTGCCAGGTGGCGATACGTCTCCGAGTCCTCGGCGCTGGATGTGCTCTCGATGCGCTGGATGAGGTGCCGGTAGGACTTGGCCTGCAGTGTGTGCGGCGTCACCCAGAATCCCGAGCGAGCCATTTCCTTCAGCCCCGAGTGATCGCTGCAGAGAAGTTTCCGGAAGCGAGAGGCGGCTTCCGGGTTGATTCTTTCCCAGTCCACGTAGTGACCGTATCTCATGCTCGCAGATGATCTGATCTCCCAGCTGTCCGGTTCCGTGATGGTCAGCATCGGGAGATTTTTAGGGTTTCCTCTGGGACCTGCAGGACAGAAAACCTTCTTTAGAAATAAACTGAAGGTGGAAAGATGTGGGGAAAAAACCTCTGAGGGCACCTGTGAGAACATTCTTTATTTCTCCAACCTGGTGTCGTCTTTGAAGCCAGAAATTGGTGTCTGGAACTAAACCACTGAATTGAACTAATTGAGTGAGTCAGTTCCAGAAGATGAAGTGATTTCACACTGGATCTGTCTCACTGCTCAATACTGTCTGTTTTAGTATTTAATAACTAATAATAAAAAAAAAACGTTTAAACTAAGACTTTCGGCACATTGTTAAAAATATAGATTTTTCTAGAATGTAGTTGTTAAGGCCACTCCCTAGCCTGTGATTAGTGAACCTTAAATGCTTTTAAACCCTTTCCAGTTAGTGTGAGAAAACTAAACTGACATCGGAGCAGTACAGACCGTGTGGTGAAGAGGAACTTGCTGTCACTAGACATTTTAAAATTCATTGACTATATACAGTTTCAACAATAAACTTCTATGAATTTAGAGACGCATGTGGTCGTGTATTACGTGTCCGTTATTATAATGCAGGGCGGATCGGCTGAGGTCACAGTTATAGAGGAAAAAGTCAATTACATCAATAAATATAAGTAACATCATCATTCTCCAAACTCATGACATCTTGTGATCACTTTAAACATCTGTCAAATGAACAGATGAACAGATGAATCTCTAATGATTGGACTCGCTCTCCATCTCTCTCAGAATGAGAGACTCATGATTTCTAAGAAGGAGACAGATAGGAACGTACTGTACCTCCATGATCTTTCCTCAGATGTTTGCTTCCTGGTTTTGATGCTGTTTTTTTGTGAAGGTTTCCCCTCTCGTCCCCCTGTAAAGCTTCGCTGTTTTTGTTTTGACCCAAGGTGTAGAAGGATCTGGACCGAGGTCTGAGGAAGTTCTTTTGGAACTCCAGCACATCTGACGTCTCGGAAAGAGAAGAAGAGCGACGCCTCTGAGAGCCATCTGACCTGCTCGCCCTCTGCGGCTCCACCGCACCCGAGCGGGAGAACTCCGAGCTCGGAGGAACCTCGAGCATTTC